>CM043697.1:164553873-164886373 GCA_023935145.1 Bretschneidera sinensis | reverse complement strand
GTCTGCCACATCATCCATTAAGCACCTCATTATGTTGTCTTCCACACAACCTCACCAATAGCAACATACCTAACTTTGCCCCACTTTGTAATTGTAAGTAATTACATCATCAAACTAGCTATGAGTTTGAACAATACTATTGGACTTTAGATTGGGTTGGGGATTACTTATGGTGGGCTAACATTGATTCTCAACATGGAAGAAATGGAGTTGGTTTTGAAGCTGGGCCTGCTTTGTTCCCATTCTAAGCCAGCAGCTAGGCCTAACTGGACATTGATTCTCAACAGATACCCGCAAGGAGTTAGCAGAGGCCTTAGGGATATTAATAGGCCCATGCCTGACAACTCCACCGACTACTCTGGTCGCATGCCACAGCGTTTAGCTTGGAGAGAAAGAAGCATTTCTCCTCCTGGTGGAGGAAGACCTCATTATACTCAACCCTACAAGAAGTCTCGGTCAAGATCCAGAAGCTGTTCCCCTATTTCATGGCATCGCACTAGATCACCAAATTTTAGGCCGGATGCTAGAATGGAGAGAGTGAGGTTGCCATTTCATAAGCGTTTTGCAGGAGATAGTGAAGAAGGCTTCATGTCCCCACCAAGAAACCGCTTCTCACCACAGCGTAATTCGAGGTGGTTTGAGGAGCGGACCTATGCTGTGGGTAATTTTAGGGGCTTCGTGTCCCCACCGAGAAACCGCTTCTCACCATAGCGTAATTCAAGATGGTTTGAGAAGTGGAACTCCGGTCTGGATAATTTTAAGGGCAGGAAATCGCCTGCAAGGATGTTCCGTGAGAACCCAAGGTTTGATTCGGTGCGTTCTATTCGAAGAATGAATTCAGATGATTACTGCAGACCCTTGATACGTTCGAGAAGATTTCCTGATATGGCTGCTGGTGGAAGGGGATGTAAATATTAAGGCAGTGACGATGATAAACATGGGAACAAGTATGAGATGATTTCACCGCGTGAGGCGCTATGATACAGATGGTGTTGCGCGGCGGTTCAGGCATGACGCTGAAGACTCCTTTGTGGTTAATGACTCGTGACTATGATGACTGCAGATAGGGGTATGGTTAGGAGCGTCCTAGGGGGTTAGCACCCAGGATAACTAGTGAAGAGCTGTTATTTAAGATACAATAATTGCTAGCCGCAATTCATTTGGATTGGGAAATGCACGACTCGAAAGAAGTTTCATGATGGCTGCATCTTTATATGCCTCTAAATTGCTTGTGAATGGGAAATCTTCATCTCTTGAGCATTTACGTTTTGACCAAGGAACATCTGGATTCCATCAAATTTTCTTGCTGGTGGTGTTTGGAGAACTTCTCTCTAGTCTGACGTCTTCATAGTGTTCCTTTTTGATACTATTTTTCTTCCCCTTTTTTAATTTTTATGGTCATTTTCTTCTGCTGGCCGGCGTTGCTATTGTAACCACCATCCAATTCCGTGATGATTAGTGGAAATTTAATGTTTCTGCAATGCTTTAATTTGATTGTCCTCTAAACAACCTCTCAATTGAGCGCCTGTCTTCTAATTTTTCATTTTATTGGTGGCTGTACAATCGTTGAACATAGTTTTTAAAACAATTTATGTTTTATAAAAAAAATAGAAGTCGAAAATAAATTTTTAAGAAGCTGAGGTTATCTTAAAAAACCATTTTAGCTTTTAGCTTCACTGGTTATTTCTCTAATAATGGGTTACTGAGCCAAACGTCAAAATGATTAATGAACTGAGATATTCCTTACATTACATGTATAATCAAGGACTAATAATCTCCCAAGTTGAATTGGAACCTAACATTCTCGTAATCTCCCAAGATAAATTAATATCTTTACAAGAAAAGAAGCCCCCGACTATTTAGTTCTGTTGCATGTCATTCCTTAGGCAACAGATCCCTTATTATGGTAATTACAAAGACTAGCAACAAATGCATCACCAGTTGAAGCTAACTGATTCGAAGTGAAGGTTCTCTGCCAATCTTTCTGAGCAAATTGTTGCAACCTCATGCCGCATCTTCCTCGGACCACAGACTAAAACTCCAGAATCTGATCCTTCGCTTTCAAACAGTATTTCTGCAATATCAATAGATATTGTCACTTATCCCAGAAATAAATATTATCAGTACTTCTAGGGTGGTGCATCTATTGTCTATGTTACCTTTGATTCAAGTCTGAGTGTGAGAAATTCTTGCATAGATCAAGTCCTTGTGTATCAAGTGAATCATCACCTTTCATCGTTGGAGAGAGAATATTTTGCATTTTAGACGGCGCTAATGTACTTGATCCACAAGAACCCGATCTAGGCAAGAATTACTTGTCCATTACGTGTACATGTTGAGATGAAGAGTCCATAATCAATATAAAATGAATTTTTTAAATAAAACACACCAAACAAGTTATTTTAAACAGCCAAAAGATGACACATCAATCATGTATTTATAATGGTGAATTAACTATGGGTTAATTCAACTTAATTAATGGATGAGGAAAAAAGTTACCACATGATTAATATTTCATCTTGTGATTGGACAAACCTAAAATCATGCGCGTTTTTGGCCGTCCTACCCAAAAGTTTCTCCTATATAACATAATTTGCTGTCGGGTAGCAGAAGTACTAGTAGTAGTAGCAGCAAGTCTACTTACTCTTGAGATTAGGCCTTGCACCAAAATGGACCTTAGTAGCTTGAACAAGGGACTGAAAGGGAAGGCTTTCAAGCTCCCTATCACCACTGCAAAACCATGAACCTGGTGATGTTGGTGTTGGCACTTCCAGCTTCTGTATTTGCTTCCCTTCCATGGAATTCTGTTTCTTGCACCATAGGAAAACTGCACTAGAAGCAGTGAAAACACAAGCACAAACCAAAAACATGTCCCAAAGTGCTCTGTAAGAGAAATGGTAAATTTCACCAGTGTTGTGATCAATTGGGTATATATAATATCGAGTAACGATGCCCAGAAGGAGGAAGAACATGACAAATGATGATGAGATTATCGCGCCAAGCCATAGCCAATTGTTGGTGCCAAGAACAGCAGAAATGGGCGAGTCCAATGGATTTGGCTTAAACCATTTTGTTTGCAGGAGTTTCTGGCTTCCTGTATTTGGTTGCTCTTTCTCTCTGGTGATATAGGCTTCGATATGCAAGTTTAAATGAGAAATCTGTGCAGGTGTGCCAGAGATGGGTAGTAACAGGTCTAGCATAGAAAGGTCAGCATAGTTCTTGAAAGCACAAATGAGAAGAACTCGCGGAACCCTGCAGTTTGGCTTTTGGCTTTGGAAAATGATCTCTCGGATTATTGAGATAAAGGGAGCAATGCCACTACCTCCACTCACCGTAATCAACGATTCATGCCTGTGGAGAAAACTGTTTAGCGTTGACAAAACATCTATTACAATAACTGTTTTTAAACAAATTCAATTTTTTAAAAACTATTTTTAGCTTCCTGTTCTTCTCTAAAACAGAAACCATTTTTGAAACTCTACCAAACAGTAAAATAAACATGATATTGAAACTTGTGTATTTAATAATAATGATAAAGGGTGCATTCACATTTGAAAATTCATCAGTTTTTAAAGATTTTTTTGTACAAAAAACTGAAATTTCTTTCAAATTTGAACGGACCTAAAGGCTTTATAATTTTCTATTTGCAGGTCCTATATGTTATGAAAATGATGACCTTAGATAATTAGATGAATTAGGCCCATAGGGTCCTTCAGTGGAAACTTCAAGCCGATCCAAGGAGGAAGAGATTTGTTGGTAAAGCTTCTGAGACCAACTTCCCTCACTTTTAATAAAAATGCTGAGGTTATCCGGCTCCATGTTACAGTTGGAGGTAATTGTAAAAGGGTGCCACTGCAGCTTGGAAATGCTAGGCACATTTATGAATAAGATGCTTGTGGGATGATAATACAATCCTGGTAAATAAAAAAGAAAAGACAAGTACAAGTTGATTAGCTAGGCAGTTCAAATATCTAATCCATTTACCCTGTTATTCACACCTGTATGAGTTGGGTATCTATCTAAGTTTACGATCCGTTTAAAAGTTACCAGTGGCTTGACCTACTCATAAAATTGTGGGTTGGATTAATGCATTAACTAGTTTTTACATGCTTAATATAAAATGGCATAACTCATATAACCGATTAAAATGACTTGTATGATTTATAACTTTATATGAATGATTTTATATTAAATTCAATAAAGATGACTCAAACCTTTTGGCTAAGTGGTCGCTTTCAGATTTTTCATATAAGAGACTCAGATTCAATTTCCTCTCCTTCAATGTACCATAAATATCAACTAAAACTTGCATGAGGGAAAAAATAATAAGTTACTCGTGTAACCCATGAATCTGACGTAAATGAATCGAGCACAGATCTTGATTTTATGATCCACATAAGATTCGAGTATTTTAACTTGTGCAAATTTAACCCGTGATTCATATAAGCTGGTCTAACCCAACCTAATAAGTTTGTTTGGCACCTCTATTTGCAATATTATTTGGAAGAAATCAATCATAATTTATAATACTATAATAACCTGGATTCTTGAAGAAGTTCAGTTCAACGATGTCACATGGTAAGAGGCGTAGCGAGATTAGTCTAGACCTTTGTCGCGATTGCAAGAATCTCAAATATCGATCAATGAGGAAGAGGAAGATACCGGGAAGGATCATGCAGAAGAAGAAAACCCCGACATGCAATACATAGAAGAGGATGTATAAAGGGTAAAGATGGTGAGTGTAGAAGAAAAGCTCAAACATTTTTCTTCTAATGCGAGGGAAGCTTGTCACCCATATTGCTATTGCAATCACTATTGCAATCTCTCCAGCTACGTTTGATATCCCAGTTTTGCTCCATTCTAGCATCTGCATCATTACAAACACCCTCATAATTCATTTCTCAATAAGATTTAATATGTTTATGAGTTCAAAGGCAAAGAAAGGGAAATACTTTTAAAAGGGAAATGATGAGTAAGACTGGGATTGATCACTTACTCTTGTTTGAAAGCTTTATATGAAGTATAGGAGAGTAAAGAAGGGTAAATAAGCTCATTTTCTATGAAAGCCTACAACCTCCCCTCAATTTGGGATGGATTGGCTGGAGTTTTGAAAGGTTACTAAGAAAACCTCAAAATCTTTCCCTTTTTCTATGAAAAAAACTTTCCAAACAGAGTAATTTAGTAATTATTTGTTTACTTTTCTTTACTTAACCCTTCAAGAACCACTTCCAAACATAGTGTTACTGTAATCTCCAAAATAGACTTTTTTTTTATGAACACCTTGAACTGCTAATAACTCACAAAATCATGTATAAGTAATCATGCTACTTTACTAGTACCTTACCGACAATGCACTAATAGCATTGATTAACAATGATAAAACTGATGGATAGTGTAAAGGAAAGCATCATTTGCATTTATTATGTTTTTTTTTTTAATCTTTATCAATCCCTTTATATTTTATCCTATCTTTAAGAGATTTATTTTTCATTAGTTTTAAAGTGTTGGGAGGTATTTTTTTGAAGTTAACTATATAATCAATCTTATATTTTTCTTAAATAAATTCTTTAAAAATGTGTTGGTAAAAATATTGTTAATTATGGTTTGTATTAATTTTTGGTTAAACCCATATTCAATGGAATAACAAAAGGAAAGCTCATTACTTAGGTTTGGTGTCATGTCATCACGTATTGGGGGACTTATGCCATAGAAAATAAAGAAAGAAAAAAAGAGAGAAAAAACCCATTGTTTTATACTCATGATCACGTCACCTTGTTAAGCCTTTGTTTTGTTCAGAAGACTACACTAGAGTTTTGTTTTCAAAAGCAATCAACTACTAATAAAGACGGCTATAGGTCTGGTTTTAGGTGGACTCGATCGGACACCGAGAAAAAAACAAGAGAATTGTTGAATTACCTCGAACCGTGTTTATATATATTTGCTTACACACTACCTAATTGAAAAAGAAGAAGAATGATGCTCATGCATGTAGATTCAACAATAAAGCATATAAAAAGGGACCAAACCAGCCACTTTCTTTGAACTTTTAAAAGGACAAAAGAAAAACAGAGAGAAGGAACCTAAAAAGCCCACCACCATGTGGTCAATTCTCCTTACTACAATCAAACAAGAAGGACAACATAATTCTATTCCATCGATAAAAAGACGACACGGCTCTGTCCATTCAAAACAGTTGAACTGATTGATCACACATCTTTCATTCTACCACAAACAAAAATTAAAAACAACTTGACTAAGAAAGTAATTAATACTCCTTAATTATAACTTGAAATGCTTAATTTAACTGTAAGTACTTACCTCAGCCATATTATTGGTCATGGCCCAGTAGGTGATGTAACCTATTGTATGAGAAAAAAATAGGATCATTGAGAGATGTCCAAGCCAGATATGATACTTGATACCAGACTCTGAAGTCAGTCCAACTAGAGGCAAAATTGAAGATCCCCTTGTCACTGGAAAGAAGAGAAATGCCCAACAAATGTTTCCAACATATCCAAGTGTCAGCGACACACTACCAAACTTAATTTGCCACCTGCAAAATCCAACCCACTAATCTCACCAACATTACAGCACGATACATATCAGCAAATTTCAAATTCTAAGGTACTGTTTGGCCTAACTTCTCAAAGATTTTAATTTTCATGAAACAAAAGGTAGGCCAGACATTGAAAAAAAAAAAGGGTTTCAGAGAAAAATTAGAAGCTGTGAAACAGATTCTAAAAAGCTGAATTTGTAATAATTTTACTAAATATTAAACATTTTTGGGTCCAGTTAACGAGTACCCCAAATACTCTTATTAAGGGATATTAAATAGAGTAATTATGATATAATTAATAGAAATTTTGATTTGAATTTAGAAATATACCTTTACATGTAATTCATATACACGCTCATAGATGAAAGATATATTTGAAATGCCATTTAAATTTAAATACAAATTTAAAATTTCAATACAATTGTCTCTGATCTCTAATGCACATGTTAACCAAACCGAACATTTTTTTATCTTCATAACTGTTTTATCAAAAACTATTTTCTAATCAATTTTGACTCTGTTAACTGAAGTTGCGTGCCAAACATGAATATCTATGCTTTTCAAGTCAAACTATCATCCTGTTAGCTGGATTAATGAAAGACATAATGAGTGTTGTGAATCACATAAGCTAGCTGTCTGTCCTGAAGATATCAGCCATATATATTACAGAGAAATTATATGCATATAGAAGTATTCTCTTGCACCCATATTTTTTTCTCTAACTAGTTAGGATTGTAAAGGATTCTAGGACTTGTGAAAATTAACCATGTTAATATCTATAATATTCATGGTTGAAGAATGTAAATATATTTTAAAAGTCTGTAACACATACATTTTCTCCCCTGGTTTAAGCTTGTACGTGTGGAGGTAACCAAAGATGAGTTGCAAGTAATTGGCAAGAGACCATATCAAGAGAGCAACAAACATGATTGCGAAAGTGAGCTCCAATGCAGTAACAATCCCAAAAGGAGCCATCACGAGCACCGGACGTCTCAAAAAACCTAGACGGGGGCTTTTCATAACGACACTGCATCACATGAATGATCAGAAAAGGCGCACTAGCCAAAGACGAAAAAAATGGAAAATTTCGAAGTGAAATACAAACCTTTTTGAGGAAGAAGAAAGCCTTCCTGATTTCTTCTGAAAATGGAGATAAAGACAGCTCAAAGACGCTATCAACATCATAGGAAATGAGAAAAGCAGGAGATTTGTTCCTGTAACATACCAATTACAGGATATATCATACCAGTAAGAAGGGGGAAAAAAAGGAGAGAGTTTTACCCCTAAACAAGAAATTAAGAAAAACCAACAAGTAACCTTGTTCTTCAAAATATGGGGACTTGAGTTTGCTAGCTAGCTTGGGAGTCCATGTTTCATCGTAAGCTTTTGTTGGCGACATAATCCAAATCATGAGCCACCCAAGAAACACAAGAAGGAAGATCATTGTTAGTACTATGTGGTTGCTCATTTCTCTCCTTAAGTGTATGAAAATCTATAGACAGTGAAATTTGATAACTATGAAAAGCTTCTAAAAGGAATTCATTGAAGGGACTATATAACATCCACTATCTAACCATATCCATATAAAGAAGCACAAAAGGAAACAGCATGATTCATACATGTATCCCACCAAATGTTAAGAATATACAATTTGCAAGACTTTTTTTTTTGATAATTTCTTTTCACAAAGTCAAAACACTTCTACTGAGGTAATATAATGCCTTTTATACTTTGGAAGCTAGAGTCGGTATCGTCATAGCAGCGTTTCGTATATATTTTTTTTTCTCTATAAAATTCTTTAGGGTGTATTTAATAGAAGAAAAAAAGCGATAGAAAACTAATTAAGAAGATTGACATTTTCATTTATGTCTTTAGTAGAAATGATGGAAAAGAAAGAAAATAGTTTTTTCTTTCCTTTATTCAGTAGAATGAAAAAATAAGAAGAAATAAAATGTGAATAATATTATTTATTATTATATCATTCCTAATGTTAATGTGAAGGATTAACATAAATATAAATTGGTAAAATGATAATATCATCTATTATCTCTTTCATTTTTTATTTTTCAATTCTCTCAATTTGGGAGATTATGATTTGTACATATATAAAAGAAAAACATCAATACACTTAGTTTTTTTTTTTCTCACTTTTCACACATAGCAATAAATAAGAGAAAAAATACATTCCATCCATATTTCTTTCTTCTCTCTTTCTTTTCCTCCCACTGTTCATCATGTGACTGGAAAATTGGTATGTGTTGGCACATGTGTAACTATCCTCTCTCCTTTTTTAATTGGATTTTGGATTTTATTCCCAAAACCTTTCCTTTCATCGTTAAAAAGTTTATCCAAATTTTGCTCTAGCCTCTAGATAACATAGAATTAAATCTTCTCTAACAAAAGCCAAGGATAGGAGAGGGGATTCAGTGTGGCTTCTTCATTTTGTGACCCACTTTTGTTAATATCCTCTAATAGAGTTGTAAATAAGATCTAATTGTTATGTTATAAAAAACTGAGGATTTAATTGTAAGAATTAGTATATTGGAGACCAAATTTTCATTTATCTTAGGGACCAAAATTGATTTTAACCTGAGATATATTATGAGATTCGTTAAGCATTGCAGTAATATTATTAACTGTACAAAGCATTATTTTAACCTATTTCCAATCATGTGTTCATAATCGCAGAGATCTCCTGTATAACAATATTCTTAATGGTTGTATTGGTGAAAGTACAATTGATTTTTCGTTTTGGGTAATGAAAGTACAAAAAGTACTACTAATTACAACATGCTAAGTGATGAAATATGTAAGGATTATGCTTAATACTCCATAAATTTACATAATATGATTTAAACGTTTGCCATTTAAGTTTCTTCGGGATAAAACTTTCACAGAAGGATAATACATTTCATTGACTTGAGCATGAAGTGACTTCAGTTTTATATGATTTCAATCCTAAAAGATATTTGGAGAAATTGGGTTTTTGGAGACCGAATTTTGTTCACTGTCAGCATTTTTTAAATGCAACTTCAATCATTAAAACTTAAATTTAAGAGTTTTGATAATTTAAATTGCATTTATGCAACTCTCCAAACTAGAGATAGTAATTCGTGAGTTTTTTTTCGATAAATCAATTCGAACCGTATCCGTTTAAGCGGGTGTAGATAGAAATAAATGGGTTTTTTGGGTTCGGATTCGAATAGCATAATAGCTAAACTGACACGGTGATAGATATGTAAATTTCAATGGTAACTTATTCGTTGTCATTCCTAAGTAAATAGAGATAATAATTCACGGATTTTTCAAGATTGACCGATCCGAACCGTATCCATTTAAGCGAGTATGACCGTATGGATAGAAATAAATTGGTTATTCGTGGTTACGGATAGTATTTAATGGTTTTTAACGATTTTACATTCATTTTTGGATGGTAAGATAACTAAACAGAACAATTATATATATGTAAATTTTTGCTGCTAACCGATCCGTTGCCATTCCTATCCCAAAATCATTAAAAATATATTTGGTTTAAACAACATACATGCGGCTATTTGATGAAAATCATTGTCACATAAATATTAAGACAAAAATGATTTCATCTGATTTTAGTTTCAAATTCTATACTGTAAATGAGGTAGTAAAAATTTACAGGTGTAAGAGTACCATCATCCCAAAAGCTGTACTGGAAAGCTCGAACTTTTTCACATGAGAACCTTGCCCAAAAATTGTTCGAACATATTTTTTGTAGTAAGCTTTTGGGTTACTATCTCATGATCACCTCTATCTGAAGGGAAGCTGTAGTAAGCTTGAATTGCTTTTTTCAGTTTTATCAAGGCAAAAGGGAAGCATCAGCATTTTCTCCAACTTATTTGAGATGTTTGTAATTTTTTTTTTTTTTTTGAGAATTATATCAGAGAAATTAAAATCTTTAAAAGAAAAGAAGCCCACGACTATTTAGTTCTGTTGCATGCCATTCCTTAGGCAACAGATCCCTTATTATGGTAATTACAAGACTAGCAACAAATGCATCACCAGTTGAAGCTAACTGACTCAAAGTGAAGATTCTCTGCTAATCTCGATGAGCAAATTTTTGCAACCTCATGTCGCATCTTCCTCGGACCACAGACTAAAACTCCAGCGTCTGATCCTTCGCTTTTAAACGGTATTTCTGTAATATCAATAGACATTATCAGTAATTCTAGGATGTGCACTTATTGTCAATGTTGCCTTTGATTCAAATACGGGTGTCAGATGCGAGAAATTCTTGTCTAGATCAAGTCCTTGTGTATCAAGTAAATCACCACCTTCCATCACTGGAAGGTGAGAATCTTTTGCATCTTAAAGAGTGCTAATGTACTTGATTCACGATGACCCCATCTAGAAAAGAAATACTTGTGAGATACGTGTACTGTCGAGATTAAAACTCCACAATCAATAATAATGAATTTTTAAATAAATTAAACCAAACAAGTTATTTTAAAACATGTGCAACCAAAAGATGATACATCAATCATGTATTTATAATGGTCAATTAACCATGGGTTAACTCAACCTGGGAAAAAAAGTTTCCACATGATTAATGTTTGATCTTGTGGCTAAAATCATGCTCGTTTTAGGCCCGTCCTACCCAAAAGTTTCTCCTATATAACATAATTTGCTGTCGGTTAGTAGAACTAGTAGTAGTAGTAGCAGCAAGGCTACTTACTCTTTAGATTAGGCCTTGCACCAAAATGGACCCTAGTAGCTTGAACAAGGGACTGAAAGGGAAGGCTTTCAAGCTCCCTATCACCACTGCAAAACCATGAACCTAGTGATGTTGGTGCTGGCACTTCCAAGTTCTGTATTTGCTTCCCTTCCATGGAATTCTGTTTCTTGCACCATAGGAAAACTGCACTAGAAGCAATGAAAACACAAGCACAAACCAAAAACATGTCCCAAAGTGCTCTGTAAGAGAAACGGTAAATTTCACCAGTGTTGTGATCAATTGGGTATATATAATATCGAGTAACGATGCCCAGAAGGAGGAAGAACATGACAAATGATGATGAGATTATCACGCCAAGCCATAGCCAATTGTTGGTGCCAAGAACAGCAGAAATGGGTGAGTCCAAGGTGTTTGGCTTAAACCATATTGTTTGGAGGAGTTTCTGGGTTTCTATCTTTGGCTGCTCTTTCTCTCTGGTGATATAGGCTTCGATCTGCAAGTTTATATGAGAAATCTGTGCAGGTGTGCCAGAGATGGGTAGCAACAGGTCTAGCATAGAAAGGTCAGCATAGTTCTTGAAAGCACAAATGAGAAGAACTCGCGGAACCCTGCAGTTTGGCTTTTGGCTTTGGAAAATGATCTCTCGGATTATGGAGATAAAGGGAGTAATGCCGCTGCCTCCACTCACCATAATCAGCATTTCATGTCTGTGGAGAAAACTGCTTAGAGTTTGATAAAAACATCTAATAAAATAAATGTCTGATAAAACATATTCAATTTTTTTATAGACTATTTCTAAGCTTCCGGTTCTTCTCTAAAATAAGCATGATATTGAAACTCATGTAGTTAATTATAATGATAAAGGTGCATTCAGATTTGAAAATTCATCAGTTTTTTAGCATTTGTTTTACAACTGAAATTTCTTTCAAATTTGAGCAGACCTAAACGATTCATAATTTTCTATTTGCCAGGTCCTATATGTTATGAAAATGATGACCTTAGAAAATTAGATGAATTAGGCCCATAGGGTCCTTCAGTGGAAACTTCAAGCCGATCCAAGGAGGAAGAGATTTGTTGGCAAAGCTTCTGAGACCAACTTCCCTCACTTTTGATAACAATGCTGAGGTTATCCGGCTCCATGTTACTGTTGGAAGTAATTGTAAAAGGGTGCCACTGCATCTTGGAAATGCTAGGCACATTTATGAATAAGATGCTTGTGGGATGATAATACAATCCTGGTATATAAAAATGAAAAGAAAAGATAAGTACATGTTAATTAGCTAGGCAGATCAAATATCTAAGAAATTATAAGTTAATTTGCAATTAGAGGTGTTAATTTCAACACGGGATCCGTCTACCATGTTACTCACACCTGTATGTATGAGTTGGGTATATCGATCTAAGTTTTCAATCCGTTTAAAAGTTACCCGTGACCCGATCCACTTATAAAATTGTGATTTGGATTAACGGATCCACGAGTTTTTACATGCTTAACTTAAAATAGTATGACTTGTATAACCCATTAGAATAACTCATATGATTTACAACTTTATATGAATGATAATATATTAAATTCAATAAAGATGACCCAAGTCTTTTGGTTTAGTGGTCACTTTCAAATTTTTTTTATAGGAGATCTGGGTTCAACCTCTCCTCCGTCAATATACAAAAAAAAAAAAAAAAAAAAAAAAACTAACTAAAACTTGCATTAAGGAAAATATAAAATCTGGATATTTTTAATCCATGACATTTTACGATCAATATAAAATCTGGATATTTTTAACCTGTGATTAATATAACCCGATCCAACCCAATCAGTCTGTTTCGCACCTCTATTTGTAATATTATTTTGAAGAAATCAACCATAATTTATAGTACTATATAACCTGGATTCTTGAAGAAGTTCAGTTCAATGATGCCGCATGGTAAGAGGCGTGCTGAGATTAGTCTAGACTTTTGTCGTGACTGCAAGAATCTCAAATATCGATCAATGAGGAAGAGGAAGACACCGGGAAGGATCATGTAGAAGAAGAAATCCCCGACGTGCAATACATAGAAGAAGATGTATAAAGGGTAAAGATGGTGAGTGTAGAAGAAAAGCTCAAACATTTTTCTCCTAATGCGAGGGAAGCTTGTCACCCATATTGCTATTGCAATCACTATTGCAATCTCTCCAGCTACATTTGATATCCCAGTTTTGCTCCATTCTAGCATCTGCATCATTGCAAACACGCTCATAATTCATTTCTCAAGGAAGTTGTATTAATCAATGAAACTACTAATGTTCATATTTTAGATGTTTGATGCATTTATCTTAAGATTTACTATGTTTATGAGTTCAAAGGCAAAGAAAGGGAAATATTTTTGAAGGAAATGAAGAGTAAGACAAGGATTGATCACTTATCCTTATTTGAAAGTTTTATATAAAGTATGGGAGAGTAAAGGTGGATAAACAAGTTCCTTTTCTATAAAAGCTTACAACCTCCCACCAATTTGGATTGTTAAAAACTTGACTGGTTAGAGTTTTGGAGGGTTACTAAGAAATCCAATTAATCTTTCCCTTTTTTATTAAAAAAACTTTTCAAAGAGAGTAGTTTTATAATCATTTGTTTATTTTTCCTTACTTTTTAAAAACCACCTCCAAACATAGTGTTATTGTAATGCAATTCGAACCCCAAAATAGACTTTCTTTTTTGAACACCTTGAACTCATAATAACTCCCAAAATCATGTACAAAAAATAATGCTACTTTACTAGTAACTTACTGACAATGCACTAATAACTTTGATCAACAATGATAAAACTGATGAATAGTGTAAAGGAAAGCACCATTTGCATCTATTATTCTTTTTTTTTTGTTTCTTTTTTTATATTTCAATTTATCTTTAAGATATTTATTTTTCATTAATTTTAAAGTATTGGGAGGTATTTTTTTGCAATTAAATTTTATATGTAACTATTTCTTTTCATTTTCTTGTGTATTTTTTAAATAAATTCTTTAAAAAAGTGTTGGTAAACAAATTGTTAATTATGGTTTGTATTTTTGGTTAAACCCATATTCAATGGAATAACAAAAGGAAAGATCATTACTTAGCTTTGGTATCATGTCGTTATCACAAACTGCGGGATTTATGCAATACATTCTTGTAGTAAATAAAGAAAGAAAAAAAGAAAAAGAGAGAAAAAACCCATTATTTTATATTAATTACCATGTCACTTTGTTAAGTCTTTGTCTTTTTCAAAAGACTACATAAAACAAAATCAATTACCAATAAAGATGGCTACATTAGAGTGTTGGTTTCAAACATAATCAACTACCAATAGGGATGGTTATATTAATAAAAATTTTCACTATCATTCGTAGATATAAAAATTTTAATTCTAAACCACATAAATTTTCTGTGACGATTTATTTTTTCGTTGTTTGTTGACTTTGACGTTATGAATAGCTTTTTTTCGTTGTTTGTTGACTTTGACGTTATGAATAGCATTACTCCAAAACTTAAGACATGGACAAGTTTCAGCTTGCCATTAATTTTGTTGAGGGGATTGTCATCAGATTGTTAGGTGTAAGGTTGAACATCCACTCTTTCTTTTTCAACTTGAAAAAATATACAATTATAGACTAAGACATATTATTTGAGATTCACACGTTCATGATAACAAAGGCCAAAGAATAATAAGGGCAAAAGAAAAAAGAGAAAAGGAATCTAAAAGGCCCACCACCATGGGGTCAATGTCCCTTACTACAATCAAACAAGAAGGACAGAATAATTCTATTCCACCGATATAAAGACGACACGGCTCTGTCCATTCAAAAAGTTGAACTGATTGATCACACATCTTTCATTCTATCACAAATAAAAATAAAAACAACTCCATAGAAATAAACAATAATCAAAATCTAAAGGGCAAAAGTTTAATTTGACCAAGAAAGTACTTACCTCAGCCATCTGATTGGTCATGGCCCAGTAGATGATGAAACCTATTGAATGAGCAAAAAAAAGGATCATTGAGAGATGTCCAAGCCAGATATGATACTTGATACCAGACTCTGAAGTCAGCCCAACTAGAGGCAAAATTGAAGATCCTCTTGTCACTGGAAAGAAGAGAAATCCCAAACAAATGTTTCCAACTAATCCAAGTCTCACCGACACACTCCTGAACTTAGCTTGCCACCTGCAAAATCCAACCTATTAACTTCAGCAGATTTCAAATTCTAAGGTATCATTTGGCTTAACTTCTCAAAGTGTTTTAATTTCCATGAAACAAAAGGTAGGCCAAACATTAAAAAAAAAAAAAAAAGTTTTTGAGAAAAAACAGATTCTATAAAAGAAATTCTCTAGCTAGGTAGGATTGCAAAGGATTCTAGGAATTGTGAAAATATATTGTAAACGTCTGTAATACATACACTTTCTCCCCTGGTTTATGCATGCGGAGGTGACCAAAGCCGACTTTCAAGTAATTGGCAAGAGACCATATCAAGAGAGCAACAAACATGATTGCGAAAGTGAGCTCCAATGCAGTAACAATCCCAAAAGGAGCCATCACGAGCACCGGACGTCTCAAAAAATCCAGACGGGGGCTTTTCATAACGACACTGCATCACATGAATGATCAGAAAAGGCATGCTAGCCGAAGACGAAAAAAATGGAAGATTTCGAAGTGAAATACTGACCTTTTGGAGGAAGAAGAAAGCCTTCCTGATTTCTTCTGAAAATGGAGATAAAGACAGCTCAAAGACGCTATCAACATCATAGGAAATGAGAAAAGCAGGAGATTTGCCCCTGTAACATACCGATTATAGGATATATCATACCAGTAAGAAGGGGGGAAAAGGAGAGTTTTACTCCCAAACAAGAAATTAAGAAAAACCAACAAGAAATTAACCGTGTTCTCCAAAATATGTGGAATTGAGTTTGCTAGCTAGCTTGGGCTTCCATGTTTCTCTGTAAACTTTTGTTGGCAACATAATCCAAATCATGAGCCACCCAAGAAACACAACAAGGAAGATCATTGTTAGTACTATGTGGTTGCTCATTTCTCTCCTTGAGCGTATGGCAATCTATAGACAGTGAAATTTGATAACTATGAGAAGCATCTAAAAGGAATTCATTGAAGGCACCATATCACATCCTCTATGTAACCATATCTATATAAAGGAGCACAAAAGGAAACAGCAGGATTCATACACACATCCCACCAAACGTTAGGGAAATACAAATTGCAAGACTTTTTTTTTTTTTTGATAATTTTCTTTCAAAAAGTCAAAAACACTTCTACTGAGGTAATATATTAATGTCTCTTTATACTTTGGAAGAGTCGTATTATCATAGCAGCGTTTGATAAAAAAAAAAAATTCTCTAGGGAATTCTTTAGGGTGTATTTAATTGGAGAAAAAAGTGAAAAAAGAAAAGTGATAGGAAACTAATTATAAAGATTGACATTTTCATTTATATCTTTAGTAGAGATGATGAAAACGAAAACGGAAAAAAATAATTTTTTTCTTCTTTTTGTTTAGTAGAGTGAAAAAATAAGAGGGAATAAAATGTTAATATAATATTATTTTCATTATTATATCATTCATAATGTTAATGTTAATAATTAACATGTGGATGAATTGGTAAAATGATAATATCATCTTTTTTCTCTTTTATTTTTTATTTTTCAATTCTCTCAATTTGGGAGATTATGATTTGTACATGTATAAGATAAAAACATCAATACACTTAGTTTTCTTCCTTCACTTTTCGAACATAGTAATAAATAAGAGAAAAATGTATTCCATCCATATTTCTTTCTTTTTCTCCTACTTTTCTTTCCTACCAAGCACATACTAAGCTTAAAAGAAATGTCTATATTAGTTAGTTAAGATATAGGGTTAATATCAATTTTGGTCTTTAAATTTATTGGTGAATAACAATTTAATCCTCAACGTACCAATTCTCACAATTGTTTTCATGACACAACAATTGAATCTCTATTTACAACTTTATTAAAAGAAATTAACAGAATTAAGTCATATGATGAACACATGACCTACAACTAACAAATTAGTATGTGTTGACACATGTGTAATTATCCCCTCTCGTTTTTTAATTGGATTTTTGACTCTATTCCCAAAACCTCTCCTTTCCAAAATTTGCCCTAACTCTAACCCTAACCTTTAGATAACATAGATTTAAGATCTTTCTCGACAAAAGCCAAAAATAGGAGAGAAATTCAATGTAGCTTTTTCATCGTATGACCCACTTTTGTTAATATCTTCTAGTAAAATTGTAAATTGAATCTAATTATTATGTTATGAAAAAATTGAGGGTTTAATTACAAGAATTAATACATTGAAGATCAAATTGTCATTCAATTTTAAGGACCAAAATTGATATTAAACTAACATGTATTATGAGAATATTCTTTAAGCATTGCAGTAATATTAACTGTTCGTATAAGTGAAAGTACAATTGACTTTTCGGTTTGCGTAATACAAGTACAATTGACTAATCAAGGAGTACAGTACAAAAACTACTACTAATTACAACATGCTAAGTGATGCAATATGTAAAGAACATGCATAGTACTCCATAAATTTACATAATATGATTTCAAAGTTTGTCCCTTAAGTTCTTCAGGCTGATACATTTCAATGACATGAGCACGAAGTGACTTCAGCTTTATATGATTTCAATCCTAAAAGAAACTAGTAGAAATTGGATTTTTGGAGACGGTGTTTTGGCCACGATTAAAAGATTTGTTAGTGTTGTTTGAGAGCTGTTTAAATGCAACTAAATCACTAAAGCTTAAGTTTAAGAGTTTTGGTGATTTAAGTTGTATTTATGCAACATTCGAGATGACAATTCGAGAGTTTTTTTCAATTAACCGATTCGAACCATATCCGTTTAAGTAGACATGGGTAAAAATAAATAATTTTTCGCCGTTACAAATAGTATTTCATGGTATTTAACGATTTTGGGTTTGTATACAGATATCAAGATAACTAAACAGAACGATTATAGATATGTAAAATTTCGCGAGTAACCGACTCGTCGTCATTTCTACCCCAAACAAGCCATCATCGAAAATATATTTGGTCTAAACAACATACATGTGCTTGCAGGTCAAATTGGGGCTTGATCATTTGATGAAAATCATTGTCACGTAAATATTAAGACAAAAATGATTTAATCTGATCTTAGTTTCAAATATTATGCTGTAAATGAGGTAGTAAAAATTTACAGGTGTCTGAGTAACATCATCCCAAAAATTGTATTGGAAAGGTCGAATTTTTTCACATAATCTAAACCTCGCCCGAAAATTGTTCGAACATATTTTTTGTCTGAGGCCATAAATTTAATGACCGGACCGAGTTAAGCTTTCGGGCCACTAGCTCATGATCACCTCAACCTGAAGGGCAGCTGTAGTAAGCTTGAATTGCTTCTCTTTTTTTTAAGTTTTATCAAGGCAAAAGGGAAGCATCAGCATTTTCTTCAACTTAATTGAGATGCTTATAACCTTTTTATTTTGAGTAACTATATTACATCAGAGAAATTAAAACCCAGTAAGATAAATTAATATCTTTACCAAAAAAGAAGCTTAGTTCTGTTGCATGTCATTCCTTAGGCAACAGATCCCTTATTATGGTCATTACAAAGACCAGCAACAAATGCATCACCAGTTGAAGCTAACTGAGTCAAAGTGAAGGTTCTCTGCCAATCCCGATGAGCAAATTTTTGCAACCTCATGTCGCATCTTCCTTGGACCACAGACTAAAACTTCAGCATCTGATCCTTCGCTTTCAAACAGTATTTCTGCATTATAAATAGGCATTATCAATAATTCTACGATGGTGCATTTATTGTCTCTGTTACCTTTGATTCTAGTATGGGTGTCCGATGCGAGAAATTCTTGTCTACATCAAGTTCTTGTGTACCAAGTGAATCATCAGCTTCCATTGCATCTTAGACAGTGCTGATGTATTTGATCCCCAAGGACCCGATCTAGACAAGAATTTCTCATCAGATACGTGTACGTGTCGAGATGAAGAGTCCATAATCATTATATAATGAATTTTTTTAGATAAGACAGACCACACAAGTTATTTTTAGACATGCGCAGTCGAAGGTTAACATATCAATCATGTATTTATAATGGTCAATTAACCATGAGTTAACCTAATTAATAGATAGAGAAAAAAGTTAGCACATGATTAATGTTTCAGTCAGACAGACCTAAAACTATGCGCGTTTTAGGCCCGCCCTACCCAAAAGTTTCTCCTATATAACATAATTTGCTGTCGGGTAGCAGTAATACTAGTAGTAGTAGCAGCAAGTATACTTACTCTTGAGATTAGGCCTTGCACCAAAATGGACCTTAGTAGCTTGAACAAGGGACTGAAAGGGAAGGCTTTCAAGCTCCCTGTCACCACTGCAAAACCGTGAACCTGGTGATGTTGGTGGTGTTGGCACTTCCAAGTTCTGTATTTGCTTCCCTTCCATGGAATTCTGTTTCTTGCACCATAGGAAAACTGCACTAGAAGCAATGAAAACACAAGCACAAACCAAAAACATGTCCCAAAGTACTCTGTAAGAGAAATGGTAAATTTCACCAGTGTTTTGATCAACTGGGTATATATAATATCGAGTAACGATGCCCAGAAGGAGGAGGAACATGACAAATGATGATGAGATTATCGCGCCAAGCCATAGCCAATTGTTGGTGCCAAGAACAGCAGAAATGGGTGAGTCCAAGGCGTTTGGCTTAAACCATATTGTTTGGAGGAGTTTCTGGGTTTCTATCTTTGGCTACTCTTTCTCTCTGGTGATATAGGCTTCGATCTGCAAGTTTATGTGAGAAATCTGTGCAGGTGTGCCAGAGATGGGTAGCATCAGGTCTAGCACAGAAAGGTCAGCATAGTTCTTGAAAGCACAAATGAGAAGAACTTGCAGAACCCTGCAGTTTGGCTTTTGGCTTTCGAAAATGATCTCTCGGATTATGGAGATAAAGGGAGTAATGCCGCTGCCTCCACTCACCATAATCAGCATTTCATGTCTGTGGAGAAAACTGTTTAGAGTTTGATAAAACATCTAATAAAATAATTGTTCTTAAACAAATTCGGTTTCTTATGAACTATTTTTAAGCTTCCGGTTCTTCTCTAAAACAGAAACCATTTTTGGAACTCTACCAAACAGTAAAATAAGCATGATATTGAAACTCATGTATTTAATTATAATGATAAAGGGTGCATTCAGATTTGAAAATTCATCAGTTATTTTAGGGCTTTTCTTACAGAGAACTGAAATTTCTTTCAAATTTGAAAGCGCTTCATAATTTTCTATTTGCAGGTCCTATATGTTATGAAAATGATGACCTTAGAAAATTAGAAATTACACCCATAGGGTTCCTTCAATGGAAACTTCAAGCCGATCCAAGGAGGAAGGGAATTTGTTGGTAAAGCTTCTGAGACCAACTTCCCTCACTTTTGATAACAATGCTGAGGTTATCCGGCTCCATGTTACTGTTGGAAGTAATTGTAAAAGGGCCACTGCAGCTTGGAAACGCTAGGCACATTTATGAATAAGATTCTTGTGGGATGATAATACAATCCTGGTAGATAAAAAAGAAAAGAAAAGATAAGTACATGTTGATTACCTAGGCAGTTCAAATATCCAAGAAATTATAAGTTAATTTGCAATTAGAGGTGTTAATTTCAACTCGACATCCGTTTACCCTGTTACTCACACCTGTATGAGTTGGGTATCTGTCTAAGTTTAAGATCCGTTTAAAAGTTACCCGTGACCTAACCCACTCATAAAATTGTGGGTTGGAATAACGCATCCACGAGTTTTTACATGCTTAACATAAAATGGCATAACTCGTATAACCCATTAAAATGACTCGTATGATTTGCAACTTTATATGAATAATAATATATTAAATTCAATAAAAATGACCCAAGCTTTTGGCTTAATGATCACTTTCAGATTTTTCATATAGAAGACATGGGTTCAATCTCCTCTCCGTCAATATTCCAAAAAAAATTGAACTAAAACTTGCATTAAGGAAAAAAAAAAAAAAGTTACCTGTGTAACCCATGAATTCTCTGTAAATGAGTTGAGTACAGATCTTGATTTTACAATCCGTATACGATCTGGGTATTTTTAATCCGTGCACATTTAACACGTGATTAATATAATCCCGTCCAACCCAACCCAATTAGTCTGTTTGACACCTCTATTTGCAATATTATTTGGAATAAATCAACCATAATTTATGGTACGATAATAACCTGGATTCTTGAAGAAATTCAATTCAACGATGCTGCATGGTAAGAGGCCTGCTGAGATCAGTCTAGACCTTTGTCGTGATTGCAAGAATCTCAAATATCGATCAATGAGGAAGGGAAAGATGCGAGGAAGGATCATGCAGAAGTAGAAATCCCCAACATGCAATACATAGAAGAAGATGTATAAGGGGTAAAGATGGTGTGTAGAAGAAAAGCTCAAACATTTTTCTCCTAATGCGAGGGAAGCTTGTCACCCATATTGCTATTGCAATCACTATTGCAATCTCACCAGCTACATTTGATACCCAAGTTTTGCTCCATTCTACCATCTGCATTATTGCAAACACCCTCATAATTCATTTCTCAAGGAAGTTGTATTAATCAATGAAGGTACTAATATTCATATTTTAGATGTTTGATGCATATATCTTAAGATTTACTATGTTTATCAGTTCAAGGGGAAAGAAAGGGAAGGATTGTTAAAGGAAATAAAGAGTAAAGAGAGAAAAGTAAGACATGGATTGATCACGAAAATTTTATATATAGGAGAGTAAATGAGGATAAACAAACTCTTTCTCTATGAAAGCCCGTAAACCCCCCTATTTAGAGTGTTAAAAACTTGACTGGTTAGGGATTTGGAGGGTTACCAGGAAATTCCCAAAATCTTTCTCATCTTTATGAAAAAAAACCTCCCAAACAAAGTAATTTACTAACCATTTCTTTACTTTTCCTTACTTAACCCTTATGACTCTTTCCAAACATAGTGTTATATATAGTAATTCAATATACTTTCTTTTTTGAACGCCTTGAACTGCTAATTAATAACTCACAAAATCATGTTACTTTACTAGTAACTTACCAACAATGCACTAATAACTTAGATAAAAAATTATAAAACTGATGAATTGTGTAAAGGAAAGCACCATTTGCATCTATTATGCTTTTTTTTTATCCTTGTTTCTCCCTTTATATTTCAATCTATCTTTAAGAGATTTGTTTTTCATTATTTTAAAGTATTGGTAGGTATTTTTTTGGAGTTGACGGTGCAGTCAATCTTATATGTAACTATTTTTTTCTCTCTCCATGGGTGTTTTTCTTAAATAAATTCTTTAAAAAAAATGTTGGTAAAAAAATTAACTTTGGGTGTTTGGATAGCATTACTCTAAAACATAAGGCATGGATTTTTAAAATTACATGTTTTAGCATGCCACTAATTTTGTTGAGGGGATTATCTCATCACATTGTTAGATGTAAAGTTCAATATCCATATATTTTTTCATCCTTTAAGAAAAAGATAAAATTAAAAGCTAACACTTTTTATATGAGATTCACAAATTCATGAGTATTGTTGATGTATAACAAAGGAACGGTTTTGATTACATCTTTTTTCTTAAAGGACTGAAAAAGAAGAGGAATGGATGTCGATGCATGGTATCTTCTCATGCATGTAGATTCAGCAATAAAGCATAAATATGTTCATTAGACATGTGATCTTGCCTAGATTCTAATCAACATGATACATGTACGAGACCAAACCAGCCACTCATTCTTTTAAAGACAATCAACAAAAAGGACAACATAATTCTATTCCAGCAATATAAAGACAATACGGCTCTGTCCATACAAAAAGTTGAATTGATTGATTAACACATCTTTAATTCTATCACAAACAAAAATAAAGACAACTCCATAGAAAGAAACAATAATCAAAATCTAAACGGAAACAGTTTAATTTAACTAAGAAAGTAATTATAACTTGAGATGATTAATTTAACAGTAAGTACTTACCTCAGCCATCTGATTGGTCATGGCCCAGTAGATGATGAAACCTATTGTATGAGCAAAAAAAAAAGGATCATTGAGAGATGTCCGAGCCAGATATGATACTTGATACCAGACTCTGAAGTCAGCCCAACTAGAGGTAAAATTGAAGATCCTCTTGTCACTGGAAAGAAGAGAAATGCCCAACAAATGTTTCCAACATATCCAAGTCTCAGCGACACACTCCTGAACTTAGCTTGCCACCTGCAAAATCTAACTAATTAATTTCAACAGATTTCAAATTTTACAGTACCATTTGGACCTAACTTCTCAAAGGGTTTTAATTTCCATGAAATAAAAGCTAGGCCAAACATTAAAAAAATGTGGTTTCTGAAAAAAAATCAAAACCTGAAAAACATATTCTAAAAAGCTGAACTGTGACACAATTTTCCCAAATGTTACATTTTTAGGTCCGGTTAGTAGGTGCTCTAAGAGCTCTTGTTAAGGGACATTAAATAAGCTAGTTATGCTATAATTTATCTCCACAACTGTTTTATCAAAAACTAATTTACAATCACTTTTGACTCTTAATTATAGCTGAAGCTGCATGCCAAACGTAAATATCTATGCTTTTCAAGTCGAACTACCATCATAGCTTGACTAATGAAAGACATGATGGGGGGTAACGAATCACATAAGCTACCCGTCTGTTATGAAGATATCAGACATATCCTACACAGAAATTATATGTATACAAAAGGTAAAGAGAATAACAGATGGGTATTCTCTTGCACCCGTATTTTATTCTCCTAGCTAGGTAGGATTCAAAGGATTCTAGGACTTGTGAAAATTAACCATGTTAAGATCTATAATATTCATGGTTGAAGAGTGTGTATATATATATTGTAAAAGTCTGCAATACATACACTTTCTTCCCTGGTTTATGCATGTGGAGGTGACCAAAGCTGACTTGCAAGTAATTGGCAAGAGACAATATCAAGAAAGCAACAAACATGATTGCAAAAGTGAGCTCCAATGCAGTAACAATCCCAAAAGGAGCCATCACAAGCACCGGACGTCTCAAAAAACCCAGACAGGGGCTTTTCATAACGACACTGCATCACATGAATGATCAGAATAGGTGTGCTAGCTGAAGATGAAAAAATGGAAGATTTTGAAGCGAAATACTAACATTTTGGAGGAAGAAGAAGGCCTTCCTGATTTCTTCTGAAAATGGAGATAAAGACAGCTCAAAGACGCTATCAACATCATAGGAAATGAGAAAAGCAGGAGATTTGTTCCTGTAACATACCAATTACAGGATATATCATACCAGTAAGAAGGGGAAAAAAAGGAGAGTTTTACTCCTAAACAAGAAATTAAGAAAAACCAACAAGTAACCTTGTTCTCCAAAATATGTGGAATTGAGTTTGCTAGCTAGCTTGGGAGTCCATGTTTCTTTGTAAACTTTTGTTGGCAACATAATCCAAATCATGAGCCACCCAATAAACACAACAAGGAAGATCATTGTTAGTACTATTTGGTTGTTCATTTCTCTCCTTTTTTCTCTCCTTCAAGTGTATGGCAGTCTATAGACAATAAAATTTGATAACTATGAGAAGCATCTAAAAGGAATTCATTGAAGGCACCATATCACATCCTCTATGTAACCATATCTATATATAGGAGCACAAAAGGAAACAGCATGATTCATACACACATCCCACCAAATGTTAAGGAAATACAATTTGCAAGACATTTTTTTTATAATTTTTTTTCACAAAGTCAAAACACTTCTAATGAGGTATATAATGGCTCTTTATACTTTGGAAGAGTTGGTATTATCATAGCAGCATTTGACAATTACATTTTTTTTCTCTATGGAATTTTTTGGAGTGTATTTAGTAGGAGAGAAAAGTGAGAAAAAAAAAGCGATAGAAAACTAAGAAGATGAACATTTTCATTCATATCTTTAGTAGAGAGGATGAAAAAAAGAATAGTTTTCTCCTTTATTTATTAGAGTGAAAAAATGAGAGGAAATAAAATGTGAATAGTGTTATTTTTATCATTTATCCTTCCAAATGTTAATGTGACGGACTAACAAGAGGATAAATTGATAAAATGATAATCTCATCTATTTTCTCTACTATTTTTCACTCTTCAATACTCTCAATTTAGGAGATTATAATTTGTACATGTAAGAGAAAAACATCGATACATTTAATTTCCTTTCCTCTCACTTTTCGCACATAGTACTAAATAAGAGGAAAATGCATTTCATCCATATTTCTTTCTTCTCTTTTTCTTTTCCTTCTACTTTTCTTTCATACGTCACTAAACTTAAAACAAATGTCTATATAAGTTAGTTAATATATAGAGTTAATATCAATTTTGGTCCTTAAACTTAGGTGTGAATAACAATTTAATCCTCAACGTACCGATTCTCACAAATAAACCCTTAACGTTTTCATGACACAACAATTGAGTCTTTATTTGCAATTTTGTTAAATAAATTAACAGAAATAGGTCACATAATGAACACGTTACCTACAACTTACAAATTAGTACGTGCGGGCACATGTATAATTACCCCCTCTCCTTTTTTAATTGGAATTTGGACTTTCTTCCCAAAATCTTTCCTTTCATCCTCAAAAAGTTCACCGAAATTTTGCCCTAACTCTAGCCCTAACCTTTACATAACATAGATTTAAGATCTTCCCCGACAAAAGCCAAGGATAGGAGAGGGATTCAATGTGGCTTCTTCATCATGCGACTCACTTTCGTTAATATCCTCTAATAGAGTTGTAAATAAGACTCAATTGTTATGTTATGAAAAAGTTCAAGGTTTAATTGCAAGAATTAGTACATTGGGGATTAAATTGTCATTAAACCCTAAGTTTAAGGACCAAAATTGATATTAACCCTAAGATATATTACGAGAATCTTTAAGCATTGCAGTAACATTAACTGTACAAAACATTATTTAACCAGATCTGTATTTCCAATCATGTGTTCATAATTGCAGAGATCTCCTGTATAACAATATTCTTAATGTTTGTATTGGTGCAAGTACAATTGACTTTTCGTTTTGGATAATGCAAGTACAGTTGACTAACCAAGGGAGTACAGTACAAAAGCTACTACTAATTACAACATGCTAAGTGATGCAATATTTATAGAATATGCTTAATACTCCATAAATTTACATAATATGATTTCAAAGTTAATACATTTCATTGACTTGAGCATGAAGTGACTTCAGCTTTATATGATTTCAATCCTAAAAGATACCAAGAGAAATTGGGTATTTGGAGATGGAGTTTTACCGACGATTAAAAAATTTGTCAACGATGTTTGCGAGTTGCTTTAATGCAACTTAAATCATTAAGACTCGAGTTTTTTCTTGATGATTTAAGTTATATTTAAACAATTCTCCGAACAAAACCGTCATAAAAAATATATATATTTGGTCTAAACAACATACATGCACTTACGGGTCAAACTGGGGCCTAATCATTAGATGAAAATCATTTTAACATAAACATTAAGATAAAAATGATTTCATCTGATTTTAGTTTCAAATTCTATGCTACATATGAGGTAGTAAAAATTTACAGGTGTGTGAGGACCATCATCTCGAAACCAATGCCAAGAAAAGTTGCATCCGCGAGTCAAAAAATGCCGGCAAGAATCCCAGGAACAACCAAAGAACCCTAACCTTTGGCTGTGGCCATTCCTCCGACATTAGCATTTGATGCCAGAAAAAACAGCTTTAAATCAAAACAAAATAGCTTTCCCAATCCAAGGATAAGAGCAAGATGAATAGTTACTTGAACTAGAGCAAACAAGAAAGTACTTGGTGCTGTGTTGATGACGTTCCCATACACTCCCACTAGCACCGACCACAGCAAAGAATACCTGTATCGGTAAGCACACAAAATGTTTCAGATGGCGTACTCTTATTCTATTAGCAGGCTAACATTTTAAAGATTGTTTAGTTGGGGTTGATTAGCCATTTAAAAATTCACAGGCGAAAAATAATTTGAAATAAAAATTAATTAGGAGGTAACATTGATTTGGAATAGAGAACTCAATTGGTATTTATTTAGATTTCCAAAGGATGCAGGACCATTTTCCTTACTTAAAACATTGATTTCACGCAATCTGAAACTGAGTTTTTATACTTTACATTTGTCCAAAATCTAACAAATAAAATTCCTCATTTAATCCCAGCTTTTCCTTAATATTATCATTTGAGTAAATTTTAAGAAAAGAAAGATAAAAGACTCTTCTATGTGCATGAGATGTTAAAGCTGCTCTTTATGTAACAAAAAAAAGGCCTGCTTTTTAAGTACCAAAAGAAAAAATAAGCATAACATCCTAATACGGAAGCACTTCCACGATGTAAATTAATTAAAGTGAGATTACTGGAGATATTTCAGTTACCTGCATCATAACCAGAGCAATAGTATCACCAGCAGGTGCAAGATAAGCAAATTGTGTCGGGAACAAGGTAGCTAAAATGACAACGATAGTCGTTACTCCTGGAAGGCTGCCTCCTTGAATATTACACAATTTTGTGAGGTCACTAGCAGTTTTACATATCGCAAAGGATATAGCTAGAGCTGTAGCAGTTTGAAGCACAGGGATCTTGCCTCCAGAATTTGACTTCACATCCATTTCAACATCTGCCAAACAATTTCAGATCGTGATATAGGTTGCATAATGTCACCTCTGAAAATCAATGTTTTTAAATGATGACAACATATAAATTCTCCATTTTGCTTGTTCAACACAAAAATTAGGAAAAATCAACCAAGGACAGTTTTTCGATTCCACAAGACGTGGCTAAATGAGGCTAAAGAAAACATGTGTATATTATTCCAAGAGGGAAACAACCGACTGCTGAACTGAGTGGCTATATATCATATATCATATATCATAACACAAGACAAATAGGAGTTGCATTAAATCATATGGATATCAAGCCGAATTGTGTGCACCATTGGTAGATTTTGAAGCCTCAGGAGGTATTTTGGAGGCTAATGCAAACAACACCATAAAGTATATAGCACAAATAACATTGTCTGCCGCCACTCCTGCTGCCAAAACAGATGGAGAAACACCAAGAGCCTCCGAAATTGCAATGTAATTTAGAGCTCTAAAAGGAAAAAAATAAATAATTTGTGTCAGATATGACAGTGAAGTTTGCTAAAGAACTGATATGTGAAGGATTGATTTTTTTTCTTTCCCTTTTGTGTATGTATGGGGTGTTCCTAGCAAGATTCATACAACACAACAGAGTAGTTCAGACCTGGATTTATAACAGGGTTAACAAGTACTTGCATATCATGAATGGTTATAATCTTTACCGTGGATTTATATCTCCTTACATTTATAACAGAGAACTCACACCAAAAGTAAGATGTAATAATGTATTCTGATTCCTGACAACTTACATCCACCAATATAGCTACCCATGAGAGCAGCAGCTATTTTCCAATTATCTTGACCAAGCGATCGCATAGGCACCAACAGAAAAGCCACTACATTTCCTATAATAGGCAACTATCATACACAAGAATTAAGTTAAAGTTAGAGAGGGTCATTGAAGGTTAACTGCATATCTATTCTTATGAAGGAAGATTCATTCGGTTCCTATTTTTCTAACTCATTTGACACAGATACCTTGGTTATTAGGTCATTTTTGAGGCGGGTTGAGATCCTAAAACAGAATGACCATTACAACTCACATGAGAACCACGAGTCATATAAGATTCTAAGTAGACACAAAATCACAGTTTCAGAGAAAGAAAGAGATCAACAGTGAAATTGGTTTACCATCAGAAAATAGACCGTTATAAGACTGCATGTCAAGACACAACTTTCCAACCGGTACAAGTTATTAACTGCTTGAAATACACAGACCAAAAATAGCAGCAATAACAATATAGCTCTGCTTCTGTTGCCTGGTATAGATACCAAAATAGTAACTACTAGTAGACCAAAACATCACATGCCAAAACTGTTGTAGTCACACATTGGAATCTTTTTATCAAACTTTGCAGTCATGATGGTGGAAGGATTGCGCACTAGATTTTTTATTTAAAGAGCAAAATGTATATGTATCAAGGCATCAAGGGGGTGCCACCCGTATATGAAAGAACTATCTCAGAGATAGTATATGAATGAGGTCTATGAAGTCATCTTCATTTACAGGATTGCACACAATACGTTTAAAAGATTTTAGTAAATTTGAGATAATAATTATACAAACATAGAAAACTTACCGAGAGTCAGAAATAAGATAAGTATTTCACAATCCACTTCACCATTAAAGTCGGTGAACATGGACATCTCAACTCAACACTATAATCCTATTCCTTTATTCGGCTAGCCTAGAATGTATCAAAGACACATATGTCAGACTTACTAAAAAATTGAATTCTGTAAAACAATGGAGAGGAAACATCTTTTAATAATACAGTACTGATAGGTTCTTCCTCATCAATTTTCAATCACAACTTCTAGGTTGCTGCTCATCACTAAAATGATCAAATATTTTCTCTTCACTATGAAACTTGTGTTTTCCTAGAAACTGTTGCTTTGCCACAATATCCCAATTGCTCTTAATAACCAACACTGATGTGTTAAAGATCTTTGACCTAGTTTTACTTATTCCCAACCCTGCTCTTTTCCATCACTCATTGAACTTTGTTTAAGGTATGAATTAGCAAGTACCAATTACCCGATTTAGGCACTTGTCTACAAAGCTAGATGCTTCCCCAAAAGTCTCACCTTCTCTTCGAAAAAGGAGCTAGTACAGTATCTTGGTCTTGTTTAATGTCATCATGGTAAGAGTGCTAATTATATATACCATAAGTTTATAGATGTAGTGAAATCGGTTTTAAAATTCAGCTATTACTATTACATTTGTCATACTTGAATGTTTCTTTTCAAAAAAACCATCCTCTCAGTTCTGCTCTCTCCAAGAAAAACGTAGTAGGGAACTTGTGCAAGATGAATAATCATGACTTCAAATCAATGGAAAAGACAACGAGAATACTTTTGAAGCTTTCCATTGCCGATGCTAAATTCGAGAGATCTTAATAATCCCAAAGTCACATCACAAACTCTTTCCAAAAAAAAAATTAAAAGCCAAAGAAAAATTTATGAGAAGGTTAAAAAAAAGTAAAAATTTGGGGTTCAAGCAAGGTATTTACCTGATTCGAGCAAGAAAGCCAGGAGCAATGTTCCAGTTGACTGTATCACACGAGGTAAATGTCTGCTCTAAACAACAGGAATGGAACAGTTAACGGAAGCAGAAATTCCAAGAAAATCGAATACCCAGGGGCTTCATATGGAATTATCCCTAAATTACTAGCTGCAAGCCCAACCAATGTGCTAACCAATGCAGCACTCACCATGCTTCCAATCTTTGTCCTCTCAGACCTTACAAATCAAACAAAAACAGAAGTTACCATCATTTATAAACTGATAATACATTCACCAAAGAAAAAAATAGAAACTAACTTTTAAAATAAAAAGAGAGAGAGAGAAGAAGGAGAAATACCAGAGACCAAAAGCACCGGTGGCGAAGAGAGCGGCCCATGTGCCCCAGTGGTCGTCCGGAGAAACTATACTGTGCCTTAGCTGTGACTGAACCTCCACAGATCGAGACCAATTGTGTTCCTATGCAATATGACGGCGAAACAAGAGCTCTGTTTATGCTTGGATACATTAGCTTCGATTTCGAGTCATGGGTTGGGAGAGTGAGGGAGTTATGGCGGGAAGAGAGGGGTGACAGGTGGAGTGACGTGATTGGTGGTGAGATAGGAAGAGATGAGGGACGTAACTGTAACGTGAAGGAAACCGCATTAATGGGGAATGGTTGATGGTAAACAGAGGGCCTAGAGAGAGAGAGTACTGTGGAATTTTATCTTCTTGTTCTAATCATTGGTTTTGCCACTTTTTAGTATTTGGCTCTTTAAATACGAACATACATGTGAACATCAATGCATTGCATGACGATTGAAGAGGGTAAGCATTCCATTCATTTTTTTTTCTTTTTTTGGTAGATTCACGGGAGAGGTATCAAACCAAAAGGACCGGGAGATAACTACACAGTTTATCAAAATTTCCCTTTACAGAAGAAGATAGTTTTGCAAAGTCAATTACAAATATATATATATATATATATATATACACTGTACTAAATAAAATGCTGCGATAAATTTGGATGGATTTGAAGTTTACATAGGTTACAGATGAATTTGAAGCTTTTACATGTATTTTAGGACTGTTTCTCCAAATCAAATGCCAAGAAAAGTTGCACTGGCAATCCCAAAGATGCCTGCAAGAATACCAGGAACACGATCTGGACTAGAGCAAACACGAAAATGCTGGGTGCTGTGTTGATGACATTCCATATGTTCCTGCTTGCACCCACCACTGTGAAGAAAAGCCGTTCCAAGAACAAATCGCAGAAAAACATGGCACTACGTGCAGCAAATTTGGATTTTCTCTCTAAAATCTTCCGAGCAAAACAACATAAAAGAAACCCCTTTGCATAAAAGTAGTTCAGAAATATGCAAACCGACTAAACTGGGTCTATGTTCCATAAAATTAACTCACCTGCATCAGAATTAAAGCAATTGCCTCAGTAGTTGGTGCAAGGCGACCAAACTGAGATGGAAATTCAGTTGCCAAAATAAAGATAATTGCTGTTATGGCCGGCACGCTACCTCCCTTAATGCCGAAATATTTCGTGAGATGAGTGGCAGCCTTGCAGATAGCAAAGGATACAGCAAGGGCTGTAGTAGTCTGCAGCACAGGAAGTTTGCCTCCATTTTCAGAGCCCTCATTCATTGCAACATCTGCCATAGTTCTAGAAGTAATTAGAAACCCAAAATTTTCATAATACAGAAATTGATCTGCTTCTGGAATAATTGATTCATTAACAGCAAGTTCATGAGGGTAAAAAAAAAGGATGGCTCTGCAGATAAAAAAAGAAGGGGCAGAAGGGAAGAATTATGGACAAAATCACTTGTCAGAAGTATAAAGAAAGTTCTATGTTTAAGGGAGAAGAATTTAAAAGGAACCAACAATTCATTCATCATAAAGAGAGGCGAGTAGAATCAATCAAATATCAAGATAGTATCCTGCTCACCACTAGTTGATGATGAAGCCTTGGGAGGTATTTTAGAGGCTAATGCAAACAATGTTGTAAAATATACTGCACAAATAACATTATCAGCAGCCAGTCCAGAACCTAAAACTGATGGAAAAACCTGAAGAGCATCAGCAATGGCAACATAATTGACAGCTACAAAACATCAAAAACAAAAAAAAAATTTATCAGTAATCATAAGAAACTATGAGACTATTACGAGGACATTCAGAAACCTGCATAGCTCCTAGAAGTGAAAAAGAAAATTACCCCCACCAATATGTCTACCCATGAGCGCTGCTGCTATTTTCCAACTGTCTTGACCAAGGGATTGCATTGGCACCATAAAATATGCCAAAGCTGTCCCAACTGTCGTGCAATGAGAGAAGAACTAACGTCAGAAACACTCCCAGGGGGGGGATTGAAGAACACCAAAATCTAAGACCCATGGTAAAGTTGACAAATGTAGTAAGATTCACTTCCTTGATATGATACCCTCATACTTACAAACAAGTCACAACCCAAAAATCCATTGGAGTTTGATTTCATGACAATGGCAATCAAAATGCCAACTCACTCACAAACTTATAGAAGAATCAAAAATAATTTTCACATCATAGCCAGCTTGTGCTTTTCAAATCTTGAAACTACTGGAAGGGGCATAGACAGAGATAGAGAATTGAGTACTTGACCAACCGAATGAAATGGTTATCAGATAGAATGATATAATATCGACTAGCTAGTGTTACCTGATCCAAGCAAGAAAGCCAATAAAGCGCCCCTGTAGACTTAATCACATGCCGCAAGTCTGCTCTGAACAACAACAATGGAACAGCCAATGGGAGCAAAAACTCCAACACTATTGAATGCGCACAAGCCTCACATGAAATGATCCCCAAATTACTAGCTGCAAGTCCAACTAATGTGCTCACAAGTGCACACTCAATGTGCTTCCTATTTTGGTCTTCTCTGACCTTCACTTTCATAGATAATTAACACTTCAATTATTATGATTTGGAAAAAAAGAAAAGGATTAGAGGTTAAAATCATAGATTGATTATCAAGCTTAATTGAAGTGATTTCTAATCGCCACAAGCATATAACCCAAAAGTGCCGATTCAAATTATCTTTGGTATCATTAAAGCCTAACATATAAACCAAGTTCTTTCTCGTTGCACTAGTGATATGGATTATCACAAACTCCACCCCTTTAGACTTTTGCGTCCTCGAGAGTCACAAATCAAACCACAGGCTCCAGCCGGTTAGGCTGTTCCGGTCAGGTGGCAGCTCAAACACGACAATAAGCTTGGGACCTGCCCAAATACCACACATCCAAGTGGCTTGAGTCGGCTCAGATACCATTTATAATGCGCCAGATTCCATCACTCTAAAGTAACTAAAGCTAGCATTTTGGAGATGGGTCCGCGGCATTACAGCTTTTATGTTACATAAAACATGAGAAGGGGGGGGGGGGGGGGGGGCGTAGAGTTTTATGAGCAGCAAACCAAGTACCAAATTGACAGGAACATAAAGGTTTCTGAAAGAAACATAAAACATGAGAGATTCAATAACCTACTAGGAGTATTATAAATTTCCTTCCTTCAGTTTTATGAGCAACAAACTAAGTACCAATTAAGAGGGACATAGAGGTTTTTGAATTACCAGATACCGAAAGCGCCGGTGGCGAAGAGAGCGGTCCAGGTGCTCCATTGGTCACTGGGAGAAATGAGAGGGAAATTCAACTGAGATCTGGCGGTTACGGATCGGATCGAAACGGGGTTTTGTGTAACAAATGAGGACAGGGAAACGTTTCGCTTCTGTTAGGAGATAGCGAAGACGACGACGATGATGGGCCTTGAGGTAATGAATTGCTGACTACTGTTGAGACTCTCAAGATATTTTGGCAGGAAACAAAATGTGAACGTTGTAAATCGGGCGCCGGTGACGGAGACCGAGTTAGGTGTAGGAACGGCGGCTTCGAGGCCATTGACGCGTACTCTCCAGCGAGTAAAGGAGAGTACAGTGTGTCTTGCAGTTTACTTGGAAGCGGACTTCGTCACTTGTGAGTGCCAAAAGTGTTTTGCACGAGAACTTATCATGGGTTTGGATGCACAATGTGACATAAATTGATGGACCCCGCAATTAAAAAACGTACTACAACACAAGTGATTTGCACACCACGATTTTGCACAACAATTTTACACAGAGAAAACACTTTTTTAACGTACGAATCATATAAGGTTAATTTTGTAAATTTAAATCAAATTAATGTTAAATTTTGACATAATTTAAAAAAAAAATGGTAACAAGTCAAGAAACACAATCATGGTCATAAAATCAACCAACCATTAAACTCAATTTCAACTTGGTTCTGAATCGAAAAAGGTCGTGATAAAATGAGAAACATGAGATCTACCAGTTCAAGATCAGTAAATCAATCTAAAGAAGATAATGCATGTTGTTATATCTAATCATCATACTAATACACTACAAATCCTGAATCCAGTATGGTTATCATGATTGTTTCGGGAATTAGTTCAAACAATTTTAAGACACCATCATCTTTTGCTAGATTGATGATCAACACTACTGTTGCAAGAGCTGCCATCAGTTTGCTTCTGCTTCTTTGCACCCCTACTCCCTTCCTCCAAGGTCTTTAATTTGTTCTTTATTGCAGCTATTTTAGCGCTTCTGCTCATTTGTCCTGAATTGCTACCAATGACGCCAGTTTTATTTGCCACCCCTACCACTTTGGAAGGATTTTGTGCTGCTTCCTCAAAGCATTTCTCACTGGCGAGACGAACAACCAGAGGGCGCCCACAAGCTAATCTCCCGTGCATCTTCTCCTTGGCCAATTCAGCTTCCTGCATACTCACTTTAAATGTGGAAATCAGGAATTGCTTAAAAAATAAAGAGAGAAAAAGAAGACAACTTACCTCTTTGGTGCTAAATTGGATAAAAGCAAAGCCACGTGGTTCTCCACGTTTCGGACCTCGGGTATGCCACAGGAAATCTTCAGACACAATCTTCCCATATGGAGAAAACATCTTTATCAGGGCAGCTCTAGAAAAAAGAATAGTTTGAATAAAGTAATGAGCTAATAAAAGTTTCCACAATATAAACAATACCGTTTCAAAACAATTATCCTTACTCAGTTATTCTTAGATCGAGATTACCAATATAAAGTCTGCTCTCACACTTTTCATCAATGAAACCATTAGGATCCTGCATCCAGTCATCACATCCATTCAAAAGTCTGATATGCCATGATATATTGCATGAGAATATGAAATATTAATTGTTTGACAAGTGCATTTAATTTGAGGGGCACATTGAAAACAAGTCAATTACGAGTATCAAACTAAATAAACACCCATGAAAACGGGCACAAGGCAGCAAGTAAACACTGGAAAGCAACTAGTGATGCAATACAAGAGAGATACACAAAATATCATTCATCTATAGGATCAATATATGGAGTTTCAAAGCCAAAAGAAAATGAATACTGCCAAAAAAAACTTCTGTTCAGTAGGTTATGAACAATCAGACCAAGCTGGTTTTGGCACAGACAATCACCTGACAAAGAGGCAAATAATACTTTGTTCTATACCATTGTAGGAAGTGTTCAATCACCACAGAATGAGGACCCATGTTTCATGTGTGAGCTCAAATTATAGAAATCAGATTAATTCATTGCAGACTTACTCACAGCAATTTCAACCAGCCACAAGCCATCAGCAATCAGTGTTTGAAGACAACGAAAGCTAACATAGTGGAGACATGCACCAAACTAATTTTCCAATTTCCAATGATTTTCAGAAAAATGCGCACAGAGAAAGCAAAGAGTTCCGTCATACATGCAATTCCAATCTCCAAATATACAACTTTAAAACAAGTTTAGATGGACATATATGGTTCAGACATGAAATTTACCATGAAACTGCAAAGATAGATTGATGACAAACGAACACACGCTTTAAAAAAACTTCAGAATTTTAAAGGATCAAAGTCTGCGTCCACCTGCATTTAAACAAATTAACAATATTAACACTTTCTTCCTTCGATGACACCAGATTATACTAAAGCAGTGTTTGCTGTTGACTCTGCACCCATCATCAGAACTCTTTTGAGTCCAACACCATTCCTTCATGATTAATCAACACAAAGCAGCATAAACACCACATAGCACATTTGTGAAATGCTATCAAGAAAAAGACAAAAAAGAAGCATGCATACTGGCAATTAAGTATCAAGTTGGAAGAAAGCATTTGGGTAGAAGTAGCCAGAATGTCTTGGTGTTTGGCAACCACACCCACCGGTTTTTTTTTATAAGTAAAAATATATTAAGAACGCACCAAGAGGGTGCAACCCATTTACAAAGATTTTCTATAGAAGAGAAACCTTACAAGCTCTAAAAGACCAATATCATTCACCAAAAAATTCCCTTTAAACCAAAAATTATACTGAACCAACTATTTCTAATTACATCAAAAAAAAATTCAATGCCCTTAAAAGCTCTATGATTCCTCTCATTCCACACTATGCAAAAAATTGAGAGAGGAATCAAAGAGTAAACCTTTTTTAGCTCCTTAGAAGCCCGACGCCCACTCCAAGCCCACAATTCATCTTTCACGGTTCCGGCGAACACCCAAGAGACACCCAAAATACGATAAGCCTTCACCCATAAGCTTCTAGCCAAGGAACACTCCATCAAAAGATGAAAAACAGACTTGGCGCAACTTTTGCAAATGAAGCACCTATTAAAATCACTTTCCCTCCTTTTTGCAAGTTGTCTACGCTTTGAATCTTTCCCAAACGGCTTCCCAAGCAAAAAAACACTTTTTAGGGGCACGAGAACACCAAATTGTCTTCCATGGGAAATTGAATGAGCCTTCCGAGGCATCCCCAATGCAAAGAATCTTGTAAAACAACTTCACCTCAAACCCTTTATCCGGGCTATCCCTTCTTTTAATCGAATCCTCTCTAGAAAAGTCCAATCTAGAACTATACAAAGCTTCCAAGAAACTTTGAACCCTCTCAACCTCCCAATCATGGACATTTCGTATAAAAGGCACGTCCCAAGAGGTTATATCATTATTTACAGAGACACACGAACAAATAAGAGCTTCTTTATCTCTTACAATCGCAAAATCTTGAAATTCCTCTTTCAAAGGAGTGTTCCCAAACCACGTATCATGCCAAAGCCGCGTTCTCTCTCCATTACCCACCACCACAAAGACACAAGGAGACAAAGCATCCCAACCTTTTCAAATCCATTTCCACACCACCACACCATAGGCCCCCCTTCCTTCCTTAGACATCCACTCATTAAGATCCATCCCAAACTTAGCTTCCACTACTTCCCTCCAAAAATGATCTCTCTCCACAAGAAACCTCCATAACCATTTTCCAATAAGAGCTTTATTGAATAAAGTAAGAGATTTAAGACCAATCCCACCTTTTTCAATCGGTTGCTTAACCACACCCCACCTAACCAAATAATACTTATATTCCTCTTCTGTGTTAAACCACACCCACCAGTTGTGCCATACAAATCTTCTAATGGATAATTTATGTCACATAATAAATATCATATTATTGAGCAGCAAACCACCTACCAGTTCCTACAAAATCATATAGTTTTTACATGTTCCACAATGGTTTGTGCACAACCAAAAATGATTTGCTAATTGCTAGAATCTCGCTTTAAATTATAAAAGTTGATACTCAATGCATAGATTCTGCTCCTCATGGCTTCTAAGACCTTGAACAATAATGAATCTAACTAGTGTTTAAGGCCTAAAGCCATTATCCCTGCAAGCAAGAATCTTCAATTACATTGCTTTTAACATGAATAGAGCCAAACAAGCTGAGTTATTTGGCTTTAAGGATCGTGTTTTTGAATGAAACTACAACCTATTTAACGAACACGTCTACCTTGACAATTTCATCTAAAAGAACAAAAGCATCACTACCCTACGCCATGAAATAAAATGCAATGCCAGGCAACATTTAACCGAATCATATACTCTATAAAAGTACTCTATTTGACCACCAAAGAACTCCTCTAACTAACAAATAGTACCCAGCAAACAACACACCTTCTTAAATACGATTATAATAGTAAGGGTTTATCTGCACTCATCCCATTAGAAAAAAGAACAAAATAATTTGAATTGTCCCATTCTTTTCTACATAAGTAAAATTACACCAACAAGACCATTAAAAAAAATAATCACGGTCCAATATGTCGGTAAAATTTATGTCAAACAAAGCAAATCCTTTTCAGGGAATTTCAATTTGCATGGAACCTTTAACACACCCTATTTAAGTGAAAATTTCGTATCTCGTTTGACTGACATACGATGAGCTCAAAAAAATTGAGTCAAGTATATAAATAATTGATTTCTCGCTGTCTCCATTAAGGAAGCAGTATAACTAGAAATGGTAAAGAAAACAAAACCCTAGAATTTATAGAAGGGGTGATCTTTGAGAAACTTACAGCTTGAAGCTTGGCGGTTGATTCTAGGTTGATGAATAAGCCCTTCAATATTGAGTAGAACAGATCGCGGGAGTATCCAAGCGCGCAAGCAAAATCAAGTTAGAAGATTCTGGTTCTGGGTTGTTTAGATACAGTTCAAGCGCAAAGTTTAGTAGAGGTTGCGTACCGCGCCGTGTATGAGTTGTTTTTGGTGCTTTGCGCTTAATTAGTAAATACCACTTCCATCCACGAGTATTTGACCAAATTACAGTCAGATCTATTAATTTGGCAATACGACAATCATACAATTCTTCGAAAGCTTGGTGTTTTTATAAAAATCAAGTTCAGTTCAACACTTACTAAGGTTTTTTAGCTACGGTTTTGAAGTTGGGAAGAAAAAAAAAAAAAAGAGAAAATATTTGAAGAAAGAGATGGATTATGTTTGTGTTTAAGGTTTGCTGGATCAATCACATGCAAGGGTTGTATACAAGGATAGAACGGACCTTTTATGGTTTTCTTAATGGTTTAAAATGTAAATACTCTTATAATTTTGGGTTGTGTTTTAATATCCTATTTTTATTTTAAAAATGGTTAATTTACGCCAAACATTTTTTGCACATGTCCAATAAATTTTTTTAGTTATAATTCAGGTAAAATTAATATCTACATAAGCGAAAATCTTGACTAAATTTTTTTTTTATTTAATAATTAAGATTTTTGTGTATTGATATCAATTTAATTGGAATTATCATAAAAAAGGTTTATTGGACACATGTCTACAATACAAAAGATAAATTAATTATTTTTAAAATGTAAGATGAACATTGAAATATAAAACTAAATATAAGAGTGTTTAATGATTTATCCCTTGTTATTTTTTAAATTAGTAGATTGGATTGTAATTAAGTTCAAAACTTGAATACAATAATGTTATTTACCATATTAAATAATTAACATTTTTTGGAATGATAATTGGGTCTGATTTGAATTCTAACGCTTTTGTTTAGATACAAGATGTAATTACTACTAATTGGTTATGTCCAAACTGCTTAACACCTGTTAATTTGGTCTATCACGTTGTTTACTTATGATAATTAAGATAATTGAATTTACTTAGTGGAAGGTGGTTAATGAGAAAATGATAAAATATTAGTTTTTTTTAATTAAAAGAAAAGATAATTTTGTTTATATTGCATTTATCTTTTTAACTATAATGATATTTATTTTTTAAGTTTATATTAACTAACATCTATACACAAGCTATGTTTATCTTTTTACTTATAATCATAGTCAAACATAACGATCACATATTTTCTATTAGAAAACTGAACCTATAAAATTGAGTTTTATATACATCCTTATTTAAATATTTGATTTATATATCTAAGTATAGGTTTATTGGATATTTTGAAGGGAAAACACCCAATAAAGTTATGGTTTTATTAATAATATATACAAATATAAAATGATCATAATTTAACCTAAAATATCAAAAAATGTTTTTTTCAAGTCGTTATTATTATTATTAATAGAAATAAATTTCAAATCAATGTTTTGAGTCTTTTGACAACTTTTCACTATTAATCCTCTCCTGTCAGAAGTGGTAAATATAAGCATTTCAGGCTAATTTCAATGTAGTCACACTAAAAGATTTTGCCTCTGAGCTGATGTAGAAAAGCCCAATTTACAAATTATTCACCTTTATACTTTGTTTATAGAGCTTGATTGCTAAATCCATCTTTCTTAATAAAAGTATTAAAATGGTTAATTAGTCTTTATCAATATTTTTGTTAAGGTTCTATAACAATAGAATTTACATACAATGTAGTAGTTGCATGAAATTGACATCCACCAACCAACTAAAATTCAAACAAATTTGGCCCACCATTATAATCTTCATAGAGTATATAAAATAAAATGTGCTTGGCTGGACCTGCAATAAAACACCACCTCGATGCATCAAGAGAATAAAGTCCAAGATGTAAAAAAAAAAAATTGCTATTGGTATTGGTTTTCTTTTGAACTGGCTAGCTATACTCCAACTCTAGTGCAATATCTTGTATCTTGATGATGATTGATGCCGCGACCTCAATCGAAGATAGTTGATGCCACCTGTTCTGTGGGTCCTTAATTTGGACAAACCATGCAGTAACTTGGCTTCTAATTTTGTTTATTTTTTTATTATTATTTCTTGTTAAGCCTACCAAAGATTACTCTGATACCCATTAATGACTGCAAGATAGACCAATGCCTACTGCGTGCAAGAGTTGAAATACTGTTTCCAAATAGACTTGAAATGCATGGAAGAGAAGGGTTCTCATTCGTCTGTTCTGTCCACATTTTGTGAAGTGGGTGTTGAGTCTGTCATATAATCCTGTTTGTAAAGCTAGTCGGCACCGAGTTTTTATTCTCATTTTAATTTGAAGCTCTCTTACCTTTAAAATAGAGTAATGAATACAATAAAATTAAATTTGATTACATGATGAATGGAATTGAATTAAAACTTTAAAAATGATGTTAAACTAAGATTGATGAAAATGAAGTGTAAATATTTTCAATGAAATGTTAAATTTACTGTCAAAATATTCAAAACAAAATTGTTTTATTGTTTTTTAATCTTTTGATAATAGATTCAAATTATATAAATTTTATTTTTATTGTTAAAGGTTTTTTTTTTTTTGGTCTATTCAATTGAAGAAGAAAATACAATTAAATTTAAAATGGTAATTATATTTCTTTTAATTGTGCATAAATAACATACTCCATCAACAAATTCGATAAATATATATTTAGAGTTTTAATTCTATTTCATTTTTTTGTGCAACCAATTTATTTTAGTAAACCAACCAAGTTTTTGGGTTGCGGTGATCGTTTGCAAAGCCAACATAAAGGATGGTTTCCAACTGACCTGTACCTGCTCCCTTCAGTGGACCATTAAATATCCATAATAGAAAGCAGCCTAACCTTATTCTTATCCTTTAATGCGAAAGGAACATCTTCCTCCAACGTGAACGGCCAAAACCATTGAACTTCAGAAGAGAGAAAAGAGAGCTTTTTTTTGTCGTTCTAAAACCAATGATTTATGTTTTACATCAATTGATAACTTTTGGAAATTTTATTAGTAACACTGTTTTTTGTCCACGATTGTACTAATTTTACCAGTAAAATTTTCAAAATTATCAATAAGGTTTCGGACATATCTAAAATCTGAAAAAACCCACACTCGTTTCTCCACTTGCAAGCTATTTCAAGCACACCGCATGCAATCTCTTTCAAGCTCATAACACTTTCTTGTACTCTGCATCTTGGAAGTCCCTCACTTTTTTTCTTGAAGAACCCAACAAAACCTCCTTCCATGAAGACCATAATACTTGCCTTTCTCTGTCTAACTCTTTCCTTTCTCCTCCATTTCTCCATCTCTTTCACTCCCACAGACAACTACCTCATCAACTGTGGCTCAAGCACCAATGTTTCCCTGTTTAACCGCCTTTTTATCGGTGATTCCACTAAACCCGGTTCGGGTTTTCTCTTAAAAGACCGCTCCCTTTCACTCACTGACCAAAACCCATCTCCAAATTCGTCTACTTTGTACCGCACAGCTCGAGTTTTCACCGGTAACTCAAGCTTTAAGTTCAACATCAAGAAAAACGGTACTCATTTGGTACGTTTCCATTTCTCTCCATTTTCGACTCAAAAGTTTAACATGACATCTGGGAAATTTAGTGTTTTGGTTAATGGGTTCTTGGTATTGAATGGTTTTAGTACCAAAGTTATGGTGCTAAAAGAATATATACTGAAAATAGATGGTGAAGTGCTTGAAATTCTGTTTAATCCTGTGGGTGATCCTGGTTTTGGGTTTGTTAATGCAATTGAAGTATTCTCGGCTCCTAGGGACTTCATTATTGATGAGGGAACTAAATTGGTTAGTGCTAATGGAATTGGAGTGTACAAGAATATCTCATCCCAGGTTTTAGAGACTATTCATAGGATTAATATTGGGGGTTTAAAATTGACCCCTTTTAACGATACTTTGTGGAGGATTTGGATCCCTGATGAGGATTTTCTTGTTTTGAAATCTGCTGCAAAGCGTGCAGTCACCACTCATACTCCAAATTACCAGAGTAGTGGTGCGAGTAGGGAAATTGCGCCTGATAATGTTTACATGACTGCACAACAGATGAATAGGGATAATTCAACATTGCAAGCCAGATTTAATATAACCTGGAATTTTCCACTTGGTGTGAGAGGTGTTCGACATTTAGTTCGATTGCATTTTTGTGATATTGTTAGTCTCTCACTTAATCAGCTATATTTTAACGTGTATATTAACAATTACTCCGCGTATAAGGATCTTGATCTGTCCACAATTACGTTCCATGTGCCATCATCTCCGGTCTACATAGATTTCATGGCAGATTCAGATGATTCAGGGGTTATGAGGATAAGCGTAGGACCTTCTGATCTAAGCAGTTCTTTAACAGTTAATGCTATTTTGAATGGGGTGGAGATCATGAAGATGGTAAATCTTGCAGGTGATTCACAAACTTGGTCTAGGAAGAAAAATACTACTACATGGGTTTTGGTGGGTTCAATTGTTGGGGGCTTTGTTCTATTGTGTTTATTTATACTCGCAGTTGTGCTCTCATGTAAATGCAAGAAGAAGAAACCGAAACCAAGACCAGCAGAAAGTGTGGGTTGGACACCTTTGCGTGTATATGGGGGCAGTTCATATAGTAGAATGTCTGAAGGGACTGTAAATGCTTCTCTAGGTCCAAATGGATATCACGGTTTGAGGATCCCTTTTGCTGAAATACAATCGGCAACTAACAATTTTGACAAGAATCTCATAATTGGTATGGGTGGATTTGGTATGGTTTTCAAAGGGGTGCTTAGAGACAATACAAAGGTTGCTGTGAAGAGAGGTATGCCAGGATCTAGGCAGGGCCTCCCTGAATTCCAGACTGAGATAACAGTTTTGTCCAAGATTCGCCACCGTCATCTTGTTTCACTAGTTGGGTACTGCGAAGAACAGTCGGAAATGATACTTGTTTACGAGTACATGGAGAAAGGACCTCTCAAGAGTCATTTATATGGCTCGAAATATCCTCCTTTGTCTTGGAAGCAAAGGCTTGAAATATGCATTGCCTCAGCAAGAGGTCTTCACTACCTTCACACTGGTTCTGCACAAGGTATCATTCATCGTGACATTAAATCCACCAATATTTTGCTTGACGAAAATTATGTAGCCAAGGTTGCTGATTTTGGTCTTTCAAGATCCGGCCCATGTCTTGATGAGACACACGTGAGTACTGGTGTAAAAGGTAGTTTTGGATATCTTGATCCTGAGTACTTCCGGAGGCAGCAACTTACAGATAAATCAGATGTTTATTCATTTGGGGTTGTGCTCCTCGAGGTTCTTTGTGCTAGACCTGCTGTTGATCCATTACTTGCAAGGGAACAGGTGAATTTAGCAGAATGGGCAATGCAATGGCAGAAGAAAGGCATGCTCGAGCAAATTATTGATCCTCATCTTGTCGGACAGATAAAGCCAAGCTCTTTGAAGAAATTTGTAGAAACAGCAGAAAAATGTTTGGCTGAATATTGCGTCGATAGGCCATCTATGGGTGATGTGTTATGGAATTTGGAATATGCACTTCAAGTTCAGGAATCTGGATCATCAAGAGAACCACATGAAGGCCGCAATGTAAACGGGTCAGAGCTCCCAAAACCGAACATTGTTACAGAAATTGCGTCGAGCAGCTCAAGAACGGAGGGAGATGATGATAATGGTAGTTCAGACATAAGAACAAGCCTAGTTTTTTCTCAATTGATGACCAATGATGGCAGATAGATCTTAGGCTCTTATTGCAGTATATACGACAGTCCATAAGTTTGGATATACTCAAGGTCATTTATATATATCAAGAGTTCTGCTAGGAATTATATTGGAGGTACCAATCTGAAGTTTAAACCTTATTTCACTTATTTTTTGAACTTCTACTCAATTTTATTTTACTTTTTTTAAAGATGCATCTTAGCTTTATTTTATCATGATTTTCATAGTAATGGGTGCTTTAAACAGTTCAAACAGATTTGTTCAGTTCTTATAAAATGTATTCTTGCTCTATTCTGTTGGATGCCAACAGGAGATGCTTTCTTGGCGAACCTTTTAACCGTAAATAAATGCATATCTGATTTTGATTGTTGTTTTACCTACCAAGATCATTTCCCGTGATTGAGGGATATTTTTGGATCGATGTATTATTAGATGAATGTCATGTCAACACTATAGATGACGTGGCATTCATCCAATAGTGTATTGATGTAAAAAAAAATTTGGAGAAGATCATGACCTGTTTACTTTGTCATCACATGTATTACCTGTTACTGTAATGCACATGATTAAGCCAAAATTTCAAGCTTTTTTTTTTCTTTCCTTTTGACCTTTTCCTTCTCTGCTCAGGCCAATCATCAACTTAGTGGTCAATATAATCATGCAAAGTTGTCACTCCACATATCTAACTATCTGGACTCTTCTTTTTGGATGATCTTTGTCACCATGAGAACCGTGACATCATGTAATATAAACAAGGCACATCTCTTGCCAAATCAAGACGAGGGAATTCCAATAACAAACATAAATTCATAAGAAAATCCGAAAATGTATATGAAAGATTCTAAAACACCACCAAAACCATCGATGCCAGAGCAAAGATGCCCAGTCTTCTTTGAAACACCAATCTGTACACTGTAGTGCATTTTGATAGTTTTTTTTTTTTTTTTGGTTGAAGAATTGTTATCACCAAACATCATTACATTTTATCTTATATTTTAATATTCTCTTGTTTTATAAAAACAATCAATTTATCACTTACATTTAAGAATATGTTTAATAAATTATTTTAATAATAGTTTCGACGAAATTAATACTGCATACACAGAAATATTAACTATTAAACATGATAAAATTTTATGTGCAGCGATATAAATTTTGTTAAAATTATCATTAAAAATAATTATTTAACACATGTTTAAAATGATAGAATACATGATGATAATATCCTGCAGTTAAAAGTTAACAAGAAGAACAAGAATTTGATTCAGTTGCATGCAGTAGAAACAGAGCCCAATCGAGGGCCATATTCTTGACTGGATATAGTTTATGATCTACTGAGAGTGTGGGCTTCTTAATCTTTATAATTATCGTTACTGTTATCCGTTACTAGTCCAAAAGATTCTGTAACTCGTGTCTACTCCACTAATTGATTCTAAGGCAAATAAGTCGATCGAACATAGTCTAATTGATACTTTCTTTTCTAAAAACAAGAACCAAAGTTCAATTTCTCCACTCTGGTTATAAAAATAAAATTCAAAGTTCAAGTTGTAATTAATTTTTTTTTAAGTTGTAGTCTTTTTAGTTCTCAAAATCTTTATGTTTGAGCGTTGAAAAGGAAAAAGCTTTCAATGCTGCTATATTTGGAGTCTGTACAATTACAAGAAAATCATAATTTAAGTAAAGTGGACCATCTAATTATATTTTGCTTCGAATAACTAAATGTATCATGTTCTGATTTTGTTAGTCCGACGATGAAATAGTGTTACGAGTCAACTTACATGCGTTATGATTGATTTATTATTTTAGATGGATCAAAAGTAAGTCATACATGTTTTATTTAAAAAATTCGTAAAGAAAATCTTTACGATCTGATCATTCATGAATATAAAGACAGAAACCAATGATTATTTTATAAAATCTCTCTCATTTCACCCACAACATAGTGGTTTATTATGTTATATGGTCGAAGATTTAAGTGGCTTAATATTTTTTAATGAATGCTATGTCTTTTTTATTTTTTTAAAGTTATCTAACATTTTATTCTCTTGATAATTGGTATTTGTAATTTTGCATACATACAACCAGGAGCGGAGCTAAAAATTTTAAGTTGGGGTGGGTAAATAATATTGTAACAATTTTAATCCGAGTTGAATTCAATATGTTACACTTACAAGAGAAGAGGTGTAGCTGTTAGACTAAATTCATCATTTTTATAACGGACTGAATATATAAATAGTATATTTTTTATAAAAATAACTCTACTTTTTCGAAGGATAAATTAACGTAAATAAAGTATATAAAAGTTTTACTTTAAGAATGTATTAAACATTTTTTGATTTGTCTATACTTCAAACATATTTCAAAAAAAATATGAAGTAAAATTATTTTTTTAAATTAAAGTAAAAATGTTTAACGAATTTATGTAATTATTACGATTGTCAGGCACCAAAACAATTAATTCTATTAATTTGCCACACTAAAACTTTTATATATTGTTAAGATTTTTATCAAACATTATCAATTAACCTCTAAGTCAATCATAATTTACAAACAAGCTAGGAAATCGAAAAATAAATAAAATTTACTTACACATGTTTTTCATATAAATATATCATCTCAACATACAAATCAAAATTAAACTAGTCATACCATAAAGATATGTTAATACAAAAATCAAATTAACCATTGTAAAACATATATAGATAATAATTCATACAATTAAAATAACATTTCTACATATGTGTATTAATTTCTTAAAAAAAAAAGTAAACTACATGAAATTTAATCTTTAAAACCAAAATATATTTATGTTTGGTTGTTTGGAATTGAAGCTTTAAATTGGAATTGAGATTAAATCATATTTTTTCAACATTAAAATAATTGAAAAATACCATGATTCCATCTAAATTCTAATTTCAAACAATCAAACGTAGCATAAACGGATCTAAAAAATTAAGTAATTCGATTGGTGTCTAAGTTAATGAAGTTTTTTGGTGGCTAACTTTATAAAATTTATGTTTGGACCTAAATTATATATAAGTTTGAAAAATCTGGGGTGACCATGAACCCCCCAACCTTAACATAGCTCCGCCCCTGCATACAACAACAACTATAATTGAATTTATATAAGAGTGAAGTTACTAACATTCTAAAAATTATTATTGATATTTCTCATGTTTTGTTTTGATACTTAAACTTACAATAATACATTAGGTTAATTTACATCATCAAAAACTTCTACCTTCAATTAATAATATTATTGTAAATTAAACGAACAAAAAGATTAAAAATAATTTTTCTTTGGAGTGCCAAAAACTCCACGCATTATATAATTGATGTTTTGCTTTAAATTCTCATTTCATTAATGGCAAAAATAAAAAAAAATCATATATATTTTTCTTGAACTTTCGTTTGATTGGGTAATTTTCTTTCACTTTTGAAGGTGTTTAATCAAGTGAAATCTGTATACTTTCATAAATTCTTAATAAGTACAAATAATTCATTCAAGAAAAACAAGTATTTGCTGTTTGCCAAAGTTCAAATTAAAAAAATAAAACAACACCAAAATCTTACAAATTCACTTGAGCTAATCCAATACCGAAAAGTATCATATCCAAGTTGTCTCATGAAGGAGAAAAATATCTTTATGATTTTTTTTATCGAAAAAGTATCTTTTATGAATTGAAAATGTTGATAATATAAAAAATGTAAATTATAATTATATTATCGATTACAAATATAATTATATTCATAGGTTTTTAAAATATGTCATTTTTTATTTTTAATATTATAAAATTATGTATACACAAATATTAAAAAATAAACAAATCAAATTAGAATATAACGTGATATCACATGTTTTTTTAAGTTTAATTTAAAATGTAACTCTTACTTGAGGTTTTAACCGTTCTCATAATTTCAATTGATATTTTTAAACTATAGTATACTATTGTCATTTTAAAAAAAAATAAGATGTAATTATAATTATAGCTAAATCGGAGAGATGAATTTATAATTTAACTTATAAAAAATAAGTGGAAAAAGAATTAAATTGAAAGACAAGTGAGGGCTGTATCGTAATTTGACTGAGTGTCGGTGTCTCTTGGTTAATAATGGGAATATGGGATGCGTGAAAACGTGGGGGCGTCATTATCCAGTTTGAGCTAATCATTTAACTCAAAATCCCTCCTTTCCTCTACCTGCCACTTTCGTAATTTCGTAATTAATCCAGGGGCTAGATTTCACGACCTAAAGCCCTTCACAGTTTTTGGTCTGAAACTCCTGATTCAAATTTGGAAATCGAGTATTTCAAGGCTAAGATATTCAAAAATCAAATACTAGCGAGAGAGAGAGAGAGGGAAGCAAAGTGGAATTGACTGTGCAAGTGGATTTGCATTGATTCATTCGATTGTGTTTCCTTATAGAGAGAAAGTAAGATAGACTTTAAGCGCCAGAGGAGGGTTAAGGTTTGTGTGTGAAATTGGGCTTTATAGGGGGAGAGAGAGGAGTTAGGGTTAGGATTTTGGTGAAGATGACAGAGGTGATACTGCATATATACGATGTGACCAATAGTGTATCTGAGAAGACGAACAATACCATTCTTCAGATAAACAAGATCTTCAAGGACGGTATAGGAATCGGTGGCATCTTTCACAGTGCCGTTCAGGTCTCCCCCTTCTCTCTTTATCTGTACATGTATATGTTTATATGTTTGTGTGTGTTTTTATGTATGTGTAATATAATGATAGGTCGATTTACTTGTGCAGAAATTCTGTTGTTGGATGAGATCTAGGGTTTTTGGTTCTTTACTGAAGTAATACCAGTCCTGGGTATATGCACATGTTTATGGTTCTATGTTTTGATTGATGGTATCAGTTATTCGACGCTGTGATTGTTCATGAGATATGTTTTTCTCTTCTTTTTTGGTTTTGGTTTGGTTGTCTTCGTGTGGTTAAATTAGAGTTTCATTTTGTAGTGGAAATAAAAATTTCACGAGTACCACTTATTTCTGTGAGCTGAGTTAGTGAGCAGTGGTCTGGGCCAATGGTTAAATCTGATTATTAAACTATAGTAACTATTTGAAGGTTACTGTCGGAGTTTTTAATCACATGGAAGAACTGCGGTTTTTTACTTTCTGGGTATCTTTTATTCGTATTTTGTTACTTTACATCGATATCATAGAAGGTTGGTTAGATGTGGGCTTAGGCCCTTGTTTTTCTTCTTAATTTTATGAACTCGTTATGCTTTCATTTACTACAAGATAAATATTTGTCTCAAGTTTCAGTGAATATGATTTATAAGTTATTATCCTGCATTTGGTACTGTACTTTTAAATTTAATTATGTGAAGTTCGGGATCATATTAGCAATGTCTTGTATGATAACATGGCACATTAGTATAGTTGCCTGTGTTAGAACATTGGAGAAATAAAGGTTTATGTGGAACAGTTTCTTTAACATGTATTTTTGTATGACTTCTATGCGTCATTTTTTTTCTCAATTTATAGATTTTAATTTTCTTCGTGAAAGTAAATAAATGTTTCTCGTACCTAACCTGATGTTGATATAAAGGCTCACTTAAGTTTATCCGAGTTGAACTTAGTTATCATTGTTGTTTCATGGTGAAACCAACTTGTATGTAGAATGGAAGCTTACTGGTGTCATATGCAGGTGATGTCATCAAGTGTGTGAGTACTTGTTTTTGCTTTCTTTTGATGGTGGTTTTTGCTTGGGCTGTAAAGTTGCTTTGTCATCCGATATGACTTAGACACAACCATATTGGGATCAGTACATATCTACGTCATTTTTCGTTTAATAAAAAGGAAAAAAATAAAGCTAAAATATATGCATAACCATGTGGTTTAGTCCATTTTCATAACAAACCTTGAACATAACATACTCTATGGTTTGTACTATTAACATAGGGTGTGCTTCAATTAAATCCATTTATCTGTACCCATTGGGATGCAAGATTGACCCATTTTGACGCCCAATCAATTCTATAAACCATTTGTAGATCATCCAATAATTTTTACGAATTTTCCACTTGCGTGCTATTTTGTTGTTGTTTTTCAATCTTTAATAGTAAAAAAATAAGAAAAAAATATTTTTCAGTAGTAAAAAAATTCTTAAATTTTTTTCTCATGGTAGATTACTTTTATCTTTACATGTGTACAAAAAATATGATCAAATTCCTTGTGTTAAGTTTTTAAAATAATTTCATTTATGAATAATGCTTAGAAGTGTTACATTGTAACTAATTAAAACCATAAGTTTTGTTATATACTGGAAAAAAGCTCAGGGTTTATTATGAAAATGGGTTAAACCACAGGTTGTGCACGTATTTTAGCCAAAAAAATAAAAGAAGCTAATGAAAGTTATGGTTTTATGTTGAAAAGGAAAAAAAGGAAGTTAATGGTTTCATGCTGAAAAATGGGATGGGGAAGGGTCTGCCAAAATAGGCAAACCAATGATTTTATGTTGACCTAGGCACATAGGTTCTTTTGTGTACTTGCTCTGATCTCATGCTTTCTTAGTTTTACATAAAATACCATATATAATACACAGTAGGCCTGCTTCATATATTTATGCCAATTTTGTTTTGAGGATATTTCCATTAAGTTAGGCTGAATTGAAATGCATAGGAGAGTAAAAAAGAAATTTTTTTCTCGTATACATTTTTTTGGACAGATATATGGAGATGATGAATGGTCTTTTGGGTTCTGTGAACAAGGAACTGGAGTTTTTAGTTGCCCTTCTGGAAAGAATCCAATGTATTCATATCGTGAATGCATTGTGCTTGGAAAAACAAACTGTTCAATCTTCAAGGTAAATCAGATCTTGCGGGAACTTAGTAGAGAATGGCCTGGAAATTCATATGACTTGCTATCCAAAAATTGCAATCACTTCTGCGATGAGTTCTGTGAAAGGCTTGGGGTGCCTAAGCTTCCAGGTAAACATCATTTGAGTTTATGTTGTCTACTAGACTTTCTAAGACTATTACTTTTGCAATGTGACTTAGGAACATCAGACCATCTATAAGCATATTTGGATATCTACGGCTCCTTATAGTTCTTTATTGTAGCTTGATGGCTAAGTGCTTGAATAACAGCTCTTGAGTTAAAAGGTTCAAGGAAAGGTGTTAGAGTAGAAATCCCCAGGCCCAGCGAAAAGGACCACAAATGCTTAGTAGACTGGCAAATGATTTGGAACATGAATAGTAAAGAGAACATATTTTTCTTGCATGCTACCTTTTTATTATTGAAATTTTTTCTTTCCTGTTTGTGTTATATCTAGATTTGTATTTGGTTGAATGATAGCTAATATGATTTTTTAATTTATAATCTACTTATACAAGTGTTGCTTTCCATATTTTGGAAAATGTATCGCTTTTGTTGCATTCAGAACTTCCATGGGTGACATGTCTACTTGAATCTACATACCTAAGAATCACAACTGCATGTATGCCTGCTCAATTGTATAAAACCTAGCAAGATTCTTTGCAACCTGCCTTCCTGTGGTAACATGTGAGTGAGCTTATGCTCATTACCTTTAGATCCATTGGATTTGCTCAGGTGATCATAATTGGCATTAGAATCCATAAATTAGTGATTTATTTAATATGCTGAGAGGCTTATGTTTCTTTTGCATGCTTTACTATGGGCTTACCATATGTCACATAGGCTACAGAGTCCAGCCTGGACAGAATGAGGTTAGGGCTCCTCGGGATTATGGCCTAGCAGCTGCAGATTAGATTCAGTGAGGTGGTCAAACACGCTCACTTTTAGCTTATAGTGTTGGCATGGTCTTGTTCATTGCTGGATTTAACCATAATACTAGATGCAATTTTTGAGCCGAGTGTTATACGATGTTTGTACTGACTACCTTCACCATTTTAAAAAGAGTTTTTTTTTTTAAAAAGTTTGTGGTGGTTAAGAGAAATTTCTTTATCATTTGGCTTATTTTCTTATGATTGCTGCAACAGGTTGGGTTAATCGTTTTGCCAATGCTGGTGATGCTGCCATGGAAGTAGCAGGAAACACAGCATTGCGGGTAAGGTTCTCTTTCGCGATTTGCATTTCCAATAATATGCTGGCATTTTATGTTCTCCGTGCTATCATTTCTACTAAACAAGATTAGGTAAACAGTGATCTTCGAGCGTGCATTCATCTGATCTTTAGGAGCAGAGACAATATACGATTCTTGATATCATACAAATATTGCTCGACTTTTTAATTGTTTGGTGACTGCAATTCAAGTAGGTTTTTTCCTTTTTCATTTGTGATGGTACAACTTATTTGTTTGTGGCTACTGAACGTGCACCAGGTCCATGGAACTAAGAATTATGTTTTGAAATTGAAAGTGTTCTCTGCCTGATTTTCCCTGCACTTTGTCTTTGGTGCAATTTTGAATATATATTGTCAAGTATTAATTTTTGCCTGAGATGTAACCCTAAATCTTGTACTATCTGAAAGACTGTAGGGTTTTATTCTGATAATCAATAAAATCCTTATATTTGGATGGGGCTACTTCGGAGGGATCCCCCAATTTCTCGTGGAAAGCAATTTGGTGTTCTAACGCCCCAAAGAAAATGTGTTCTTTTTTATTTGTGCGGGAAATCTCTTGGGAGAAGATTTTTACTATTGACAGTTTACAAAGAAGGGGGAGAGTGATGGTTAATAGGTGCTTTATGTGCAAAGGGTGTGGTGAGTCCATGTTTCATCTTTTGATGGAGTATCCTTTGGCAAGATTCCTGTGGGAGATGGCTTATCGAGTTTTGGATGTTTCTTGGGTTTTTCCCGACTCCATGAAAAAGTATGGGCTTGGAGTGGGTTTCGGACTTCTAAGGAGCTCAAGAACGTCCACTCTAAGATCTTCTTTTCTATATTTTGGATCATATAGAATGAAAGGAATCGTAGAGATTTTTGATAGCATCGAGGGACCTATTGATGTAATCAAGAAAGATTTTGTGGAGTTAATCTCCTATGGATAGTTGTTGTACATGGGTTGTTTTGTGGCGTTTATCTCCTATAGATAGTCGTTGTACATGGATTGCACACCCTTGGTGCAATTTCTTTTTATACAACTTACCAAAAAAAAAGATTTTGTTTTGGTAAGCATTGTTACTCATATTTTAGTCTGCTGGGTTTTTGCAGTTCAGACAAGCCAAGACAGAGATTGTATCTGCCAGCAAAGTGGCTTATCGTTTCCTTTTGGGTGTTACTTCAAATGTTAGCAGTGTTACTCCTGATTCACCTAGCAATTCAAACAGAGGGTCCCCTAGATTTCAAGCATCTTGGCTTAAAAATCTTGTTACTACTGGTGCTAAACCGTCTACTAGTACAGAACCCGAACATCAGGATGAGGATGTGATTCGGCAGCAAAGACGACAAGATTCAGAAGTGCTATTGCAACAGAATTCACGGCATGATGTATAATGATTTGTTTTCTTAATGTATCTTTGGGGTGTGTACTAGTTGAAACCATGCAGAATACATTTGGCAAGTTATTCATTGTGAATCAATGTAAAATTTCCTTTTGTTATCCCAACCGAAATGTGCAGAAAAAGGACTAAAGTTGGAAGGATTGTCAATGTTCTTGGTTTCTGTGGCGGTAAGGTAATCATATTTGGGCTACTTTGAACCTTCTTTTTTAGCAAGGCAATTCTTTAATTTTTAGTTTCATTGGTTTCCCTTAACTTCGTTTGGTTTATGACTATGAGTACCTTTTCAATTTAGGTTAAGTGCTCTATTATAACAAATTCTATATGATGTGCATCTGCTGTATACCAAACTTTATAGAGCAGCAATAGTAAATCAAGTAATAAGACCTAGTGCTGTTGAAATTTATGTTTTCTTTCTTTGCCGAAGTGCAGAGTTTTTGTTTGCAAGGGATTTTCTCGTTCTGGGGAAGAAAATCTATTTGCCGTTGGAATTGAAAATACACTTTGGCATCAGCATTTCAATCTGAAGGGCCAATCAAGTAACAAGATTTAGAATTTACATGTAAATGAGTTTAAAATTAATAAAATTAATAAAATTTACAAATGAAATAAATTTCATACTTCATTTGATTTCAGCTGAAAGGTAATCGGCTACCTAGATCTATTACCTAGTGCTATGATTATCAATGTTCAAGCATTTTCTAAATTCAGTTTTTTTTTAGCAAAACAGAGATATATTAGGAGTCTCGTACATACTTCTGGAATGAAACTACATAAGATAGTCAAGAGTCATGGCACGCTTTCAGTCTCACGAGACCTTAATGCAGTTCAAAATATTGAACAGAAACGTAAGCTGTTGGCAAAACAAGTTCAATGCCTAGCTCTTAGTAAGCAGTGGGCAAATTTATTGGTTATTAATATTATTATTATTTTGTCACAAGTATTTGAACACTTTTGAGGTCTTCTGGTCGAATCCTAAACCAGCAACTCTCTTGTGAATCACAAGGGTTGTTATCTCATGAGGCAGGAGAGATCGGAGTATGTTAAAATCAATCCCTTTATGAGGAAACAAAAACATAGTAGTTGATCACAAAAAGTTTAGGCAAATATCATCCCAACGCCTGAATTAAAACTGGGGTCAGCACACCGAACTTTTAAATAGAATTTCACTTTTCTATCTCCCCAGCAAATCCCAGGAACGTACAGAAAATATTCGAGATGTTGCAACATAAAATTAACCTATTGATTGACAACGCTTATTGGCGTTTATACAACATAAAAGTCGAAATTAAAAGACTTCACATGGCCTGATTCACAAACAACAAACCACAAGAATAAGGATCTTAATAAAGAAAATGATACCACTATACTACTTCAATACAACATGAGTCAGTTGATGTCCATTAGTCGTGAGAACGCTTAAAAGTCAATAGTACCACTGCAACGAAGGAAGACGAGCATCTCCTAAAAACAGACCCCAATACAAAAAGCATGATGATTCGGAGCATGATAGTGAAACAGTGAAGAAGCAAATTTGGTGAATAGGGACACATTCATGGAATATATATATACAAACCATCATCAAGTACCAGGACCAGAAACTCCATAATATGACCAAACAACACATCGAAAACTGCTTGACTATCGCCTTTATTTTTTTTGATAAGTGACTGCTTGACTATCCTCTCAACATCCCATTGAGGACAATTGCATCTACTTCTGCATCCTCTGAGATCTGGAGGGATGAAACAGCCTGAGCAGCAATAAGACCAGCTGAAAATCCAATATCACCCCATCCTCCATCCTCAAAATATTGTGCATGTAGATCCCTTCTTAAAGGCTCATACGAGAATGACCAGTCACTGTTTCCCACCTCACCCCACTTGCAACCAGATCCATATGCATTAGAGACCCACCCAATACCTTCCACTGCACAATTTGCGTGATTCTGATGAGGAAGATACGTTCTCCTTCCGCCCATAAATAGGTCAATGTTGCCAGCACAGCCCCAAGGGTTGAACCCCTCTTCCTTGTTTAGCACAATCTTACATGAATCATCAGAATCTTCACCAAGTAAGACATGCAGAGCAACAGCCTCAGCAATTGCAGCACCCTCTTCATCAAGCCTCTGCTGTTCTTCCTTCTTTTTCTGTTTCTTCTTCTCAAGCTCAGAACGGATGGCTGCAGAAGTAGCAAGTGCTTTCTCCAAGCGCCTCTTTTTCTTCTCGGCTTGTTTGATACGGTCCAACTCATCTTTCACTTGCTTCTTCTTCCCTTTTCTCGCAACAGGTTGCACTTTATTACATGCCATGTTATCCATGAATGCTACAAACCCTATAAATGTAGTCCTATTTGCTCAATTTCTTTTCTCAAACCGGTTATTCTAAAATGTATACATTTCCTATATAACTGTTTCGTTTTCTTTACTTTTACCACTAAATGATTCTACTTAACTCCTGTTAAATGCTATAATCCCAATGACTACACCCACTCAGGTCTGTAGGAATACCTCATCTTACGAACGATGCAATCCCAAACAGAAACAACAGGAGACAACAGAAGGGAAAAATGGTAAGCACTCACAGACCTATCCCTCGGCAGCATTCTTCCTAATTTCCCACAACCCTTGCATTTGCCCATTTTATGCACACCAAGAGAACCAATAGCTTCACAAAATTGTGGAAGTAACAATTACAGCTCAGTTCAAACAGCTCACATCGCCTTCCCTCACATCGCCTTCCCTACTGCAGTGGAAGTACAGAAACAAGTGTATAAGTAACAAGCTTCCCAGAAAACACAGACAGATAAATCTCAAGCAAAGATGCAACACTATTAACCTCTTCTCCAATCCTAGTCTATGACAGTTGCTATTGTAAACCATCATAAAGGGCTCAACCACAGAAACTTTTCTCAATAAAATTATCCCCAACCAAATTACTGATCTTATGGTAAAACTGACAGGAGAGCAAAATTTAGAATGGTGCACTATCCCTTAGGGGTGACTTGAATGAAAAAATTTGCAAGCATACACAGGCGCATATGATATACTGCCACAAAAAGATTTCAGTTCATACTGCCTTTGACACTACTGAAAAAGCGAATAAGTAACCACATCTAAAACTTAAAATCGTTAATTTGGTATGCAAAAGCACAGACAACAAAGAATGCAAGTGTACGTATACCCCACCCCAAACAAAAAGAAGAAGAAAAAAACGATAACCTCTAGAAACTTCAGACAGTGGCAAGGTCCTCACAATTGGAAATCGACACAACCAAATTTAGCATCTAAGCATAATAATACACGAAAAATATTATTAGATCCAAATTCTCAGGGAGAAAATGAAAATTCAACAAATATATGACCACCTGCGAAGAACTAACGATTTCAAATGAAAGCATTCATTTAAATCAAGAGATCTACACACTGTTGAAGAAGACTTGAAGTTCCAAATTCAAGAATGCAAAGAAATTAAAAAAAAAAACTACAAATTTGAGCTCTTAACACGCAAATGATCCCATGATTAACACTTCGTGGTCGTGGCAATAGTATAACACGTTGACCACTCAAAGCCAATTACCTAACACTATCTGATTGCAACTACTTGAGATGAAAAAAATGGAACATAAAATTTAAATTTAAATTCTTAAACTCTTCATTACTTCCAATTCCAGAAAACGAAAAACATATATCTTTCGACCAGAAGAATCAGTAAAACTTCTAATTCTGTTATATTTCTCTTTTCCTACCAAACAAAACATGAATAAACTAAAGACTAGTACCCATCTAGAACTAGATCTGTTTCATAAACCTGTTATGAATTCTACTTCAACTGAAACTAACATGAAGCTGTAATCCAACCATGTGATCTACCAGACCCAAATAAAGATACATCAAATTCAATCGAAGAAATTACTTCAATACAAATTCAACATCAGATCCAAGTACCCGTCAAGCTACAACACACAAAATCCAACCCTAAAATATATAAACAAAATATAATTATAATTACAACGAAATGAACGGAAGTCACATACACACGCATAAACAAAAAAAGAGAGTAGATATAAACCAAACCTCGTTAAAATGGCATAGATGAAGCGACCTCATGCACTCCCTGACTTAGTAATAATAGAGAAAATAAACACAGAATTTGTAGGGGCGTTTGGATCTACATAAAGTACACAGAGAGAACCAGAAAACAAGAGAGAAACAGAACAGAGAGATAAATTAACTGATCACATGTGAAGAGAGGAGGTGAAGGGAGAGAGGGTAGAAAAGAGGGAAGAGTAATCGTGTCGAAAACGAATGAAATGTGAACACGTGTCAATTCGGTTTGAGGTTAAATCTAGAATATCTGACTTTTCTCTTGGATTGGGACTGGATGGGGTCTCTGTGCTGTCAGCGAATTTGTCATGCCACTTGGCAATTTCTTGCTAATGGATCAACTTTGATTAAAGTGGTTCCAATTTAATAAGATAATATCAACCGCTGGATTATATTTGCCCTTTTTTATTGTTTGAGAACTCAGTTGGACGGCCCAGATTCTAGATCTGAAAATCTAGATTGGAAGTCTCGTGATCAACAACTCCAAGGCTAAAGTAGTAAAACCATCAGATACCTGCCCCAAGAGCCGGTTGTAACTTGCGAAGGAGGAGAAAGTTTTTGTTTTCGCACGTGGGAAGAAAATCTTCGTTAAGACTAATTTGACTTAAATTTCCTTAAAGCCCATCTATTCGGCCCATTAGCCCAACGCCTAATTTCAAACCCGCCCAAAAAGTGAGAAGCTCACTACTCTCCGTTTCTCCTGCTTCTCTCTTTTGCTCTGCTCCAATCAATTGACCTTCTTCTTCTTCCCTTACCCCTAAAACCCTCTCTGAAGCAATGCTATCTCTACAGCTGCTCCCAACAAACCCTAAACCCTCATTTCTTCAATCTTCAACCCCAGTTTTACCATATAACCCAGAAACTCTAAAACCCTACAAAAAATTCAAACCGAAACTCAAACCTCCCAAATTCGGCACCATACAATCAGTCCTGCAATGGAACAGGAAGCCCGAGCTCTCTGGAGAAACCCTGCGCGTAGTCGTGATTACTTCCGGGAAAGGAGGGGTGGGCAAGACGACGACCACCGCCAACGTGGGGCTCTCCCTGGCGCGGCTCGGCTTCTCCGTGGTAGCCATTGACGCAGACGTCGGGCTTCGCAACCTGGACCTCCTATTGGGCCTCGAGAACCGCGTCAACTACACGGTGGTCGAGGTCCTCAACGGGGATTGCCGGCTCGACCAGGCCCTAGTCCGCGACAAGCGCTGGTCGAACTTCGAGCTGCTCTGTATCTCAAAACCCAGATCGAAACTGCCTCTTGGGTTTGGCGGCAAGGCACTGGTCTGGTTGGTTGATGCTTTAAAAGCGAGACAAGAGGGTTCACCTGACTTCATTATCATCGATTGCCCTGCAGGGATCGATGCTGGGTTCATCACAGCGATTACACCAGCCAATGAGGCGGTTCTCGTGACCACCCCAGATATCACGAGCTTGCGGGATGCCGATAGAGTGACGGGTTTATTGGAATGCGATGGGATTAGAGATATAAAGATGATTGTGAACAGAGTGAGGACTGATATGATAAAAGGGGAGGATATGATGTCGGTGCTTGATGTGCAAGAGATGTTGGGATTGGAGTTGTTGGGAGTGATTCCAGAGGATTCAGAGGTGATCCGGAGCACCAACAGAGGGTACCCACTTGTGTTGAACAAACCGCCCACGCTTGCTGGGTTGGCTTTCGAGCAGGCGGCATGGAGGCTTGTGGAGCAGGATAGCATGAAGGCTGTAATGGTAGAGGAGGAGCCCAAGAGACGCGGGTTTTTCTCTTTTTTTGGTGGGTAGAGATTTGACGAGACACTGGATTTTAGGAAAGGAGCTGTGTACAGTAAGACGGTAAAGTTTGTCTTAATTCTTTGTGAGAATCATGATGATAATGATTCTACGTTTCTTTACTCTATACCTAGGTAATGCTAGTTTTAGTGAGTGTGCTATCTTAACTTTTTGAGTTGAGGTATTGCGTGATGCGCTCTGGTTGCAATTTGTTGGTATTATGATGTGTTGGTGATTCAAGTTTCATTTTCTGTATCCACTTTAGCAAAAGCAGAAAACTGCTTGTGTCTTGAATTTGGTGAATTGGAAGGTTTATGTTTAATCGTAGATTATCATTGTTAGGACCACTCGTTCAGTATTGGAGGTTGTTTATCCCTCTGTTTTCAGCTTCTATTATGATTGTTCTTGATGTGGATAATCTAAATAAATGGATCATTTCTCACTGTTGACTTTGTTAGATGCTTGATGAGTCATCCTTTGAATATGTTGAAATTATATTGCTTTTTATGCATGAATGTCTAGGAATTGATTGAAGCAATATATAGTTAACTGATGAAAAGATAATTTACAGAAAAAAATGGATAAAAGATCAAATATGGATCTGAAAATGTTTCCTCCAGTGATCTTTTGTGTTCCAAATGACGAAGCTTACTTGAGTTAAAGGTGCAAAGGATGTATTTCAGTGCATTACTTCATCTCAATCACTATTTGCAACTGTACAGGACCTTAGTTATTTTTCCTACAATATAACAGGACATTTTCTTCTTATTTTGCTTGGTCGATCTCCTTTTCTTGTCCTCTAATACTTTGGATATATGTTCTTCAAGAATTTCCTTGATAGAAAATGTGTATCAAGAATGATGAAGTTGTATACAATGGATAATTTGGAGTTTTCCATGAGTTCTAACATTTGCATAATGTGCTCCTCATAAACACTATATGATAAATGTGCTCCTTATAAAAAAAATAAACACTATATGATAGATGTTGTGTTTGTCAAACACGAAATTCTGTAATAAATGTGAGAAGAAGCTTGCTATTTGCTTACGAATTCTGTATCTGATGATCATTGATGGTATGATGGGAACGCATTTTGCTAAGACTAAAGTCAGACAAGCTGTTTTGATGTTAATTGATAGGATACACCTTCTTCCCAGCATCATTCTTTGGTGGTGCTACAATGAACAACACATGGAAACAAGGGAATGATGTTTATGTCAGTTGCTGGATGTCTTTCTGTATTGATAATCAGTTGCATCCGTGACAATGATTTCCCACTTGTATATTTTTATACTCTCTGGGCCATCTTGGATTCATGGCTGTCATCCAAGCCTTATCCCATTTAATTGTGAGTGCTTAAAACTTGTACCTTTTGATGCATGGGACTTCTTTTCTCCCTGATGGGGGAGCGCTGACGGCTGAACCTCCCTTTCTTTTCATGGTCCGGGTTTGCTTCTGCATGCGCTGATGGCCTTTCCAGTGTTGCTATGATCTGGGTGGCTGCCTTTGCTCAGGAATGGGTCCATATGTCAGTTCAGGAGGAGGTTTTCCCCCAGAAACTGCTCTTTGAATGTCAACAACTCATTAATTCCTTGCGATTGAGGATTAAGGATTAAGTAAAATAACGTTAGTATCAATTAGAGGCTCAGAACTGCCAGGAGTCTGATAACTATAACTTGTTGCATGTAGAAGTTGGCTTATTAGGTCAACGGATCGACTTGGCCATTCTGGAAGCTCTTACTGGGGTTGGAAGCTGGTTAATTATGTCTCCTCTGGGTTAGTTTGTGTACATTTTTTTTTACTCTCAATGAAAAATGGAATTCAGTGCATGAAGATCATCAATGTCCTTTCCAAGGCGTGTATCATTATACTAGTGACATTCTCATGTAACTACTGTAAAAAAGTGTTTTCCTGGTAAAAGATTCAAGCATGTACAGCCATTATTCCCAAATAGCTACATTCCGAGCAAGGATAAATGCCACCTATCAAGGAAGCATCAATCTTCCAGTTTGTCAACTCAATAATCATGGCAGCCTTTTCGTTTTTCATGAGGACCCAATTCCAAGATTTTCTGCTTTGAGATCAAGACACAGTAAACACTGCTGAGTTGAGTCTCCTATACGTACGACAGGGTATATATATATCTTCAGTTGTACACCCAACCACCTCTTTCCCAATTTTAATCACTGAGCATTCACCTATGGCTATTATTAATAGAAAAGAACATGAAAAAAAAGAGAGGAAGATAATATATTTTCATTATTTTATATTTGGTAAAGACGAAAAAAAGTGAAAAATAAGACAAAGACAAAATAATTAACTCATTTTAATCTTCATTTACTAATCATAACCACTTTTCTTTCTCATCAGAAGATAGAAAAATACTCCCTAGTCACTTTTTCTCTCTCCCTCTATTCTTCTCACTTTTTCTTTCTACATCAATTATAGCATGAAGTGTATGTAACAAGAAAGAGAACAATCGAAACGTTTTTCTGTACATCAAAACTTGACGGATGGGTGATGAACAGTTGCAGCCAATTGGAAGCTTCTGATTCCACCTAACTTCTTTGTTGACCTTCATTCCCTGGAAGGCGGCTTGATCTTAGTCACCAGTCTGATAAATTTTCATCAACCGAGTGTTATTGTGGTTGGTGACTTTCATTGAAGTACTTTGCTCAGAATCCTCCAAATTCAATCGGACAATGAAGTAGCAGCAGCATCCTAAAGCAAGCTAAGACTTTTCAATTTGTAACTTATTTTGCTGTTCATGCTGCAACTTAGGGCCCATACAAGTAATATCACCTGATTATTCAAACATTACCACATGCAGAAGTTTTTTCACTAAATTTAACCCTTGTAATATGAATCATATTGAGATATAAAATATTACATTGATTGTCCATTAGAGATGATTTACCTGCACCAAGGGTTAAAACAACAATTTCACGATGGGGATCCTTGGATATCTGAAGAACTAATTTATCAACAACTGACCCCTGCAAAGCCACCAAAGGGACATAAAGGATGGGCCTAAAGTAAATATATTTGCATGGAAACTGTAAAAAATATATCAAGTGTTCAGTAAATCAAAAACTGCTTCATTTCTAACCAGTCAACATTTATAATCAATTTTTAATCATTAAAACTAAAGTAAATCCTATATAGAGCTGGCACATTTAGTAGGTCAGTTGAGGAAAATCCCAATCCATCGAGATAATTTCGAAGTATAGGAAGAGCTAGTATTTCTATTTGATAATAAGATGTTTCTATATCTTAGTAAAAAAATTGTTTCTATATATCATAAATTTTAGGGTTATCAATTAAATTTTGCCCTGCCTTTCAATTTCTCTCTTGTATTTTAACAACGATCAATTTACTCATTGCATTTTAGACATGTGTCTAATAAACTCTTCTAGTTATAATTCTAGTTAATTTGATACTGATGCACACAAAAATCTTAATTATTAAACCGGACAAAAAATTGTCAAGATTTTTTTGTGCACGAGTCATTTTGGTCAAGATTTTTGTATGCGCAGTATCAACTTTGATCCAGATTTTTGTGTGCTCGGATATCAATTTCGTTGGAATTATCATAAAAAAGTTTATTTGACACATGCTTAAAATGCAAAGTGAAAATTGATTGTTTTTAAAATATAAAGAGACATTAAAACACAAAGCAAAATGAGAGTGTTTGGAGATAGTGATAATTTTTCCTTCCATATTAGTTATACTTTTGCCCTCTAAACAATAAAAACAAACATCCAAAGAAAGGCTAGTCACTTGAAGGACATTTAAGTTACTCATGGATATCAGAAAAGCTAAATATTTTTGTTTTACCAGATAAGGGATATATTCAGATGGTAGGCCAATTATTGACACAGCTAGATCCTTTCCGCTAACATTCCATATGTCTGTTTCTCTAGCAGCATAAACCTGTCAATTAAAATCATACTGTTAGTATCCCTTCTATACTGAAAACTACAAGGATGATGACCAAGATACATGTACCTCTGTAACCACAACTTGATCTGCATCACCCAATGCTGTAGCAAAGTCATCCTTCAGGGCTGCTAGGCGGCTGCAAAAAACACCAACAAAAGTCAATGTTTGGCACAATGTAATGAGTCATGATAGAAAGACTGTTTTAAAAAGAAAAAAAAAAGCATCCTGTTTTATCTGAGTCAACAACCTGTAAGTATGAGGCTGGAAAACCACCAGAAGAGCCTTATATGGGAATTTCTGTCTTGCTGCTTGAAGAACTGCACGTACTTCTGTTGGATGGTGAGCATAACCATCGTATATATGACATCCATGTATTTTTCCAATCATCTCGAACCGTCTAGAGATGCCTAAGAAATTATGCAAGTGTGACCTAACACAGTTGATTAATTCACGAATTTCTCTTTCGTCACTGAACAACACCATTACCAAGATAAACGAGAGAGCCCAATATGCAATCTAACTGCATTACCAAGATAAAGCCTAGAGGGCTTTTAGCCCAATTTTGTTTGGGCAAATGAAACTATTAATCGGAAAGTTCTCACAATGGCCCTAATACAATTGTAAAAAGTTTTACCCCGAACGTAAGTAAGTATTTTTCGTTATAGAAGATGTTTTACGTGTGTCGTCCAATGACTTAAAAAAACAAAATAATTCTTATAAAGTAAGTATTTTCCGACATAGAAGACGTTTTATCGTGTGTCGTCCAATAACTTAAAAAAACAAAGTAATTCTTATCCGACGATGCCTAATGCTTTTTATCGATACATCTTTCAAGGCTTCTGACGTGAGAATTCCTTATGATTAAGATAACTAATCAAATTTTTTTTATTACTTTACATCTTTTTGTTTCTAATCCGATCTCCAAATACCCAATCATACATGGAATAAAAGAAAAAGAAACTTTTCAATTATTTATACCCACACGTGGCATGCATAAAAAAACCCGACCATACATACCTTTTACCTGTAAAATAGAAAATGGGAGACCAAGTGACCAACAAGGGCCCAAACTCCACTTGGGTGGGTAGTTTTATCTGGGCGGTGCAGAAAATCTGCTGCCGAAAGTTCATATCCATGATCAGAAACAAAAACAGTGAATAAAAAAGCCAATCTTTTAGGAAATGTTGGCATTTTTTTATGTTCAATTACCAAACTTGCACGAACGAAAACACTGCGATAACTTGCGTGAACGCGTTTCTTGCACAAATATAAAAAGAAAAAACTTTTCCTTGATTTTTTTTTTTTGACCGTTTAGTGCAACAACAAAATAAGATTATTGGGAAGGTTGGTAGTATTTTGATTCACCTTTTTCAAGTTAAGGTTAGTATCAGTGCAAGACGTGGTTGTGTTTCGTTTAAGCCAATTTTACTTAAAAGTTGGGATACCAAACATGACATGTACACTTAATTAATAATTATTAATATAAACCCGAATTAATGTCCGAGCCAATATTATACTCTTAACCAAAAACATTTTCTTAATACCGTTTGGCTTGGTAGTAATTTTTAAAATGGTTTTTGAAACAAATTTTTTTTTTTTTTTTTAAAGTAGTAAAGTTAAAAATTGTTGTCTTTAACACAACAATTATGAAAACAATTTATCGGACATAAATTTAATTTTTTTTAAAAAAATTAGTTTTTTAATTTAAATGTTAAAAATATCAGCTGTCCATGTTAGATACATCTGTATCAATTTGATGCATGTCAATTTAATTGAATCAAGTTAGTCCATATTAGATATACAGTGCATCAACGTATGCCTCTCATGTGCGAGTTATGTTTCTTCACTAACAGAAACATACACTCAAATCCCTCAATTTCACAATCAAACTCTCTTATTCTCCTCTGCATTGTGTCCCTTTTGCATCACCCGTTTTTTTCGTTCAAAACTTATTAATCAATGGAAGTTTCTTATCATTCACCCGCTCTTTTTCACAATTTTTAAAAATATTTTTTTTGAATATTTGACCTAATTTCCATCATTGAAAACATGACTTATGATCTTAGACGAAAAACAAGGGTGATCTTTTAGATCTTTTGCCATTAAATTATTGGAAACAATAACGCGGTATGTTATCTTAAAGTTTGACAGGCATAAGATAGATCAAAATGCAATACCCACTTATTAGAAGGGAAAAAAAATGCAAAACCCACTAAACTTATACTATTTCTCAAAGTGGGAGTCCTAATCGATTTGGATCATAAAGTAAGTGCATGAACCACTAAGGTTTCGTTATTTGTATTAGGATAAGTTGGGGTCCCAATATATGGGGATGCTAGAGAACTTACACGTTCCCATTAAGAAATTGGAGGAAACAATACCGTAGTGTGATTGAGTCATCCCCATAAAATTTGTGTTGGTAAACTGTCGAAATATTAATACTCTTTTTTTTGGGTACTTATCGTAGTTTCCATATGAGTTTCGTCTTCTTAAAGGTTAAGCTTTTTTGTTGATTTTTTTTTTCTTTTTAAGTCATAAGGGAGAAAAATAAAGGTGGGTTGTCTTTTAAGTTCTAAAAGAGTTACCCCAGAGAAGAGTTTGCTACGCAATTTCTTGCATATTATAGGTGCCATCATGGATGGAGCCACTTGGGGTCTAGTCAAGAATGGATCCGAGACAAATCTTGAGGGATGAAGATGTTTAGTAGAAAGAAATTATCACGGATTTAAGACCATTATCTTTTGATATTATATATTTACTGTCTAATATTGTTAAGTTTTAAGATTCCTAATAGATTAATATAATATAATATAATTTTTTTTATAAAAATTAAATTATACCTAAGATTTTCTAATTATACAAAAAATATAATTAATATCTTAAATCAAATCATTATTATTAACGAGTATAAAAAAAAACTTATCCTTATCATAAAAATATACAAGTGATTAGGAAAAAAACATTGAGGCAAAACATAAATTTCTTGATCTCCTCAAGTATTAAAATAGTAGCGACAATTATGAAAAAAATTAGTGCAATAGGATATATCTCATCATTAAAGAAAAAATAAAAAAGGTCATATTAACACCATTTCCTTACCAGTTTAATAACAAAAAGAAAATGAATGTGGTAGCACTATAGAGTTGTTGTCTTCTTAGATTTGTTGTAGGTTGAAGTTGTGGTTTACTTTTCAGAAGTAAGGTGAAGAGTGGAGGACTTAAGAGTTCAAAAAAAAAAAAAAAAAAAAAAACAGACCCTTAAACTTGAGTATAATAATGGAGTAAGGGAGAGTATGAGAGTTAAAAAGGGAGGAATTCTTTGTTGATTCGAGTCTAAATTATTAAGTTTAGATTAGTTGAAAATTTTATTGATAATTTTAAAAACTTTATTGGTAATGTTAATTTTTTAATCTCACACTTATATTGACGTTATCAATAAAACTTCTCAAAATTACCAATAAAATTCTCAGTTGATCTAAACCATTAGGTTTAGATTTAAGCTAATCAATAATTTTTGTTTATAAATAATATTTGTACCATTGAAGGGGAAAATAAAGAGCAAAATTTTAAAGGTTCATGTGCTTTTAGTTTTGGCCACCGATTAGTGAAATAATTGCTTAATTGAGAGTTGGGATCATGATTCTCTCAATTTGAGAATTTAAATGAATGTTAAGTTCATGATGAAATTGAATGTCATCAAGATAAATTTAATTTGAATATTTTTCATTTAATAATATGACATTCAATCTTATCATAAACTTAAATTTATTTTAATTCTAAAATAAATAGGATCGTGATATTTACAATTACATGTTGCACATTAGTTGAGTAGTGGAGTTGGACTTAATTTGGATGCTTTTGACTTGTTACACTTACTTATTTAATTTTTAAAACCTTTGAATATTTGTAGGTTATATGCAAATTTGTTAAAACGTCTCCACAATCAATTGGATTTTTAATTTTGCCACTATAATCCTACCAAGTATGTTTAAAAATTGCCACGATGAAATAGAATAAATAAATAAAAAAAGTAAAAAAAAAATCCAAACTTTTAAATATAAAAATATTCATATTAATGATATTACATTAATATTTTCAAAAATATGTTTTGTAAAATTGTTTTTATATTTCCTCTCAAATTCTAATTTATAAATAAATTTACTCTAAAAATTTCGCCCCCACTAATGAAAAGTCTTGGATCCATATCTGGTGCCATTATTATTTATTCCATGATTTAATTAAAAAAACTCAAAAACTAAGCAATTTTAAATTTTTTTTTTTTTATAATTAGGGCAAGACAAGTTAAATTCTTTGATGATGAATATATCATGCTCTATAGATTATGAATCTTGATGAATATTTTATTTTTCACAAAATATATTAAAATACATAAAGATTAACATTTATTTGTTTATTACTTATACAATTACTGAGAAGTTTTATTTATTTAAAAAAAAAACTGTTTAAAAACTAAACACTTTTTAAGTTTTATGTTGTTTAACAAAAACTAAATCGAAACAGCTAATGGGGCCACTCTGGACATAAAATGACAAGGCTAATTAGAAACATTTTCCTTTCTTTATTACTAGAAGATTTGTACAAGCACACAGTACAAAAGTGAAAACTTGTAAGCCCTAATTCTCTATATATCTTTTTCATTATATTTATAATCGTAGGAATACAAAGAAGGAAACCATTCAAATCAAAATCAATTTCTCATTACTGGCTGACACTATTGTTTTCTCTACACTGATCAACTGATGCAAAATGTGTCTTCAATTCATTAACCGAGTAGCTGCTATTCATCATGTCCCCTTGTATGATTTGATTCTCCTGTTGATCTCCTTTTCCAATTCTTCTAGCCCCCCAACTTCTTCAATTTCCTGCACCACCAAAACCCACAATTGTTTAATAAAATTACTCTACAAGAAACCTGAAATAATTTGTTTTTTTTTTAAAAGAGAGAGAGAGAGAGAATGATCAGAAGCCTGCCTTGGGTCCGAGAAACAGCCCATATGGGACACCATTGAATTTTTCCGAGTGGTGCAGCTACAGCCAAACATCAAAATCAAACAAAATCATGGTCGTTAGATTCTGTTGTAAATAACATCTTTAAAAAATGGAGTACTAATTAATAAGGATTAAGGACTAATGATATGCATGAGAGATGCATGTTTACCTGGTGAGCTGCTGCAACTTTCCTGAAATAAGGGACGTTGGCAATGGGTCCCACGGGGAATCTCTTGTGAACAAGACCATCGTGGACAAACATGTAAGCCATGCCAAACACCGTAATTCCAAGACCCTGTTAAAAGTTCAACGAAAGGCAGTTTACTATATAAGAAAGGAACAGGTTTTTTTTTAGTAAATTAAATTAAATCCTAATTAAATAGTTATAAAACAAAGATTAAACCGTTAATTAGGGAGTAATATCAGCTTCAGGAAGATAACGCGAGTTTCTCGAGAGAGAGAGAGAGAGAGAGAGAGAGAGAGACTGACTTACAGCACCAAAACAAAGACCAGGGATAAGGCCTTTGTTGAATAAGCCATAGTAGAGAAGGACAATAGCTGGGACTGCGTTGACGATGGCAAACACATCGTTTAGCTCAAACGGACCTTCTCTGGGCTTATGGTGAGACTGCGATTTAGCAATAATAAAGTTAATGAAAAATCTTTCAATAATTAACCAAAACTGGCATTGAAATAGGCTCTACAGAGCTAGTTTCTGTTTGATTGCCGAAAAAACGCATTTAAAATTGGGGGAAACAAAACATTAAAAGTGGAAACCCAACTCCTTTTTTTTTAAAAAAAAAATGGAAGCCCAACTTCTAAATTCGTTCTTCTTTTATACTAGTCGAACTTTCTTGGCAACCAAACGAAGCATGCAGGGAATAGAAAAAACACAAGGGACATAAATAATTAAATATACCTCGTGCATGTGCCACAAAGAAGCATGCCAGAGAGCTCTGTGAGCCCACCTTGCCCAAAACTCCATGCCCACCTGAAAATCAAAAGCACCCAATTCGATTTAGCAACCAATTCGCCCAAAAAAGGAATACAACTCATTGTTATCTACTTATCCCAATTGAAAAGAAAAGAAATGGTACTTACAGCAGCACCAACAGAGAGAGCAAATGTGCCAAACATTTCAGAGAGAGGCACCTCTCCACCCTGCACCCCAAAACAACCCAAATTTTAAAATCTAATCTTACAGGGTTAAAAAAAAAGGCGCATAAATAGAGAGAGAATTGCGAAACAGAGAAAAAAACATACCTCCATTTGCCAAGCGAACCTGTAGTAAACAGCCATAACAGCCATGGAAGTAATCCCAAAGCTGGACATCACAGCAGCAACCAAATAAGTGAACCTCTCCGATTTCTTCCTTGCCAACTTCTCCGCGACGCGAGAGTTTACGATCTGGGCATCAACATCGTTGTCAAATGATTCCTCCTCTGCGTGATTCTCGATCTGGGCATTCTGTTTCTGCTCTTCCACCACGAAACAGACAGTGAAGCTCGTTTTCCTCTGGGCTTCAAAGATTTTTCTGTGAAATCCAAGTGAGGGAGAGAAGAGTGGAGTGGGTTTTCGGAGGAGATGGAATTGTGAAGCGTTGAATGCATTGAAGAATTTAGTGGTTATGGCGGTGGAGAGCCCGGCAGCCATGGGAGGACTTTAAAGAACAACTTTGATGAGATCTTTTACCCAAACAAACCCAAGGAGAGAGAGGCCGTTGGGGTCTTAGGTCTCTGGAAGTTTTGGACTGGGGGTTTAAATACACGGAGACCACATAATTCATTCGTGAGCCTTTTTTTTTATATATATATAAATTAAATTAATAAAGAGCTCTTTTGGAATGAAGTAATTGCGTTAACAAACACACGGCTTCGTGGTAACTAAAATTTTACGTTTATTTACCATATTCATTCTCTTTCTTTTTTTCTTGTTTAACTTTCTTTTTAAAAAAAAAAAATTATTTAAAATATAAAAATTTAATTAAATTTTATAAATTGACATAAAAATTTCAAAACTAAGCATTCATTTCAATTTTTTATTTTAAATTTATTTAAAAATAAAATTAATTTCTTTTAATTTAATTTGATTTCAAATAGTGAGAAATAATCCTAATGATTTTTTCGCACGGTAAATAGTAAAAACAAACGTAAAGGATATACTATAGTAAATTAACGACGTCGCTGATAGGTATATTTGTAATTTTAAAGGAAAGCAATGGCAGAAGATGAGGAAGTGGGCGGTGAGAAGTGGACAGGAGTACAAAAGCAAATGACAGTCACACACAGGAGACTGTGAGGCTGATAGGCCGCCGTAGGATTGCGGAATAATCGACAGCGAATCAGAGTTTTGGGTCTCCACCAAGTTGACAGTAACAAACGCCTTCCTTTGGATTTTAGTGCTTTCCAAGCGTGCCACGTTGCATCCAGTGTCATCTGTATACCTATCCGAAATCGAACCCTTTTGGGCGAGCGTTCTTGTCTGCCATATGTCATCCTTCTGTTGACGTGTCAAGTTCATCGCCATCTATGATGACGCATGGCAACTGGCTACTTGGCAAGTTTCTTGGGCGACCCGGTTACTATGGGTTCAATTTTGGACCAGATGCAGTATTATTTATAAAAAAAAACTATCATACTATACTAAGTAACTTACAAAAAGTCTCATCATTCCATGTTCAGGTGCATTTGAGCCATTACATAATTGAAGCAAGCTTATTTCCGAACACCTCTTATCCTACCCTGCCCTTTGTTTGATACCTGATCATAAACAAACAGGGCATACCTATTTTCAGGTATTCGCCCAACCCATCTTTTTTTTCCTGTCAAACCTAACCTAGGTAGATTTCTTGCACTAAAAAGAAAAAAATCGAGTTGTTGTTTATGGGCCTGTGTTATATGCATAACGCGCCTTCAAAGGCTCAATAGCCCATCGGATTTTGTTACATATATATGACATATTTTATGTAGTCCATTTGTGAATTGTCAAATACTTCGGCTGTTCAAGTTGTTGACAAGGAAGTTAAGAGGCAAATTTTGCAATAAATATAGCCGAAGTGCTAGGGCTATTAATTGGGTTCTCTAGGCTCTTCTTGGTCCAAGGCCTCTTTCATAATGGTGGCAATAAACTAGGCCAGATGGACCAATTAAATGGCCCAATATACTCGAGCTATGGCACAGAATCAAAATTAAACCTATTCACTTCTTTTTCTCCCAAAATCTTCCGACCCAAGAAATGGAAAAGAAGTGAGCCTACTCTATTTGTGTTATTGAAATTTCAATTTATTTTTCCTTTTTCCACAGGAGTCGTTGTGGTATAATATTAAGAAAAAAAGCTTATGGCTGCAACACGCGGAGCAACGACCTTGCAATGCCATAGCCTTTGGGGCTGCAGCGCACGACCCCCATCAACGAAACTATAGCGCCTCAGCCCGAGGCTGCAGAGCTCGACCCTAAATTTGTCATATGTTTTAAAATTAATTAATAATATTGCATAATTTTTAACATATTTACATCAATTTATAAAATAAAAAAATCAATTTTATCATCATTAAAGTATTTGATTATAAGATATTTGAATAAAAGTTTTTTTTACATTAATCATTCGATATAATGAAGGCTTTATGATTACAACTTGATCGTTTCATTACGAGACTTGCAATTATTAGTTAAAGAATTAAAAATCATTTGTAAATGCTTTAAAGCACAGTAACTCATTTTAAAAAATATCTAACCACAAAGCACCATATGTAATTTGCTTTTCGAAGAAGCCATGCATCTCACAAGTTTCACACTGTGCTAAGGTGGCTTACACATAGCGTGCACGGCTGTGCATTACCCATGTTGGTAAGCTAACGAAGGATTCTGAACAAAGTTTAGGAGAAATGATGTCTTTGAAGAAAAAGCTTCAATTTTTACGGTTTCTTTTGTAGCTAGCATGCTTTCATAACTGTTGGAGTATAACATATGAACTAAGGCGCCATTATTTGGTTCAAGTAACTCAGGTTCTCGGTTTTGATCTGAAATTACAACGCATTTAGTAACTATTTCGCTTTGAAATTTTAATATTTGAAAAATATTTTGAATGTAAATACTCTCTTTTCTATTTAAGTTTATATGTTATTATGCACTGTTCATTCGATTAAAAATTTATTTGTTTAATTATAAATTGAGAAAAAATTAAAATTTGTCAAATATAATTTCATAAGGTTTACAAGTATTCTTATATTGTTTTTTTAATAATTTTTAAAAAATATTTAATAAAATTTAAAATCAATATTGTTTTAAAAAAATCAACGATGACATATAAAATAGAACGGAAAGAATACATAAATTTAATGCTTTTAAAATTTTATTTATAATGTTAGAAACATCATTATATAATTTTTTAAATTAAATAAAATTATTTTTAAATGAAACCATAAAAATATTATTAAAAAAAATCATGCCAACAAAATTCACATTTTTTCCCTATAGTTTCTGATGTTGAGGTTAAGAAAAATAATGAATTTAATCCGTTACCAAACCATGTCAGCTCGTAATTGACCTTTCTTGTTTTACTACCAACTTTTCAAATCTCTCCGTCTTGACTGATGATAACTGAAGCGTGATTAATGCCATGTTACACCACTTAGTGGGTCCCTGTGAGACGGGTTTAGTAAATCATTATCTATATTTGACTTTTTATCCGTTTATTTTTTTTTACTCATATTTGTTTTTATTAGACTTTTCACTATATGATATTATTTGTACTCGTAAAATTTTGTTAGGATGAGTATGAATCAAAGCAAGTACTGATTCTGATTTAATAATTATTTTATTTTATTTTAAAATAATTTAATAGTAACAATTCAAATTAAATATTAAATCATCGATAATAATTTATAAATAAAAAATCAAGGTACCAGACAACTTCTCTACTGAAACTTTAATAACATAACTAATAAATGGTTTTGACACCTTTGATATTTTGATCATAGTTTAAACTTTGAAATTGACTAATGACTCATCTACTATAAATTTATGTGTAGATTTGGATCCATTAAATTTTGAGATTTTGTGGAGATCATTTTATAATCAAAATTCATGTGTATTGCATGTTTTACATCATAATTTTTACGATAGATGAATCAAATCTCTTAAATTTTTGTAGCATCATATTATTTTTTAAGATTATATTAAAAATATGTTTTATACATAAAAATATTATATATCTATTATCAGGTTTAATGTTACCCTAGAGATACTATCCATACCTGACCCAAACCCGTTAAATATTAAAAATTAATATACATACTTGCCTAAACTTGGTTATCTACTATTCCATATATGTCTAAACAAATTCAAGTAGACTAAGGTATCCAAAAAATACTATATTTGTTGTCATTGCTTATAGTCGCACAAAGGAAAAATATTTATTTAGTACATGAAATAATAATCTATTTTATCTTTAAATAAAAATAAAAATTTTTTTTTTCTATTCTTATACCATTTAACGTTGAGGTATAATTGACATAACTTTCACGTAAAAGAAATATTTTTTTCTTCCTGTTTACCTGAAACCATTAGATGCATGCCAGCTCAGATTTTTAGATCAACAAACATTTCATAATGTCCTGTGAGATCATTGCCGTCCATCTGATTCCAACGAGGGTTGGGATCAATAGAAAGAGGAGACCTTCGTGCATTTCACTCATTTACTTACCTTACACGTCATGTTCAACTTAAATTGACCGTTAATTTTGGTACCTGAACATATTCAAGAACTACGTCAGTTAATCTCCGTATCCAGTAGAAGTATCTAAGGGGATATTTATTCTAAATTTAAGGGGATGATTATTCTAAATAAGTAATTATACATTTAATACCTTCTCTATAAATTCTTCCCCTTAGGCAACATAAGAAATCCAAGCTTCATCCCCTGAAACAACAATGGAGTCCCTAAAACCCAGAAATTCACATGTAGCTCTCTCTTACCACACTTTCAGAGAATTTGTTTGCTTGTTTTTTTTTTTTTTAATTATTAAATTCATATGTTGTTTTTCTCTCTATATTACGGTCTTATAGGTTAAATCTCATGAAAACTGATCAGTATGGTTGACTTTTCTGATTTGGGTTTTCTGGTTTTTGTATCATTGTTTATGGGTTATAGTCATAAATCTTAAATATCATGGCTAGGGTTTCTTTCTCGTGTTCATCTGAAACTTATTACGCGTTCAGGAAAAAATTTCAGTTTTTCATAAAGTACTTAGAAAAAAATTCTTCAAAATGAGATAGTAAATTTCTACTTCCTTTTTCTTTCGAACATTCTGTGGTAATGAAAATATTAACTTTTTGTGTAATGTACAGATTAATGAGATAGTGTTTGGCATATTGGTATTGGGATTCTTCAGTTTAAGAGTAGCAGAAAGTAGAAGGCCAATGAAGGGCATTGAGTTCTCTGCTTTGAATTGCCGTAAACACAGCGCAGTTTTGACAGATTATGGTGGTGTTGGCGATGGGAAGACTTCGAATACAAAGGCATTCCAAACAGCGATTAGTAAGCTGAGTGAGGTTGCAGGAGATGGAGGAGCACAGCTTATTGTTCCACCAGGGAAATGGCTAACTGGCAGCTTTAATCTCACTAGCCATTTCACTCTTTTTATCCATGAGGGTGCTGTTCTTCTTGCATCGGAGGTATGTATAATTTGCAATTAATTGAAGAAAAAGAAAGAGTTTCAAATGAAAATTTTCTTGTTCTTTTTCATTTTCCTCTAGATTTTCCTTAACATTAACATTTTCCGGGATCCAAACATATCAGAAATTTCTTCTTTTTATTTTTATTTTCTCGGAATGTTGTTAAGAATCAAAATCAAAACTGTTTTGATAGTTTTCAAAATGTTTCTAAAAAAATCAAAAGCTAAACAATTAAATATAAGAAATTAAATTTGTTTCGGATGGCTTATCTAACAAAAAAGATTTTGTTTCGGATGCACGAAGTCCAAAATTTTTTTTGTCAAAAGCTAAGTGTCCTTTTCTCTGCCTAATTGAACAATGCATAATCTAGTCATAGGAGTTGGTTACAAACAAGAAAAAAAAGACCACAAGCAGTTAGGCCTTGACTTTCATGTAGGTGGCCGGCAACTTAACTTTTTGACCCCAGGCTAAAAATTTTCTTACTAATTTGTTGACCCGTTTTTAACTTAATTGATTTTGACATTGATGCAATTTAGCCTTTCATTTTTCAATTTTACAAACCATTTAATATATAAATTTCATGTTTAATTCTTGTAAATGATTATATGTACAGGATGAATCAGAATGGTCAATTCTTCCTCCATTACCTTCTTACGGGAGAGGAAGAGATGCTGCCGGTGGAAGGTTTAGTAGTCTTATTTTTGGCACAAACCTCACCGATGTGGTAGTCACGGGTAATTACACTTGAAACCCACCATTTTTTATAATTACATATTAACATATTTATTTTTCCTAATCAATAGGTCTAATGTGATTAACAAATTTCTGTCTGTGTACAATTAGGTAACAATGGTACCATCGATGGGCAAGGAAAACATTGGTGGGACAAGTTCCACAAAGGTAAGTTGAAGCTCACCAGACCCTACCTGATTGAGATCTTGTACTCTGATCAAGTCCAAATTTCGAATTTAACATTAATCAATTCGCCATCCTGGAACGTTCATCCCACATATAGCAGGTAAATTAATCACATTTAACAAATTATGATTATGATAAATATTTATTTCCTATATTCCTGTGGGTTATGATTGAACTTGGAAAAAAAATTGCAGCAATGTTTTGGTCCTAGGGCTTACAATTATTGCACCTATTGATTCTCCAAATACAGATGGGATTAATCCAGGTGTGTTTTCTCTCTCGGGATTTTTAGCCCTGATTAACAATTTAACACATAGTAGTATGCTAATGGATTTTATTATTGGTTCGAGAGAAATGTGAGAAGAAAGAAAAAGGAGAGAAAAGAAGAGACGAGAAAGAAAAAAGAGAAGAAAATAAAATATTGATTGAAAAAAAGACAAAACAAACTTATTTTAGCGTTCAATTCTTAATTATTGTATATATGAAAAGAAAATATCAATTATCTCATTTTTTTCTATTTATTTTCTTTTTTCTCGTGTTCCTTCCTCCCACTTCTCTTTATCAATCATAGCCCAAATGTCAAAACTTTTGTTGGTATTGATCAACAACCCTGTATTTGTTCAGGTTTTGTTAATGCATTTACAATTTAGTTTCAGTTTTATTTGAAACCGATTTCCCTTTTTTCTTGGAGTGTATTTCTTGAATAAGCTTTTGAAAAAAGAAATCGTCAAAGTGCATATGTTATTATTCATTTTTAAGAATTGATCTTAATTCTTGTTTTACTCACTGTCAGTTTTATATGTAACTATATTTTTTTTTACTAGATTCTTGCACAAACACTAGAATCGAAGACAACTACATAGTCTCGGGTGACGATTGCGTTGCAGTTAAAAGCGGTTGGGATCAATATGGAATCCAAGTCGGAATGCCAACACAACAACTCATAATCAGAAGGCTAACCTGCATTTCCCCTGATAGTGCTGCAATTGCTCTAGGCAGTGAGATGTCAGGAGGAATCAAAGATGTTAGAGCAGAAGACATCACGGCCATCAATACTCAATCTGGTATTAGGATCAAAACCGCCGTTGGAAGAGGAGCTTATGTGAAAGACATATTTGCAAGAAGAATGACAATGAAGACAATGAAATATGTCTTTTGGATGACAGGCTCTTATGGTTCACACCCTGACACTGGCTTTGATCCAAAAGCTTTACCTAAAATTGAAAACATAAATTACAGAGACATGACTGCTGATAACGTTAAATATTCAGCTAGACTTGAAGGAATTCCACAAGATCCCTTCACTGGAATTTGCATTTCTAATGTGAATATCACTTTGACTAAGAAACCGAAGAAGTTACAATGGAACTGCACTGATATTCAAGGGATTACAAGCCGCGTGACCCCTCAGCCTTGTGATTTGTTGCCTGTGAAGGACACAACTATAGATTGTGCTTTCCCTGAGGATACGCTTCCGGTTGACGATATTCAGTTGAAAACATGTTCTTTCTAAATAAGCATTATACCCTCTTGTGAAACAGTGTTGTTTCAGATTATGGTGTAAAAGGACTCATATTAGTTTTCGATGTCGAAGGAAAGTGAACCTTTATGAAAGATAAATATTTTCATTTCTTGTCATTTTTCTTTTCTTTCACTTTGTTTTCCTTTCAGATTTCTCACATACCAATCATAGCCTAATTGAGCAACAAGTAGCATGCTAAACCTGTCACTAAGTAGCCTCTTGACAGCAACTCGAGTAGTATCCAACAAAAAGCCGCGATAGACAACTCCACCATATCCATTTCCAATCAGATTTTCATCAACAAAACCATTTGTGACAACCTCAATCTCCTTCAAACTAAACCTTCTACCCGTCCACGTCTTCGGTACAACAGGGGAGTACCTAGCAATCGATTCCAAATCTACCACAGTACTACTGATCCCCTGATGATGATCTGGCTTGCCAATATTGGAAATATTGTTCAGTTCAATCTCTTGAGAGTTATGCGGTAAGAGCCTCCAGTCTAGGGAAGATGAAATGCTGTTAGGCTTGTGGTAATTAAAAAAATTCTTGGAAGCTATGGAGTCTAAGGATAGGCAACAATTGAATTTGTATGATTTTCTTAGGAGGCGAAAGATGATGAAAATTGACAGGAAGATGAGAATCATAATAATGAGTAAAAGAATGGCGATGATTATCAAAATCCAAAGAATGAGGTGCGTTTCAAGCGCTTTCTCTTGAGGAATGATACGGTTGATGACATTATTGAATTAGATAACTGAGAGAGAGGTGAATCATGGGGTTTGGTTTTGAGCTCCATTGAGAAATCGTAAATAGTTGCTATAGTTTTGTGTCTTTTGGCAAAAGAAGCTTAACAGAAGCGGTTGAGCTTAGCTAAAACTCTTTTGGTACAATTCAAATCTTGCCGTGCTAACTACCGGGAGTAGCGGAAAAATCTGGTATTGGGGTGATAATCATCATTCATTCACACTACCTGCACCGACAGATAATGTACGAAGATAAAAAAAAAAAAAAAAATATAAATAGTATTAATTTTATCATTATATTATTTATTAATGAATATTAATGTGAGAAATAAATGAAGATTAATTGATAAATTGATAATCTCATTTATTATTTTTTTATTTTCATCCTCCAATTCTCTCAATTTTGAAAGTTTATGATTTGTATATTCAAGTGACAAATATCAATCTTCTTAGTTTTCATTTCCATCGTTTTTCTCTTATATTAAACAAAAGATAAGTCCATTCCACATATTTTTATTTTCTCTTATTTTTCTTTACTCACTTTTCTCTCTTACTGAATACACTTTAAAATTGTGTGCTTTTATGCTCTTATTGGTATAGAAAAAAAATGAGAGAAAAGAAGAGAGAAAATGAGGGAGACGAAAAAAAAAAAGATTGATGTATTTCATCGTGTGTTTAGTAAAATGATGGAAGCATGAGAGAAATAAATTTTAGCTTTTACTTTCAAATCAATCAAATTTTAAAAATATTAATTTTTACATGTGAAAAGAATAGATTAATCATCAAACTTTTATTTCCTCTCATTTTCTTTTTTATTAAACTATAAAAAGTGCTATCCACTTACTCTTTTTTTAATTATTTTTTTTCCTATTATTTTTTAAAAATTATATTTGAGCTTAAGATTATTCGTGCTTGTATAAATCTTTTGCTGCAAAAATGTACATCATTTTCCTTTGTGATAATACTAATCAAACATTAAGAGGTTTTTCTTGTATACAACAGTTCTCAACAATGATAAAATACCTTGCCGGGAAAACTACTCCAAGACTTCGCCAGTGTCCTCATTGAAACACACAATATGCATCACTGGGAAACCCCCAGAAGTTACAAAATGAAAACCTATCAGCACGTATGAACATACAAGGGCATACCTGCCAAATGTTTGCCCAAACTTCACCATTTATATACTCCAATTCATTGAGGAAACGCACTTCATGACCATCGTATTTGACAATGTGTTTTCCTACGACTGCATTGAATAAGGCCAAACAATTTCAATGGTAATGTAAACTAAGTATGAGAACTCATCGGAAAAAATAAATAATAGCACCATATCATGAAAGAGATTAAATAATCATCAAAAGAAGAAGAAAAGAACAGAAAACTACTACTATTTTCCACAAATTGAAACTTATATAAACTGGAACGGATGCAGCATGCATAATTTTGAGAGCACATCCCAAAAAGCTAAAAAGTACACCTAAAATATGGAGGATAAGAAATGGAATCGCAGTGACTGTTGTATAAAAGAAAAACCTTTTAATGTTTGAGGGTCGATCAGATATAATGCTGAAGTGTCATCAATTCCAAATAAGACTTTGCCATCAGTTGCTAGTCCCCAACCATCTTGCATCGCGTTAGTAAATCCTTCGATCTTCAGTGAGTATAAAGGCATAAATTACTACTGATCCAGACACGAAACTAGTTGGGCACTCCAAGAAGGATGCACCACAACCCAAATGTTAAGCATAAGTAAAATATAAACAGTCAAAGGTATGGCAAAGAACAAGGATAACTAAAATATAGACGGCCAAAGACAGAAAAGAATAATTAAACACTTCTATTACCAGATAAAGACTAAATAGCACTGATGTACTGTCTTAGCATTGTTAAGGTGTAACTTATAGAGCAAAGAAAAGAAGGAACTACAGGAACAGATACCCTACAAATGAGAACCTAAACATGCACAAAAATGCTATTCCAAAATAGAATTCGAGAAACATAACACACAATCTTGCTGAAGTTACATAAACCTTAGAAAGAGAAAGTACAACTTTTCAAAAACAATGTGATGATTGACGAAACTGCAGTGTGAGTATGGTTGACATTCTCTACGCTCCATCATTAGTTTTATTCCTGATATTTCTTTTATCTTGTCTCATTTTTTATAATAAAATTCAGAAAGAAAAAGAAGTACAGAAGAGGAGGACAAGGAGCCCTCCTAAAAGAAAAAAAGGAGACTACATCAAAATAGCCCTCCGATCTCTCGTTCAAAGGAATACCCCAAAATTACTGTAGCTGAATCCCAAAGAGAAGAAAGGAAAACAACCTCTATCCTGTCTCATTAGTATTATTATTCTCCTGAAACAAGTTTCTACCACCCGGTCAACCCACCAAATATTTTTGTAAATGAGCCCCTTACAAGCATCAAGACTGGTCATCAGTGGAGCAAAAGCTTGAGTATAGATATAGAAGGCAGTCATAGGGCCAACGAAACGACCATAGGACAAGACATGATGGACTTTGAATTTCATCAACCTGCCATTAATTGCTTTATTATCAAGGAGTCATGCTAGCAATAATCCTGGTCATATGAGGAAATACCAAAAGTAATACAATTGCTTTAAGCGCCTCCTGTTACTTGGCAACAAAAAAAAACCAACCAAACTATTACTCATAGAAGAGAATTTGATAGATGTTGTTCGCTCAAAGTACAGAAAGTCCTCAAGAAACAAAAAAAAAAATGTATGTTTTCCAGTTTATGATTTAATTCCTTATTTGCTGAATCAAACACAGAACCAAACTGCAACTTATGTACATGTTTGGGTAGGGTTTTCGAAAACTATTTTTAGTTTTCAAAAACTCTTTTCTATATTTGGCAAACAGTTTTCAAAAGTAATTTTCTAAAACAGTTTTCTGAAAACTCCAAATTGGTGTTTTCTGACATAATTTTCGAAAAATAGCCTTAAAATTAGTGTTCACTTCTCTATTTCATTCTTCCTCCATGATATATAAAAAATATTAAAATTTTGAACATAAAATAATATTAATTATTTTTAAGTATTTAGTAAATCTAAAATAATAAAATTAATAAAGATTTTAAATTTAAACTAAAAAATAAAAATAATTACAAGGTGTATCAAAACAGTTTTCAAAATAAAATTATCCAAACAACATTTCACTGTTTTCTGTTTTGAAAATAGTTTTCGAGTTACAGTTATCCAAACATGTTTTTTTCGGAAAACATCATAAATTTTTTTTCAGTTTTGTATCAAAACAGTTTTCAAAATAAAATTATCCAAACAACATTTCACTGTTTTCTGTTTTGAAAATAGTTTTCGAGTTTTCAGTTTTCATTTTCGAAAACAGTTTTCGAAAACCGAAAACAGAAAACTTTTGCCCAAACATGCTCTATATGTTTTCAACACTAACCTTTCCCCAAGAAGAGTTAAACCCTCCCCAAAATATGCATATTGCATCTCCTGAATAGCCTCAACCTGTCCATACCAAACACAATGGAAGTTTTTAAAGTTAAAAAATGAAAAAATAAAATAAAATGGTTCGTTGCAAACTTCAAGCAAGGATTTACAAACTGATTCATCTATTGGATTTAGTCAGGCCAATATCTCCACAAATCACCAGTAAATAGATTATAGTTAAAGCACTTAATAAAAACAATTCATTGATTCACACCAAATAGCTAACATCAAACTAACATAATTCTATCCTTACTGCATGCATCAGTAGATCTTGCTTCCTCATAATTTTACAATCTCAAATAATGTTGATTTATTTTTTATACAATGCAATGGAAACCAGCCAAGAAACTGAAAGCGCATCAAAAGTTTATATGAGCATTCAGCATGAGGATCTGTACCTTTCCAGTTCGAAGAGCCACTTTCCGAACTGATGACTGAAACAGTAAGAGTAAACAAACTGTCAAATGATGAATTGCACAGAACTAAAAGTCAATGAATTATAGAAGAAAAGATTAACTGTCATAAAGATGAAAAAATTGATGGAGCAAGATGAAACTCTGCTCCCAAGATAGCAAACAGTTCCAGGAAAAAAAATATCCCAATTGAAATAAGTCATGCTGCCTAGGGAGGAGTAGCTTATTAACAATCCAAGATGAAGCAAACACATATATAATCCCTAACTATTGCCAAAACAGAATGCCTTTAAAAAGAGAGAAATGCCATAGAAGTCAGCATGTAAGTTTAAGCACCACAACTCCTCCAAATAAAGCGTGAATAGATGATAGGCGTTCATATCAAAGAAAGCAATTAAAGTAGAAAAAATGCGATTCACATCAGGAGAACCAACTACTTCAACGAGCATGGACAACAATCGTACTTTGAGAATACATGAAGGAGAACATAATGTGTTTGAAAAGAAAGGAAAATTACCCTCCCATCAAGACCAGCTGACTCAAATAGTGAATCATTTTCTGCATAAAGCAGCCCCTGCATGCAAAATAAGCACCTTCTTCTCGGTTAATAAAACAATCACAAGATCCTGATAATTAGATCAGTATACTGATGAATCAAACCTAAAATGGAGATTAATAATAAGAATAAAAATGAAATTAAAGAGAGAATGATACCTGAGTGAATGCCTTGGGATCATAATGAAATTCGTTGACTACCTCAATTGAATGAATTTGGGGTGAGTGATCAGAGCGCCTGAACATGCTCCATTTGTTCGAGGAAATGCGAAGAGAAAAATAGCACCGGAAATGAAAGCAATCGGGATCAATATAAAGATTTTCCGGTAATTGAAACGGGAAGATTGAGAGGAATCCAGGTGAGTTTTGGGTTTCAAGCTGAGTCTCTTGTTTGGCTTCTTCTTAAAATATTTCGACGCCATGGAGTGACGGAGGTTTCATGGGGATGGGGTGGCAGGTGTCCGAGAAAAGAAGACGCAGGTGTTGAGACTTGGAAGTAGTTGCAGGTCCAAGGACCTTGCTAAAATGCGCCCGTAAGAATCCAAGTCACTACCTCTTACAAATCCTTCCACAAAAACACGAAACGCCAGCCCCCACCAAACGCTACCGTTTAAACCCCAAACTCGCTACCCTTAAGCAGTTAAAAATCTCTCTTTAATCTTGATCACCAAATCCCTAATATTCTCTTTCTTCTTCGCTTTCTCCCTTTTTCTGTTGCTTTCTCGTGGAATGGCGGATGTGCAGATAGCTGATGCGGAGACCAACCTGTTAGATTATGTATAGCATAGTTATTGCTTAGTTAGTTTAATCCCACATTGGTTGTGTATATCTTTGGCTCTCTTATTGGCTCCTATAAATAGGATAGCTCACTTGTAAGTAAATCACACCATTCAATACAATTCTCTTCTTTGTATTGTCTCACTTCCTCTCTTAAACCTTAACATGGTATCAGAGCCTTCGTGGTTCTCGGTATATTAAGAGTTGAGTATGCTCTGTGATTGCCACTATTAGTGGATCTTTCACATCAGAAAAACTTCTTTAAGGTTGTCGGTATATTAAGAGTTGAGTATGCTCTGTGATTGCCACTATTAGTGGATCCTTCACATTAGAAAAACTTCTTGAATATCCTTTTCATGTCTGTCGGGTCACCACTATAGTCGGAGTCTCAATCTCCATCGACGGCATCTCAGCCGCTGCTCCATCGACGTCACTATTCAACCGTTGACCGTTGACCGTTGACCGACAACCAGATTTGACCAGATGGCAGAAAAAGATATTTTTCGTCATGTTCAGTCTATATTGGATGGTACAAACTATATTGTTTGGTCTCAATCTATGCGAAGTTTCCTCAAAAGTCGTAAGCTTTGGTCTTACGTGGTTGGTATTGTCGAGAAGCCAGTTAAAGGGGCTACTGAAACTAATGATGCTTTTCTCACTTGTCTCATTGATTGGGAAAGTAATCATCATCAAATTCTCACATGGTTTCGTAATACTACTATTCCATCTATTTCTGCCCTATTTGGTAGCTTTGATGAAGCTAAGGGTGCTTGGGATATGCTTGCTTCTCGTTATTCTGCTGTTGATGGTGCTCGAGAATATCAGCTCCTGTTTGAGCTTTTCTGCCTGAAGCAAGAACCGGGGCAGAGTATTAATGATTTTCTTGCTCGCATGCAATTCTTATGGAATCAAATTGATCTCTCTGATCCTATTTGGAAGGATCCTACAGATGCCAAAATGTATGCTGAACGAAGGGATCAACATCGTCTTCACCATTTTCTTATGGCATTACGTGATGATTTTGAGCCTATTCGTGTGCAACTTTTACATCGCTCTCCTCTCCCTACTTTGGACAATGCTATATTTGAACTTGTTCGTGCAGAAAGCAGATCACAGACTATGCACTCTCAACATAATCCTTCAGTGTTGGCTGCTCCATTATCTAGTTCTTCATCATTTCAGCCAAAGCATTCTGACAGGTTTGGTGCTCCTCGACCTTCTCCTAAGCCTCGTGACAACAATTTCTGTCGTTTTTGTAAACGTCGATGGCACACTATTGATAAATGTTGGCAAATGGGAAGATCCAATGTTCCCACTGCAGCAGTTGCTCATCCTGAGAGCACTCTCTCTACAGTTGTTCCATATCCATCTGCGACTACAGCTTCATCTTCAGTTGCACTCTCTAACGGGTCATCAGGTTCTACTGTCACCTTATCTGCAACTGACTTCGAGGCAATAGTTAATCAGGTCATCCAGTCTCGTTCTGGTAATGCATCTTCCTCTGCCCTCTCAGTTCTGCCAGGTAATTCTGCCTCTTGGCTTTTTGATTCCGCTTGTTGCAACCATATGACACCTTTCCCAGCTTCATTTACTACATCTGCACCTTCGCCTCATTCCTCATTCATTCGCACAACTGATGGCTCCACTATGACTGTTAAAACTATAGGCACCATCAATAGTCGTTCTCTTTCTATTCCTGAAGTTTTTCATGTGCCAGAATTATCTTATAATCTTCTTTCCGTTGGGCAAATATGTGAACTTGGATATAGAATTATCTTTGACTTTTCTGGTGTGAATGTGCAGGATCCTCGTACTGGTCAGACCCTTGGGACCGGGCGTAGAATTGGGCGTATGTTCGAACTCTCATCCTTACACCTGCCCAACCTTCCTGCCTCTAACGTCTCTGCTGCTGCCTCCTTGTCACCACCATCCCTTGCACTTTGGCATTCACGTCTTAGTCATGCATCTGCATCTCGGGTACAACTTTTAGCTTCAAAGGGGTTGTTAGGGTCAGTGTCTAAAAGTTCTTTTGATTGTATTTCGTGTCAACTTGGAAAACAGCCGGCTTTGCCTTTTAATAATAGTGAGTCTCATGCTACTGCTTCGTTTGATTTAATTCATTCTGATGTTTGGGGACCTTCTCCCGTTGCTAGTATGAGTGGTTCACGCTATTTTGTAATTTTTGTTGATGATTTCTCTCGTTACACTTGGGTATTTTTAATGAAATCTCGTTCTGAATTATTGGATATTTATCGTACTTTTGCTAAAATGATTGAAACCCAATTTTCAAAACCTATCAAAGCTTTTCGTTCTGATAATGCTTTAGAATATACTCAACATGCTTTTAAAGACATCCTAAAAAGTTATGGCACTGTTCCTCACTTGTCATGTCCTGGCACTTCACAACAAAATGGTCGAGCTGAACGTAAACTTAGGCACATTTTAGACACTGTTCTAGCCCTCCTCATTTCCACATCTGTTCCTACCCCATTTTGGGGTGAAGCCACTCTAACGGCTATCTACACGATCAATAGGTTGCCTACCCCTATCCTTGATAATTGCACTCATTACGAGCGGTTGTTTGGCTATGTTCCCTCATACCACCATCTTCGTGTGTTTGGTTCTGCTTGTTTTGTTTTACTCCAACCTCATGAGCGCACCAAACTTGAGCCTCGTTCTCGGATGTGTTGCTTTCTTGGATATGGAATTGAATAAAAAGGCTATCGGTGTTATGATCCTGTGTCTCGTCGTCTTCGTATTTCCCGTCATGTAGTTTTCTGGGAGCATAGACTATTTCATGAAATTGGCAAATTCAGCATGCCATCTTTTCCTCCTTTTACCACACTTATGGAGCCTCCTATTTCTCCTACTCACACTAGTGATGTCTTGCCCGAGTCTCCCTCACCTAATACTCTTGATTCCACTCCACCTGATACTCTCGACGTCGCTTCGCCTGAACCCCCAGGGTCTGTTACGTATGAGGATCATGTTCACACTTCCTCTCCAGACCTTCGCCGATCCACCAGAGTAAGATCTCTTCCATCCCATCTCCAGAATTTTCATTGCTTTCATGCTTTAGCTACTTTACATGAGCCCCACTCCTATCGTGAGGCTTCCACTAACCCTTTTTGGCAGACTGCGATGAAAGAGGAACTTGATGCTTTACACAAGAATAATACATGGGATTTGGTTGACTTGCCTCCTGGAAAGTCTGTGATTGGCAGTAAATGGGTTTACAAAATTAAGACTTGTTCAGATGGTACTGTTGACAGGTATAAGGCTCGACTTGTTGCCAGGGGTTTTACTCAGGAGTATGGTGTGGACTATGAGGAGACCTTTGCTCCAGTTGCTCGTCTATCTTCTATGCGTGCTTTGCTAGCTGTTGCAGCCTCTCGTCATTGGTCACTTTTTCAAATGGATGTTAAAAATGCATTCCTTAATGGTGATCTTAATGAAGAAGTTTATATGCAACCACCTCCCGGACTATCTAATCCAACAAACAAGGTATGTCGTCTTCGTCGAGCTCTATATGGACTTAAGCAGGCTCCTCGAGCATGGTTTGCTAAGTTTAGCAACACTTTGTCTAGCCTTGGATATTCCATCAGCTCCTATGATTCAGCTTTGTTTGTTCGCCGCACAGACCGGGGCATCATACTTCTTCTGTTATATGTTGACGACATGATTATCACCGGGGATGATCCCATTGGTATTCAGGAACTTAAACAGTTTCTCAATCAACATTTTGAGATGAAAGATCTTGGTCCTCTCAGCTATTTTCTTGGTCTTGAGATTTCGTCTTCTTCTGATGGTTATTATTTGACACAAACCAAATATATCTCTGATATGCTTTCTCGGGCAAATCTCACAGACAGTAAGGTTGTTGACACACCAACTGAGCTTAATACTCGTCTTACACCCCATGATGGCGAACTTCTTCGTGATTTTACTTTATATCGACATTTGGTTGGCAGTCTTGTCTACCTTACTGTTACTCGACCTGATATCTCGTATGCTGTCCATCAGGTGAGTCAGTTTATGGCTGCTCCTCGCTCTACTCATTTTGCTGCTGTTCTTCGCATCCTTCGTTACCTAAAGGGGACATTGTTTCATGGGCTCTTTTTCTCCTCTCAGTCTCCTCTTCAGTTGTGTGCTTATACCGATGCAGATTGGGCAGGTGATCCTACAGATCGTCGTTCTACCACCGGTTATTGTTTCCTACTTGGCACCTCTCTTATCTCTTGGCGTAGTAAGAAACAAACTGTTGTTGCTCGATCTAGTACAGAGGCAGAATATCGTGCTTTAGCTGACACCACCTCTGAGCTTCTTTGGTTACGATGGTTGTTACAAGATATGGGTGTATCACTTTCTGCTGCCACTCCTGTATACTGTGACAATAGAAGTGCTATTCAGATTGCTCATAATGATGTGTTTCATGAACGGACCAAACATATTGAGATTGATTGTCATTTTGTCCGTCATCATCTCCTTCAAGGCTCCCTACAGCTTCATTCTGTCACATCCAAGGATCAGCTCGCAGACATCTTTACCAAGTCACATCCTCCAGGGCGTTTTCGTGATCTTGTTTTCAAACTCAAGTTGGTTTCTCATATTCCACCTTGAGTTTGAGGGGGGCTGTTAGATTATGTATAGCATAGTTATTGCTTAGTTAGTTTAATCCCACATTGGTTGTGTATATCTTTGGCTCTCTTATTGGCTCCTATAAATAGGATAGCTCACTTGTAAGTAAATCACACCATTCAATACAATTCTCTTCTTTGTATTGTCTCACTTCCTCTCTTAAACCTTAACATTCCTTGAGTTTGATAATCAACACAACAGTGAGATTTTTTCAGATATGCACGTTAGTATGGTTGAACTAGACTCTTGAGTTAAATTTTTATCATATTTTCATTCTATGAATATTAAATCAGTGTTCGTTATATGAAGTAAATAAAAAAAAATCTGAAAAGGTCAAAAATTAAAAACGATTTATATACTTGATTTGAATATGTATTTTAAACCCGAATATAATCTCAATATGACCTTTTAACAAGATAAGTAAAATATAAAATAAAAACTGACCCAACTTTAACAGGTCTCTCGTGAGTTTATTAACGATACCTCTAATGTATGTATCTCGAGCTTCTTATCTATGAACATAAACTCGATATGAAATTTAAAAAAAATAAATAATGTTCATAGGAGATCTCCAATATTTAAGTGAAGGAGACTTTGTTCATGTTTATCATTAGATATAAGTAAATTCTTGAGAGATCGGTGGAATAATCAAGCATAATGCTTTATAGTGAATATGGTTTTTTTAAGGCAGTATATTTGGTGAAGATTTGTCAAAATCCTATTTTTACACGCAAAATATTGTCGGTATGTTACTAATAGATCTGTTTTTTTCAATGTAAGATTTCTCACTTTCTCGATAACATTTTGTTTTTTTTGTTTCCGTTGAAATTCTGATTAGCTGATCGCAATTAAAGTTCTAGGTCATCGTATCTTTAGCTGTTTGTGTTGTGAATATTCAGTTTTGGGTGTCACAGATGAGGTCCGATGGAGTGAATCGGTCTTTTGGTTTGGTTAGTATCTGTCTATTTAGTTTTTGTTTTGAGGGTCTTATGGAACAGTGTTTGTGGTAATTTCTTACCCATTTTGTACTTGCTTTTTAGAGTCAATATAACGGGTTACTTCATTCTGCATTTCATGGTTTTCCGGTTCGTTTCCTCAAAATGAGTATACTTGCGATATTCATGAGTGGAACATAAAGAAAATTTATACATACTGTTTTCCTTTTTACCTTTTCTCAATCAGGAAATTCGTAGTTGTGGGGAATAAAAAGAAACCCTACCTGTGCAAACTGGTCTCTATTTCGTTGATATGGCAAGGCCAAAGAGCCCGCCTTTACACTTACAACAATCCATGGGTCAAATAATTTGAACATTACCAGGAACTCAGGAAGCTTGTTGGGGCCATCAAATTGCATGATCGATCATCAAAAGATATACTATTCTATAGTACCTGTAGAGTACCACATCAAATCAAATCCAATATAGGCAGTCTACTACAATGGTTAGCCAGTCTTAAAGAACCATGTCAAATTGAATCCAATATAAGCAGTCATTAAGGTGACGTACAAGAAGTTCAATTTTCTTTTATCTGAAGCGAATGTACAATGTTTTAATTTATTTGAATGGATGCTGCACAAGTATAATGATAAGAATATAAACTTGTAATATTATCATGTATAAGATAACAAGCTCCGGTAAGACTTTAAAAGATAAACCTGAAACTTGTATTTCCAAATCCTAACCTTAGCACTTAGTCCTTTTTACCATGGACTTAACAAGAGTTGATTCAATTTTAGGTACCAGATGAAACAACACGTAATGGTAGCCCACAAAGATAACCAATTGAAATACTTTAAACTGGGAAGATACCACTGTGGCCTGCAGGAAACTGCCCATTCTCTTGTGGAAGTTATAATATCATACAAGCTTCTTCTAACATGAGCATGGAATAAGAATCAAGTAAAATATCACGCAATGCGAGACAAACAACATCAAAAGTTATGAGAAAAATCAGACGTGATAAACAACCACGATGCAGATAGGAGTTGAGTTCCATTTCATTAATAACAAACCAAAACAAAATTGTAGCTCACATAACATAATTCAAATACGGGAATTCGACAAAGGCTTTTATGGATTTTAGCCACTAAACTGATGAAAAACCAAAACCCCGGAAGACTGGTAGCATTGCCTTTAAGCAAAACCTGGACCAGATGGGGCTGCAGAAGATGCACCATAACCACCACCTCCACGACCAAAGCCAGGCCTTCCACCAGAACCAGAACCCTGCAAGATTAGAAGTGCAAATAAATCAGTAACTACACATGGGAATCATGAAGGTAGTCAATCATGCATGGTAAGGCATTTGACATGACAGTTCTTTTCCTTTTGATGGAGAAAGTTGAAAGAGAGAAAAAAGGAGTTGGGGAGAGGGGGGTTCAAAGACCAAACCCACACAGCAAATACAATTAGTCAACAAACGCGTTCCCCTTTTCATACTAACATGTGCCATTATACTGCAGGTCCATATAAAATGTGAACATTACCGTGATTCAGTTATACATATTAATATAGTCTTGGATTTCACATGCTTTGATCTAGGTATTTGTACTGAGTATAAACTGGCTTATAATGAAGAGAAGCTTGAACAACAACAATTAAAAACAAATGTGCAACGATAGATATAAACAAGAAATTACCCTGAAAGAAGGCTGGAAATCTGCAGGTGCTCCTCCCTTCTCACCACCAAAATCACCCCCTCGAGGACCTCCACGATATCCATCACGGTCACCAAATCTTGGACGGTCTCCTTCAAAGCGAGGTGGCCCCCTAAAAAGCAAGTAATCAAAACACATCATTCAAACTGCAAAACAAAAATATTCTAACAAAATGATATAAAAAAACAAAAGTGAAATATCAATTGAAAACAATACCGTGGGCGATCACCAGGTGGACCACCCAGAGGGCGACCAGGAGGCTTAGTTGACTTCTTCAAGGTGGCAGGCACAATTTCTGATGGAAGATTGAGATAATTTCTCAAAAATGTGATCCCCTCATTGGTGAGGTACCAGTAATAGTGCATCCATGCAAATGTCTCCCGAACATACTCCTTGGATTTGAAACTCTGCATCAATTTAATCACCTGCAGGTTGGGAACATCTATCTCTGGATGTTTAGCAAGATTGTAATCCTTCTTTGCGAAGCAAACTCCCTCTGTAGTTTCACGAGAAATTGTTATGGCAAAAGAAATGACTGAATTTCGTTTGGTTAATCTTATATTGCAGTGAATTAAATAACATTGGAGATTTAATTTTTCATTTCTTCGTATCCTGAGCAACTGATATGCCAAAAACAAGAGGACAAAACACAGCAGAAAGAACCCACTGAATCAAATTCGGTAAGGGGCCTAAGGGATTGACTACATTTCGTTGGATTTTCTGGTTTTTTAAACATCCAGTTAAATTTTAGAACTTTCATTGAAAGTAAACGCGTTTTCTTCTTTATGCAATACATATAGGAAAAGATAACAAAGGGCACCAATATTTCTTCTTCACCTTTTCAACATTTTCACAGCAACCAAGTAGATGGTTCAGTTCTATCATTCAGGAATCAATAAAGGAATTTTCAGCTCAAAATGTTTCTCAATTCAAGTAGTTAACTAAACTCGATGATTGTTTTTCAGTTTCTCAATAGATAATCATAACAATCAAAATTAAATATCTAAAATTTTCTTCGCGATTTCTCAAAACACACGGAAAATGCAAGTAAAAAGACGCAGTACGAACCTTGAAAGAGGTATTTGCATATTTCCTTACGGTTCTTCTCTGGTATAATCTAATTATAAAAATGGAGCACTTCGTTACTCGCATATACATATACATATACATATACATACACATATATGAATATAAATAGAGAGAAAGGGTAAAGAAAGGTACCATGGCTGCAAATCGAAAACGAAGCAAGTTTCTTCTTCGCAGTAGCTGCAGTCAATAAAGCTCGCTCGAAGTAGGGTTCTGGAAACCCTAGAAAGATGTTGATGAATATATATGGGCTCTTATGGATCGGGTAATTAGGTTTTTATTGCGGTGCTCTATCTCATTGGCCTGAGCTGGAAAAAGCGATGGATGACATTATAAAAGCCCACGTTTTATTCGGCCCAACCTAACAATGTGTTGGGCCATATGGATTTTAGTCGTAAAGCATAGTCCAAATGTTGTGGTTTGGAAAGTAAAAAAAACTACCTTAATCATACTTAAAGTGGGTTCTCATCTTCAATAGTACAATTACACCGAAAATGATATATATTTTTTTATTTTAGTTAGTATACATTTTTATTAACATCAACTTTATTTTTATAAAATAATTGCAATTGCAAAAAAAACCCATCAATTTTAAGATGCACTATTTGATAATCTTTAATTGACCCTTCTTACTTGGTTATAAAAAATTATATAGAGCCTTCTTGCTTGAAAATACGTTGAAAAATCAAAACTAAGCACAAATGTTGTGCCAATGTTGCACATTGCAACGCATGGCTATTAAATTTTGCACAAAAAAAAAGGAAAAAAAGAAGAATGCTACTATTTTATTTATTTTTTTAAATGATTTAATTCTCTTAAACATAAGTGTATTTATTAGTTACAATTTTGTGCATATTAATGGTCAGGTGATGTCATATTCGACTTCCACATGTGTCACGTGTAAACTTGATTTTAATTTTTTTCAATGCAATTTTATTTCAAAAAAAAAAAAAGATGAATCTACCATCCATGTTTGATAACGTGAAATTTTCTTTCTCTTCACATAGATGTCTGATACCTTCGGTCCATACACTTCCTATGACTTCTATCTAAAAAATAATTTTTTCTCAATTTGTTAAAAAAATGAGGTTTTGAAGAAAATTTGAAGCTAACCATAAGTTGGACAACACGAGTAAGACAATGGTTTTTATGCAGGCTCTCTAGTGTTGTTTTTATCTTGCCTGTTTGGTTTGAAGTACCTCAAGAGCAAACATTCTTCACCAAAAATTTTATCTTGGTCGAGACCTCATTTCTCAAGCATTGCGTGATTATGCTTCATTTCCACAAACATTATAGTTATTGTTATTTTTTCACTTCAAAACTCGAGGTCGAAGTTTTTCTAAGTGATAGAGAATGATGAGGTACAGAAAGATATGGAGACAAGTTTGTATTTTTATAGTATGAGGGCAAAACTGTATTTTTATAAAACGAGACAAATTTATATTAAGATTAGAGTTTATTTATTTATCGTGTTAGCTTAGGTTTAAGATTCTTAAAAATCTCTGTAAAAGAGATTTTATGTTACTTTTTGATAAGCTTAGAATAAATAAAATCATATTGATATAGGTATCAATTCCTCTCGACCTCCATGAAATTATGCTTCCTATAACACCGTCAAGTTCATTTATTTTCACAAGAAAATTAAAAAAAATAAAAAACACTATATGATGGTCAACATTTAACCAAACTCAATGATAATTCCACAATAAATCAAGAAATGTATACAATGGTCACCGGAGTTCTGAAACCGATGAGAAAAAGAAATGCTGGTGTTGATGCCAAAAAATGAGTGTTGCTGAGCTGGATGGTTGTTCTGTAGAAGTACCTGCACAGAGAAAGGGAGATTTGCTATTGGGGTCGACGGAGGGGATGCCTCCGAGGATGCTCCGATGCTTAAGTTAGCAAAAGTTTAAGATTGTAAGTGTTTAAAGCTGAAAAGCTCTCTCCCTTTTGGACCGCTTACCAAATCCTTTTATAGAGTTCCGGAGGCGGTGATGGGTCGGGGCAGCTGTAACAGGATACCCCAACTGGGTAGGGTAATGATGCCTATGAGGCCCAGCTAGGAAGCTGAGAACCGTTCAGTAGGGCTTTTGCCTTGTTGGCTTATTCCAGAGCCGTCTATGTGTAAGACGGTGTTTAGGTCTGACGCCCCAACTTGGTTGGTAATGATGATCCGGAGGGCGGTGGTGACGTGGAGGCCCAGCTGGAGCCAAGATGTTCCTGAGGGCGGTCATGACCTGGAGGCCCAGCTGGAGGCAATGATGCCCTGAAGGGCGGTCATGACCTGGAGGTCCAACTGTCTGGGCCTGAACTGTCCGCGTGTCTCTTTGAATTCAGGGCTCACGATAATCCACGTGTCCTCCTCCTATTGGAGTGACATATTTTGGTAGTATCAGAGGCCCCCCACTTCCTTAAGTGCAGCACTGTGGTTAAGGAAGTAGCATAACTGGGTTGGCGTTAGGCCCTCTGTGGAGACATGAAGCTGGGTCGAAGATGTGCTCTAAGGCAAAAGAGAGTGAGCCGAGGACTTGTGGAGCAGTCCATCTCCTCGGACCTGGAAGAGAGTGGACCGAGGACCAGTGGAGTAATCCATCTCCTCGGCCAAGAATACCAGGGGTCCGAGGACACGTGGAGCAATACGTCTCCTCGGACCTTGAAGAGAGTGGGCCGAGGACCAGTGGAGCAATCCATCTCCTCGGCCAAGAATACCATGGGTCCGAGGATACGTGGAGCAATCCATCTCCTCGAACCTTGAAGAGAGTGGGCCGAGGACCAGTGGAGCAATCCATCTCCTCGGCCAAGAATACCAGGGGTCCGAGGACACGTGGAGCAATCCATCTCCTCGGACCTTGAAGAGAGTGGGCCGAGGACCAGTGGAGCAATCCATCTCCTCGGCCAAGAATACCAGAGGTCCGAGGACACGTGGAGCAATCCATCTCCTCGGACCTTGAAGAGAGAGGGTCGAGGACCAGTGGAGCAATCCATCTCCTCGACCAAGAATACCAGGGGTCCGAGGACACGTGGAGCAATCCATCTCCTCGGACCTTGAAGAGAGTGGGCCGAGGACCAGTGGAGCAATCCATCTCCTCGGCCAAGAATACCAGAGGTCCGAGGACACGTGGAGCAATCCATCTCCTCGGACCTTGAAGAGAGTGGGCCGAGGACCAGTGGAGCAATCCATCTCCTCGGCCAAGAATACCATGGGTCCGAGGATACGTGGAGCAATCCATCTCCTCGGACCTTGAAGAGAGTGGGCCGAGGACCAGTGGAGCAATCCATCTCCTCGGCCAAGAATACCATGGGTCCGAGGATACGTTGAGCAATCCATCTCCTCGGACATTGAAGAGAGTGGGCCGAGGACCAGTGGAGCAATCCATCTCCTCGGCTAAGAATACCATGGGTCCGAGGATACGTGGAGCAATCCATCTCCTCGGACCTTGAAGAGAGTGGGCCGAGGACCAGTGGAGCAATCCATCTCCTCGGCCAAGAATACCAGAGGTCCGAGGACACGTGGAGCAATCCATCTCCTCGGACCTTGAAGAGAGTGGGCCGAGGACCAGTGGAGCAATCCATCTCCTCGGCCAAGAATACCATGGGTCCGAGGATACGTGGAGCAATCCATCTCCTCGGACCTTGAAGAGAGTGGGCCGAGGACCAGTGGAGCAATCCATCTCCTCGGCCAAGAATACCATTGGTCCGAGGACACGTGGAGCAATCCATCTCCTCGGACCTTGAAGAGAGTGGGCCGAGGACCAGTGGAGTAATCCATCTCCTCGGCCAAGAATACCATGGGTCCGAGGATACGTGGAGCAATCCATCTCCTCGGACCTTGAAGAGAGTGGGCCGAGGACCAGTGGAGCAATCCATCTCCTCGGCCAAGAATACCATGGGTCCGAGGATACGTGGAGCAATCCATCTCCTCGGACCTTGAAGAGAGTGGGCCGAGGACCAGTGGAGCAATCCATCTCCTCGGCCAAGAATACCATGGGTCCGAGGATACGTGGAGCAATCCATCTCCTCGGACATTGAAGAGAGTGGGCCGAGGACCAGTGGAGCAATCCATCTCCTCGGCGAAGAATACCAGGGGTCCGAGGATACGTTGAGCAATCCATCTCCTCGGAAATTGAAGAGAGTGGGCCGAGGACCAGTGGAGCAATCCATCTCCTCGGCTAAGAATACCATGGGTCCGAGGATACGTGGAGCAATCCATCTCCTCGGACATTGAAGAGAGTGGGCCGAGGACCAGTGGAGCAATCCATCTCCTCGGCGAAGAATACCAGGGGTCCGAGCATACGTTGAGCAATCCATCTCCTCGGACATTGAAGAGAGTGGGCCGAGGACCAGTGGAGCAATCCATCTCCTCGGCTAAGAATACCATGGGTCCGAGGATACGTGGAGCAATCCATCTCCTCGGACCTTGAAGAGAGTGGGCCGAGGACCAGTGGAGCAATCCATCTCCTCGGCCAAGAATACCAGAGGGCCGAGGACCAGTGGAGCAATCCATCTCCTCGGCCAAGAATACCAGAGGTCCGAGGACACGTGGAGCAATCCATCTCCTCGGACCTTGAAGAGAGAGGGCCGAGGACCAGTGGAGCAATCCATCTCCTCGGCCAAGAATACCAGGGGTCCGAGGACACGTGGAGCAATCCATCTCCTCGGACCTTGAAGAGAGTGGGCCGAGTACCCGTGGAGCAATCCATCTCCTCGGCCAAGAATACCAGGGGTCCGAGGACACGTGGAACTACGTGAAAGATTCTCGTGTCTAGGACGGCGGCGATAGAGACACGTGGTCTCACCATATGGATGCCGCGTCATGTTACCCTTTTTAGGGAAAACGGCGGCCGCCTCGAGGGACGTAACGTCCCCTGGGAAAGAGTGTGGGTCGTTTGGGAGTTCTAAATTGTCCCCTAGATTCCTGCGACCGCATTAAATGCTCCTCGTTGGCCGTGATACTTCTGCTATATAAGGGGCTTTGGTTTCTTCTTCTTCCACACACCTGCCATAATTTCCTTCTGTTTTCAGAGAGTTGCTTTCCTGAGAGCCTTCGGCCTCGTCCAAAGAAGCTTGTGAGTCCTTGTCCTCGTCCTCTCAGTGAGAAGGTTGGTGTGATCGTTGCAATCGCGAGACCTTGGGAGGAAAGCTCTAGGAGGAATTCAAGTCCGAATCCTTCGGACGTTGGTGAGTTCGTGTTCTTTTTTATTTTCATACCATGTCTTCTTCGTTTGATACATACCGCGATAGGCCTAGTAGTAGTAATGGTAGGAGTAGTGTAGATGGTACGAGTGGTAGCAGCTCCGAGGGCGCAGAGGCGTCCTCGTCTTCTTCTGGGGGGGATGCCCTCAGATTGGGTACGCCAAGGGCAGGCCCCATGGCACTAGTGCCCTATATTCCTTCGGGGGTTGGGAGAGAATATCAGGAAAAGTCCTCGTCTAGTGAGGAAACTCGTAGAGCTGTGACCGATATTAGGGAGACCTCGGCTGGAGAGGAGAGGGAGGAATGGTACTATACAGCCAACGACATTCCTAGCCAACTGAGGGAGGAAGATTTGGAGGTAATTAGGAAGACCTACCGTATTCCGGGCGAGTACGGTCTTCGGCTGGCCAGGGTGGGGGAGAGGGCCTGTGATGTCCTCCCTGACCGAGCTCCGTTCGAGCTCTGCGTGTATGAACATCACATGCAGGCCGGGCTTCGGTTTCCCCTCCACCCCTACTTCTGTGCAATTTTAAAATATTTTGATATAGCGCTATGTCAGTTGGTACCAAACTCGGTACGACTGATCATGGCCTTTATCTGTGTTTGCTTAGAAGTGGGCCGTCCAATGACGATGGACATTTTTAAGGCCCACTTCTTGATCAGCCGGCATGGCCAGACAGGGTGGGTGGTCTTCAGTACTCTGCCGAAGAGGAGGTTGCTGAAGAAGACCCCTTCATCTATCAAGAGGTGGAAGAAGAATTTCTTTTTCATCCGATCTGCCGAGGACTTCGGCTTGCCTCGTGCGTGGAGTATGGACCGCACTGGGAAATGCAAAAAGGCGGGCCTTCTTCCGTATGAGCAAGAGACAGTGAATGCCATGCTGGCCTCGCCTTTGGACGTTGGGGTCCTATATGACAATGAAGAACTGGCCCGGCGAGGTCTTTGTTCTTCGTGCCCCGAGCCTTCGCTAGAGAGCGGTAAAGGCTTTAGTTTACCTTCTTTTTATTCTCATTTTGCATTGTTATCTTGCAATTTATACTTAACGCCATTTCCTTCATTTGTTTGTTTGTGTACTCTGCTCAGAGATGGAAGCGGCTGCCCGTGCTCGTGAGCATGCCAAGAAATTGGCGATGGAGCAGAGAAGATCGGCTCGGTCTGAGAAGCAATCGGCTTCGACTTCGCGGCCGAAGAAGAGGCCACGAGCCCCATCTCCGGCTCCGATTGACTTAGGGACTCCTCCGAGGCCACCTACCCAGTCAGAGACACCTCCAGCAAGCAATACCCCGGCTCCGATCCCAGCGACTGCAGGGACTCCCATTATCTCGGGCCCTAGCCAAGGTGTGGCTTCGGAAACCTCGATCTTTATGCCCAATTGGGCCATCCGGACAAACGACTCCGTCTTCGCACATCCTCGGGTGGCGAGAGAACATCTGTTTAAGGGAACTCCCCCTCGTGATCTCGCTGAGTTGGGTCGAAAGACCACAGAGTCTCTATGTGCGGCGACTGAGGCTCTTGCTTCCCAGGTTAGATTTCGCTTTCGCTTTACTTTACGTTGTTTTCATCGACTTTTGTTTCATACTTGGCTTCTGGTATCAGATGGGTGTTTTGGTGGGCGCGGCCACTCGTCGGTGCATAGAGACAGCGGAGCTCCTTGGGCGAACCCAACGCCAGTTGGAGGAGAGGAACGAGGCTGTTTGCCGGCTGCAGGCTTCTTTAGAATCTGCTGTCCGGGCCAAAGCCGAGGCTGAAGCCACTGCTCGGGCAGCCGTTGAGGGGGTCGAGGCTCGCCTTGGAGCCGCAGCGGAGGAGGCCGAGGCTCGTCTTCGAGCGGTTTCAGAGGAGGCTGAGGTCCATACTAGGGTTGCCGTGGAGGAGGCCTTGGCATCCTTCCAAAGCTCGGAGGCCTATCGCCTAGCCGTGGTGTCTGAGGGTGGCCAGCAGTACCTTACGGGGTTCATGGAGGCCAAGGAGAAGGCCGAGTCCATGTATCCAGAGCTTGATTTCTCCGCGTTGGACTTGCTTGGGCCGGAGGATAAGGAGCTGCCGGCTTCGGATGACGAGGCTGCTGACGGACAGGATCGTGACGGGCGCTCGGGCACGGGATCTCCTGCCATTGGAGATCAGTAGGGTTTAGGTTGAGGGCGATCCATTGTAGTCCTTTTTTGTTGTTTTGACCCGGTCTGTGCGTTAGGGTTGTATTTTGAGGCCGCTAGCGCCCTACTTAATTTTGGTTTTAAGGTTTTTGTTTCGTATTGGACGAAATGATGTAAGTAAATCTTTTCATATATATAAAACAAGAGTACTTACATATGTGTAACACTTATTTATTGATAAAAACGTCGAAGATGTGCCGCATTCCAAGTACGAAGAAGGGCTTTTCCGTTCAACTCTTCGAGTTCAAAAGAACCGGGGCGGCATACCTTTTTGATTCGATAAGGCCCTTCCCAATTAGGGACTAATTTGCCTGAATCTCGGGGCCTAGATACTGCATTTTTTCGCAAGACGAGGTCGTGAAGACAGAAACGTCTTACTTTTACTCTTGAGTTGAAGTACCTGGTGGCTCGCTGCTGGTAAACGGCGAGTCGAATTTGGGCTTTGTCTCGGGCTTCATCGAAAAGATCAGCGTTCGTGCGAAGGGCTTCCTCATTGCTTCGTTCTTCGAAATTCTGAACTCGTAAGGAAGGTATTCCTAATTCCAAGGGGATGACTGCCTCGGACCCATAAGTCATGAAGAAAGGGGTTTCCCCGGTAGGTGCTCGAGTCGTGGTTCGATATGCCCAAAGTATGTTGGGCAGATGGTCTGCCCACTGCTTCTCTGCTTGGTCTATTCGCCTTTTAATGCCTTGCAAGATCGTTCGGTTGGTAACTTCGGCTTGTCCATTTGCTTGCGGATATCCAACCGAAGAGAAACGATGGTCAATGTGTAATTCATCGCAAAATGTTTTGAACCGAACGCTGTTAAACTGTTTGCCGTTGTCTGTTACTAATACTTGTGGTACTCCAAACCGACACACGATTGATTTCCATACGAAAGCTCGGGCTTGAAAGTCCGTGATGCTGGCCAAGGGTTCGGCTTCTACCCATTTTGTAAAATAATCTATGGCAACTATGAGGTATCTTCGCTGGCCGGTCGCTCCGGGAAAGGGCCCGAGAAGGTCCATTCCCCACATAGCGAAAGGAAGTGGACTGACGATTGGTGTCAAAAGGTTCGCTGGTTGTCGTGGCACAATGGCATACCGTTGACAGCTTTGGCATTTGGTCACCAACTCCATGGCTGCTTCCCTCATCTTCGGCCAATAGTATCCTTGACGGAGGATTTTGAATGCCAAGGCACGTCCTCCGAGGTGATTTCCGCATATACCTTCGTGGACTTCTCGAAGGGCGTAGTTAGCTTCGGTCGGATCAAGACACTTTAAGAAGGGCGTTGTCAACCCCCGCTTATACAGGTGATCATCCAGAATAGCGTATCGGGCGGCTCGAGACACAATCTTTCGGGCTTCGCCCTTATCATCGGGAAGAATACCGTCACGTAGATATTCCAGGATAGGACTCATCCATGTTCTCTCACCAGTCACGGGTAAGACCATTATTTCGTCGATACTCGGCACGGCTAGGGTTTCGAGGTAAACTGCTCGCCTGGACTCGAGCTGGCGAGACGAGGCAAGTCGGGCCAATGAGTCGGCCTTCGCATTTTCTGCCCGTGGAATCTGGTTTAGAGAAAAGACTTCAAACTGCCCGGCTAATGCCTTTGCTGCTGCTAGGTAGCGAGCGATTTTTTCTCCTCGGGCCTCGAATTCGCCGTTCACCTGGTTCACCACCAGTTGGGAATCGCTATATACATGTAAGTTTTGTACAGATATTACCTTGGCCAATTTCATGCCGGCGAGTAGAGCCTCATACTCGGCTTCGTTGTTTGACGCTGGAAACTTAAATCTCAGGGCGTATTCAATGGAGAAGTTGTCAGGACCGCTTAGAATGAGCCCGGCTCCACTTCCGGAGTCAGTAGAGGACCCATCCACATGAAGAGTCCAATGCAGAAAGGAATTCGATTGACTAACATCCTGTTGAGAGTCTTCCTCCGGTAAAGTAGTTTCCATGACAAAATCAGCTAGGGCTTGTGCTTTGATAGCAGTCCGAGGCCGATAACGGATGTCGAACTCTCCCAACTCTATCGACCATTTAACCATTCTACCAGAAACGTCTGGCTTGTGAAGTATTTGTCGAAGAGGCTGGTTGGTGAGGACAGTGATGGTATGGGCTTGAAAATAAGGTCGAAGCTTCCGGGCCGAAGTTAACAGAGCATACGCCATTTTTTCTGCCGGGGAATATCTTGTCTCAGCATCATGGAGTACTTTGCTGACATAATACACCGGCTTCTGCGCGCCCTCTTCTTCTCGTATTAACACGGAGGCTACCACTTCGGGCCCAGTCGAAAGATACAAAAAAAGTTCTTCTCCGACTACTGGTTTGGTAAGCACGGGTGGTGTCCCCAAATATATTTTCAATGTCCTGAATGCTTCTTGGCAAGCTTCGTTCCACACAAAGTTCTGCGTCCGACGAGTGGCTTTAAAAAAGGGCAGGCACTTCTCGGCTGATTTTGACATAAACCGGCTGAGGGCCGCGATTTTTCCAGTAAGTCGCTGGACTTCTTTCACGGTCCGAGGCGGACTCATACGAAGAATGGCGTCAATCTTTTCTGGGTTGGCTTCGATGCCCCTATGGGTGACTAAGAAGCCGAGGAACTTCCCCCCAGTAACTCCAAAGGCACACTTTGTAGGATTCAATTTCATATGATAATGACGAAGGATAGTAAAAGCTTCTTGGAGATCAGCTTCGTGGGTTTTTGCCTCGACGCTTTTAACCAGCATGTCGTCCACATATACTTCCATATTACGACCAATCTGTTCTTTGAATATTTTGTTTACTAACCTCTGATAAGTGGCCCCGGCATTTTTCAAACCGAATGGCATGACCCTATAACAATAGAGGCCTTGTTCTGTGATAAATGCTGTCTTTTCTTGGTCAGGCGGGTGCATGAGGATTTGATTATACCCGGAGTAAGCATCCATGAATGTTATCAGCTCATGGCCGGATGTTGCGTCCACGAGTTGATCAATCCGAGGCAAAGGAAAACTGTCTTTTGGACAGGCTTTATTTAGATTAGAAAAGTCTATACAGATTCGCCATTTGCCATTGGCCTTTTTTACCATTACAACATTAGATACCCAATCCGGATAGCTCACCTCTCGGATGAAGTCAGCCGAACGTAATTTCTCAACTTCTGTCCGAACGACTGCCTGTCGCTCGGGAGCAAACGACCTTTTCTTCTGAATAACCGGTTTGTGGGTCGGGTCGACACTCAGGCGATGTACGATGACGTCAGGGCTGATTCCTGGCATATCTGCAGCAGTCCAGGCGAATAGATCTTGGTTTGCCCGGAGAAGGGCTAATAAAGATTCTTGGGAAGAGCTGGACAGGTTGGAACCAATTTGCACAGTTTTGGTGCTATCTTCGCCAAGGGGGATTGTGAGTACATCTTCTCCGGGCCTACCTCGTAGGTTGCTTGCTTCATCCCTAAGGTCATCCAGTTCGAGTGGTAGGGCTTCCGTCTTTTTACCTTTTATTGCACTGAGATAACAGGATCTGGCGGTTTGTTGATCTCCTTTGATCTCGCCTACTCCGTCTGTCGTGGGGAATTTGATTTTGAGATGATAGGTAGAGACAACAGCTCGGAGTTTATTCAGTGTGGGTCGTCCGAGTATCATATTGTAGGAAGAGGGTTGTCGGACGATTAACAAAGTGGAATGTACTGTTGTTGTTTGAGGTGCCGTTCCCGCAGTTACCGGGAGAGTTATGCTGCTTTCTGTAAAGACCAGTCCCCCTGAGAAGCCATAGAGTGGGGTGGAAACCAGCTCCAGATGTGCATCGCCCAACTGCATTTGGTGAAAGGCATCATAAAAGAGGATGTCGGCCGAGCTCCCGTTGTCGACTAGGACTCGTCTTATCTCATGGTTAGCCACAAAGAGTGAAATTACGACAGCATCGTCGTGTGGGATCTGCACTCCTTCCAAGTCTTCGTCCGAAAAAGAAATAATCTCTCCGGTCCTAGGTCTTTTCTGAGATCCAGCAACAGAGGCTATTGACCTAGCATAAGACCTACTGCGAGCACGGGATCCCCCTCCAGCAACGAGCCCTCCGTAAATGGTTTTGATAATCTTCGCCACGGGGACCTCCGGTTTTTTCTGGCTGGGCTCTCTATAACTTGGCCTCGGGCTCTTCTGGGCTGTCCTTGCAGGTCTGTTTCGTTCATAAGAACGTTCAGGGCCTCTGCGCGATCGTTCATCATATTTCTCTTGTCGTGGCCTGACATATTCTTTTAGATACCCTCGATTGATGAGGGCCTCGATCTGATTTTTTAAGGCCTTACATTCTTCCGTATCATGGCCGAAGTTTTTGTGAAACCTGCACCAAGTATTGCGATCCGGGTTGAGGTTTGGCGGCCTTGGAGGCCATTGCAAGAGGTCCCTATCATGAATCTGCATCAGAATGTTGGTTCTGGAGGCATTCAGTGGTGCATAGCCGTGGATTTGCCTCGGAGTTCTGGCTCTGGTTCCATAGGTTGCAAGAGTTCGGGACCTATCCTCGAAAGGCCTGAGGGTTCTGGGTTTCTCCTCGCGGAACGGCCGCTTAGAGGGTTCAAGGCTGGGACTAGTGGGGCCTCTCTTCCTCTTTTCCGTATCTCCTTCGCATTCTCTTCGGAATGCTTGATCATCTTCTGCTAGCATGTATTTTTCGGCTCGGGCCAAAACCTCATTCATGTCCATAGGCGGACGTCTGATGAGTTTTGAGCTGAAGAATCCGGATCTTAATCCATTTTTGAATGCCAGGAGCTGAACATTGGGATCAAGGTTTGGAATCTCCCAAGCTTCAGTGTTGAATCTGGAAATATAGGCGCGAAGCTTCTCTCCTTTTGACTGGACAATGTTAAACAGAGACTCCGAAGTTTTCTTGGGTCCTTTGCTGCTGATGAAATGTGAGGCGAAGGCATAACTTAGGTCTTTGAAGGTGCGAATACCCCCCGGTTTCAAGCGGGAATACCACGTCCCAGCCGCTTTCTCTAGGGTTAATGGAAACGCTCTGCACATTATAGGGTCCGAATGTCTATGGAGGGTCATTGTGGTTCGGTAGTGCTGGAGGTGATCTAAGGGATCTGTGGATCCATCATAAAGTTTGATTTGTGGCATACGAAAATTGTGGGGGAGAGGGGCGTCAAGGACTTCTTGTATGAAAGGTGGGTCCTGTACGTCGAGATCATCGCTAATACTGTGGCCGCGTTCTTTAAACGCTTCATTGATGCGTCCCTCTATGTCCTCGATCCGTTTGCCAAACCCTTCGCTGTTATTGGGCACGGGACTCTCTCTGAACTTAGCTGGGGAAGGTGAGTGGGTCGCTGAGCAAACATCCGCTGGTGGGCGGCGGTCAGTGGAAACACCGTGACCTGGTTCCAGCGATGGGAGTGGCAGCGTCTGCTGAGGTCTCCTACGAACTTCGGCAGCCAGATCGGCCACCAGGTGTGCAAGCTCTGTGAATTGCGCCTGGAGCATGCCTCCATTCGGGTGAACGTCGGGTTCGGCTGAAGAACTGTCTCCCGACTGTAGCGCGCGAGCGCCTAGATCTCTGGCGGGTGTTTTTGGAGGCATGCTAACAGATGAGTTCTTTTGACTTCTTCGCTGTTACTGTCAGCGAGAGATGTGGTTTCCCACGGACGGCGCCAATCTGTTGATGCCAAAAAATGAGTGTTGCTGAGCTGGATGGTTGTTCTGTAGAAGTACCTGCACAGAGAAAGGGAGATTTGCTATTGGGGTCGACGGAGGGGATGCCTCCGAGAATGCTCCGATGCTTAAGTTAGCAAAAGTTTAAGATTGTAAGTGTTTAAAGCTGAAAAGCTCTCTCCCTTTTGGACCGCTTACCAAATCCTTTTATAGAGTTCCGGAGGCGGTGATGGGTCGGGGCAGCTGTAACAGGATACCCCAACTGGGTAGGGTAATGATGCCTATGAGGCCCAGCTAGGAAGCTGAGAACCGTTCAGTAGGGCTTTTGCCTTGTTGGCTTATTCCAGAGCCGTCTATGTGTAAGACGGTGTTTAGGTCTGACGCCCCAACTTGGTTGGTAATGATGATCCGGAGGGCGGTGGTGACGTGGAGGCCCAGCTGGAGCCAAGATGTTCCTGAGGGCGGTCATGACCTGGAGGCCCAGCTGGAGGCAATGATGCCCTGAAGGGCGGTCATGACCTGGAGGTCCAACTGTCTGGGCCTAAACTGTCCGCGTGTCTCTTTGAATTCAGGGCTCACGATAATCCACGTGTCCTCCTCCTATTGGAGTGACATATTTTGGTAGTATCAGCTGGTAAAGGAGAGAAAGAAAATATAAATAGAAGGGAGAAGAAAGAGAGAGAAAGCTTACCAAACAAGCCCGCGCGGTGCAAGTCTCCGACAAAGGCCGAGAATCGACCAAACAGGCTATGTGAAGAGAGAGAGAGAGCTTTAGGGCAAGCCGTGAAGTGTGTTTTTCTATCCCAAGGAGAGAGAGAGAGAGAGAGAGAGGTCGATATCAACATTGCATGAAAAAAATAAAGTGGGAGAGAATTTTTAGATCAAACTACACCCAAAGTAATACAAGTTTAAAAAATAATTTAAAATTACTTTGAAAAATGTCACTTCTAGTTTAATTTTTTTTTTTTTGACCGATGCGTACTACAGTTATTAAAATAAAAAAATAGATCTTTTTAGTTTTTACTATAAGATAAATGATAGAAACTAAAACTAAAGTTTATATTATGATTAAATCTTTATATTATTTTATTTTATTTTTTTTAAATTTTAAAATTAAAAGAGGGTTTGATAAAAATAATTGTATAATTTTTTAAAAGAATAAAATAAAAAATATATATTTTCATTATTTATTGTGTTTGATATATAAAACGAAGAAAATGATAAAATGAGGTGAGGAGCAGATAAAAGTCATCCGGTTAAATAAGGTAAAGAATAAGGCTTTCAGACGAAGTCATGTTACTTGTCGTCGCTCTCTTCCCTTGTTCTCTTTTTGTCCATATTTTTAATTATTCCCATTTTCTTCTGTTCTCTCACCTTCTTCAAGCACAAAATAGCATAGAATAAAAAGAAACACTATTGATGTCAAAAGATGAACTATCAAAATGAACCTTCGAAAAAGTCCATTTGTAATACTACGAAACATATCCATTGTCAAAGTGTAAATTACCAATCTTAACCTCCAAAATCTTACAGATTTAGTAGGTTTTTGCTTCTTTTTCTGTGTTGAGGTTCAGTCAGATCCCTCCATTCGACCGACTGAGAACCTCCACGTGACGGACTGTGGATATGGTGGTTCTGTGATATAAACATTTAGATTAGAAATTCGATGGAAACAAACTGTTTACTTTCATTTTAAATAAAAATTGCTCATTTTCAGGAAAACAAACAAAATCTCGTTGAAAATTATGTACTTACGAAAACATGATCGTGATTGTAAATTAAAAAAAAAAATTCAATATTTATATTGATTCTTGAAAACATAAATCGTTCAAGAAATCAAGCCAATCGGTGAAGTGTTAGAACCCCACAAGGGGTTGGGGTTTCACAAACTACAGACTTTTGAACCAAAACTTAACTGACTAATTATATGACTAAAAATGCCATTAACATCCGTGCATTGAAACACTAATGAAACACTGAAATTAGTGTTCCAGAAAGGATTACAGCAGTATATACACACTGCACCTACTACACAACGATATAACCCATCACTGTACAAGATAACCTTCAGAAAACAACTTGAAGCACTATACACTCCGCGTCATGAATATTTTACCCTCCTTTTTCAATATATACATGACACCTGAAAATTATTGTTTCAACTGTGCAGCCCATTGTCCCACCACCGGGATACACTAGTGACAAACCCCTGTAGTGTATATCTTCAACACTCACTTGCTAGTTCATGCTCTGAAAGTAGCTCCTGCACCTCATACATTATCTTACAGGAATCACTACTGGTACTGGCGTTACAACAACGAATGGAAGATACACAAACAACAGTTAGATAATCACCAACCGAACTAAGCTGTAATTTTGGACCGGTCTTCATTCAAAGCTTTATTTGCACCGCCATGATTAGTTGTCTCCATGTCAATCTCGTAGGATGAAAGCAACCTTCTCTGCATCAACTCAAAAGGCAAGTGTTAGATTTCCAGAAACTAAGCAAGTTTCAGGACTATCAATTAACAAAGAATCTGAAAATTTGAACCTATTAGTGCTTAGATACCCCCCTTTCCATTTGAAAACTGAGGTAAAAAATTAGTAGTTTCGACCGTGTGATGGACACAAATAAATTTGAACGAGTGTATAGAGGAGGTGAACCACCTAACTGAGCTATGTCATCAAAGTAAGTTCGCTCAAACAACCATATTCGGCCTAACTGTCTTATTTGTTGATACAAAAAATAGAAATATCATTCTGATTTGTCAGAAAGTGACATGCTGCACGTTCTTAAACCAAAGAATAATTACCTGTGAATAAACCCATAAGAAATTTAAACCTAAGTTACAATTCAAAGACCAGTCACCAGCCTGTCTGCCAAGAATATCATCCACTCAGTATTAAAACTACAGGCCTTGCCGAACCAAAGGGCTGAATTATCATATTCCAGTGACATCATAATGAATATCCATCAGTTAGGGTGTATCATTCAGACAATGATGGCATGATCAACATATGATAGAGTTAAAAGCTCAAAGAAAGGGGACTCACATGATCCTCAAAATCGGGGCTGGTCAGATTGATGGAGAGATTTCTCATCAACAGTAGCACCTGAACAGAGGCCAAAAAGAGGAAAGGAATATCCATTATGATGTCGAGATTCACAACAGTACATATCAAAATTCAAATGGTAAAAGGGCCTAATAAAACATACTGTTTCAACATCTATGGGGTCCATCTTTTTAAGCTTCTGCAAATGACCAGTAACGTTTGGGTCGAAGACACTGCCAATGAAGCTGTATACTTGAACAAAGTCTGGCAGAACTGCAACGAAAGAAAAGGGCATCATGATTGCTTTCAAGTGGGTGAGACAAATACAGTACAAATGATAAAAAAATAACACAGGAATTAAGACAACGATGTGAGCCTCACCTCTTAATGGATGGCCATGATTCCCTTGATCAGTCATTTCCACAATTGGTCGTGTTCTTGGAGTACTCTCAGTGCTACTGCAACAATTATTTGCCACTGCTGGCCCTGCAAAGCACATATCATGTGAACGAAATGGTAAATTTTTAAGGAGGCCACTGTTGAAACATATCAGGTGTTCATCAGTAATATCATAATGGATAAGAATAAAGGAACCTTTTGTCATTTGTGAAAAACCGACTGTTTGTACGTTGTTTGTCCAGGAAGATGCAGCAGCACTAGTAACAGGGTTCATCAGCATTGATGAGGAATCAGGCCTAAGAACATATCCAGGTTCTAGAGCAGATGATGATTGAAAGGACCCTGCCATTTGTGACTGTATTGGAGCTGCCATATGTGACATATCAATACAGGGTTACCGTTAAGTTGGCAGTGTGGTCAATGCAAATACTTTAAATAAACAATCCTCACCATTTTTGGATGCTTTCTGAGGATACGGATGAGCAGCTTTCCTTTTAGGCCGAGGGGGAGGGAGATGTTCTCCTGTCCCACTCTTCTGAACCTTAAGAAAGTACTTCTGTGCATGACTTCGTATCTGAAAAAAAAAATGTGTTTAGATTTTAAAATGCTAAATTATGAACACCAGTGGCAAAAATGCCAACCCCAAACCAACCTTTGACACTCCAACCCTTGAAAGTATGGCAAAAGGGGAGGATTGAAAAAAGAGGGAAAGAAAAACCCTAACCATACTAGAAGGAAGAGCCCAGAAGAAAGAAGGAAAGGAAAGACAGAATTACATGGCTTACTAATTTAAGTCGAGATTCAAAGAGTACCACACAAGCATGAAAAAGAAAAAAACTAATAATACAAATTACAACAGCAACCAGAAATGGGACTTTGCATTTCAATGCACCTGAATCACTGTCTTTGATCCAACAAACGCTTCAATCTTCTTCCAGTCACGGTCAAAGCTGAACAGAATGGAATGCAAACAAATAAGTGCCAAATGTCCATAAGATGAGAATAAAACAGATATGAATACTCCCTTATCTTTGAGGATAGTAAATCGAAGTTTCACTCTTAAATGAAATTCTCCATAAAACAAAAAACTCTCTCCTCAGTGAAGAGCCTAATAAACATGACATTTTTTTTATAAATAATAAACACCTTTGGATACTTCCTCTGCAGTTCAAACCTCTCAAGAAAAGATATTATACCTTTACATTTGCCAACTGGTGTTCATAATTTAGCATGTTTTCCATTAAGAAAGAATCTAAAATAGTATTAAATGCACCTTGCACAGAACTAGATATCCACAAACCATGTTTTATTTTTCAATAGATCTCATTAAGCATACTCTCATGTATATATAATTTCTACACATGGTCCTTCCGCTTTGAAGCGTTGGTAAGGGCATTTCCCTACCCACTTTGTGGACAAGGGTTCAAGCCATGTGTGTGGGTTTTAGCAATAAACTATACATACATATTATATATATAATTTCTACACATAAAAAATGTTGTATATTCCCTTGCCACTTGTCCACTACTAGTGATTGACTCTGATTAAAGTAATGCTCCAAATATAATTTATTCGTGTTAATTCGGCATTACCTAATTGTCGCTCTTAAACCAAAAATTTGTAGATAGAATTGCTGCAAACTACATGTTTTTCTCTCAAAAGGAACAAATTTAGGCAAACTTAAACTCTAAACAAGTTTTTAAAATGCACTACAAAACCCATCCCTGCAAGAGTCTCCAATTCAGATAACAAAATCATAGCAGCGGTTTTTTTTTGGGTTCATTTCTCAGACAAAGTAGAAACAGAGAACAGCAGACTAAATCCCTATAAATGTCCATTTTCCGGTTAATTCCCTTCTCTGAGCAAACCCCAAACTAAAGCAAAAATTTAAGGGAAAATCAATTCAAAATACACCCAACTTTTGCGTCAAAAGAATCACAGTTCCTATCCATCACAATCCAATTCAAACCCATGGTTACCTGAATTCTACAAAAAGTAAGACAAACATGCCTGCATATAAACTCTTTTTGTTCAACTTTTTCTTTATCCAAACGGAGCTTAACCACATTTAAAACCCCGCTTAATTAACAAAAACACAGAAGATCGACCAATAAAACCCAACACGGTATCCTTAATTCAACAACAAGGCATACACACACATGATACATACACTGTTACACATATAGATACATAAAGCCACAAAACCCTGACCGAATTAGGAGCTGGAGAATATTAACATTTGAGAAATGGGAGAAATTACAGCTGGAGAGCTTCGAGGAACTTGTCGTGTTCGGGTTCGGTCCAGCTCTCCCTGGACTTGGTGATTGTGTAGGGTTTTCGGATCTTCTTACTCTGATCCTCAGATGATGAAGCGTTCGATGCCGCTGCCGTGGCGGTGGTCGAGGATGTCGTCACGAAGGGTCCAATTCCGGGTAGCGCCATTCCAGTCGGATCCAAGTAGAATCCCTCTGCCGAATTCGGGTTCGGGTTCTTTGATACCATAAATTGAAAAAGATTTTTGGTGGGTTTTAGCTTTGGAACTACGAAGAGATTTGGCTTTGGAGGGGACGGCAGAGGCTTTAATATAAGGACCTCAGGGTGGGTGAGTGACTATCGAGTAATGTGAGCTTGAGGTTTGATTGAACTCAGACGAATCAGAGTCCACCACGTAGGCTAAAATACGAGGCTCTTCTTGGGTGCATAATAATTTTATAGTTTCAATTATTTGTAAAGTAATATTTAAGTATTTTTATAAATAATTTTTTTAAAAAATTTAAAGTAGAAAGAATTTGATCATAATTGTATATACGTGTATAAAAATAAATGTGATTTTTTCAAAAAAATATAAGAATTTTTTAAATATTAAAAATATATATTTATTATTAAAAATTTAAAAATCATAAAAACAGTACGTGAATCAAAAAATTAAAATTTTTTAAATGATTTTTAAATAATTTATAGAATTTGTAAGATATCAAAATAGATTAGTTAAAATATATATAAATAAATAGTTGAACTAACAAGAGCTCATCCTATATTAATAATGAAAATTATATGATAAAATTTAAAGATATTTTATATTAATAAAAATTATAATCATGAATATAAATATCCGCACTTTCAACAATAATATAGTAATTTAATTCTATTTATAATTAGAAGAAAAAAATTGTTTTTTCTTTCTATATCTCAGCCTTGCTTACCGTGGTCTACAAATCAGGTGATTTTAACTCTCCCAAACTAACTTTGAAAGAGAGAAAGAGTCGGTTAATATGGGTAAAACCAAAAGGAGTAGAAGAGATAGACATGCTCTCACTGGTGTCACACGTAGCATCGACTATGAAGCTTTGGAACCGAAATGTATGGTACTGATCTACTGATGTTTAAAAGGTTAGGTGGCCAACCACGATCGCACAGGATTTCTAAGCACACAACGGGAAGATATTTAGGGTGGGACCTACTTAAGTTGCCCGCCTGATGTTGCTTTTTCTCTGATATTTTTTCCTTCATCCTTCTGTCATGATTGATGAACCCTAACGTTTGTTTCACGTGCACTATCAAAGCTAAATGCCAGTGGGTTTTGGTTTCTGTCTTTCTGAACTTAGAAATTTATGGGTTCACAAATTGCTTTTCATTTGAATTTTTTTTTTTGTAAAAAAAATTGAATATGTTTAGTTTTAACAACGTTTTATTGAGTTTTTAAAACAGTTTTTGGTTTTTAAAAACAAAAATTAAGTCATACAAAAAAAAATTGAAAAATACTGTTTTTAACGAGTTTATTGAATCGAGTTCGAATACTTTTAAATTTAGTTCGAAAGACTTTCAAACAATTCGATAAGATATTATTGAGCTCGAATCAAGTTATTTAATTATTTATTAAAATTATAGTTTAAGCTCGAGCTCGAATTGAACAATCTAAGGCTCAAGTTCGAGCTTGAGTTCGTGTTCTAATACATTCATTTGTTATCGAGCTCGAGCCTAATTTTTAAACTCGATTGAGTTGGAGCTCAAACTTGAACCGAATTTAAATATTTTATTATTTGAGCTCGATTCTACTAAAATTCAACCCTAGTTGAATCTAACTTTAAAACCAATTTGACAACTGTTGTATTAATATTATATAATTTATAAAAACAATTTTGAAAGCAATTTTAACAATCAAAATTGAAACTACATTAAAGGGTACACACTAAGTGACTTGACTGAGTTGTATAGTATATCAGGATCAGTATTCTTCTACTAGTAAATTCAGTTAGATTGATATCAAGTTCACTTTTGTTATTAGGAACCAATTCAAGCATGGATGATATAGCTGCTTACTGGGCTACTTTCCTACTGGGCTCGCTTTTATTGAGTCCATGATGGCCCATGAAGTTCTTAAGAAGATTACATATAAAGTGGCCCAAGTCCATTTATGTGCAATGATTTTTTTTTTTGTCTATAAGATAAATTATCTGTTTGGTTTAACTGAAAAAATCTATTTATCATTTATTAATATCATATTATAATTTAGTGTTTAATTTTTTGTAAAGAATAAATTAGTTATTGTTTTGGTATCTTGCTAGAATTTTAAATATAAAGGTGTTGATAAAAAAATGTTGAAATCAATTTAAAAATATCAAAATGATCAAATTATAATTTGAGATGGTGTTCTTGAATAGGTTCGGTTAGGATCGGGTGCCCACGAAAACCCATGAACTGTCATCGCTAAATATAGTTGGTAAAGTTATTTGTCATCACACAATAAATCAAATATCAAATCTCATCCATACTAGATACGAGAGGAATAAATAATGAGAAAGAGTTAATCCTCAGTATTGTATAGCTTATAAACTCAATGAATCTTTTTAAACAAAAAAAAAATATGATAGGAAACTATGAAGCAATAATTGATAATAATATTTAGATCATTCAAAAAAATGATATAGTTTTTAGTTGATTAAGTTGTAAAAGAGTCATTAGTGTTGAAATTAAAAAGGATGTATCAATATTAATTGATTTTTTGGATGTCTAAATGGATTTTTTCATCAAATTATTTTGTAAATTTAAAAAATTAAAACTTATACGATACACATTAATTATTTTTAATATTAATAATGATAAGAGCAATTTCAATAATTTAATTTTTTTGTTATATTATTGTAATTTCATTTAAAAATTGTCCATAACCATCGATAACATTATGATTGTAAAATAAAAGAAAACGAAAAAGCTAAACAGGGGGTAATTTTAAGTGATACATGTGAAATTTCCATTGTCATGCAATAGAACTGTTTTCGAAAATAAAAACTAAAAATTATTTTAAGATGTTTTAAGAATAAAACATGTTTGGATAATTGTAACTCGAAATCTGTTTCCAAAACAGAAAGCAATGAAATATTGTTTAGATAATCTTATTTTAAAAACTGTTTTGATACACCTTGTAATTACTTTTACTTTTGAGTTTAAATTTAAAATCTATGTTAATTTTATTTATCATGTTTAGTTATTTACTAAATACTTAAAAATAATTAATATTATTTTATTTTCAAAATTTTAATATTTTTTTTATATATTATGGAGGAAGAATAAAATAGAGTAGTGAACACTGATCTTAGAGTTATTTTTCAAAAATTATATTAGAAAGCACTAATTTGAGGTTTTCAGAAAATAATTTTAGAAAACTGTTCGCCAAACATAAAAATAAGTTTTTGAAAACTGAAAAGAAAATAAAAAAAACAAAGAATCTCGATCTTACGGAATCGAAAAAGTTTATTAATAATCATGAAAAAATTAAATAGTAATTATACCAAAAAAAATTTAAATATCAAAATTATTATTCAATTTTTTATGATTACTAATAAATTTTTTAAATTTCATAATAACTTTCACAAATATGATTTCGTGATATCCTCGTTGCAAAACAAAGTGCATGACAATAGGCAAGCAAATCACTAGTTTCACTCCTACTCATTAGTAGTAATTATTATTATTTTTTTATATTTTTATAACTGTTGATAGTAGTAATTAACTTGTTCTTAACATATGTGATCGATTGGCAATGAAAGAACAAGAATCTACATACAGTAATCTACTAGATACTTATAGATTTGGGATTAAAAACAAGAAAAGTGAAGCAGAATTTCTTGTCAATGTTTCAATCCCATGTGAACACAATCCTTATTTAAAATTAAAATCAGGGAAAGCAATGTGACCTTTAAAGCCACAGAGGGGGAGAGAACCCAATCTAGAAATCAAAAGTTTTTAACATTTCTTGCTTTGACTGGATCGTCTTCCATGTGATTGAAAGAGCAAAAGCCACGCAAACATTGCTCCATTCAAGAGACCAAGAGGAGTTTCTCATGACCCACTTGACACTTGTATGGAACCAGTTATTTCCTGGAAAGTGACGTTGAAATGGAGATAACTACAAAGGCGCTTTATAAAGAAGTGCAATGATTGAAACGATGCCGTCTACTTCATGCCGGAAAAAACGTGTATGCTTCCTCCCCTCTATGCTCTTCAAACTTTTCCACAAAAACTGTGGCTGTCTACTCTTAATCTGGTCCTACAGATTACATTTATTGACTATTGACTACCTGTTGCAATGACTTCGTGTTGACTTGGCTTGCTACATCTTCTTCTACCTCAATATAAATTCGTGGATTGCCCGTTTGTGAAATCCATTGAGCTTTTCTTCTTTCTCTTCATATTCCCATTTCTTCTTATACGCTTCATTCATTTGCTTTGTTTGCAATTGTATTTGAGATCTCTCTCAAGCTTATAGAAATGAAGGTTGGTATTTACAGTTTATTTCCCATTTCTTTCTTTTCTCTTTAGGCACATAGCAATAAAACACTTCTCTTTGCTTTTCAATCATTAAACTCATGCATGAAATATGATTTTTTTTTTATCAATATTGAATTCGATGCTTTGATCAGCGACTTTGATGAAAATTTTGTTGGGTTGATATAAATTTGATCTTTTCTGGGTTTAGAGTCTTGTTTTCTTTTTCCCTTTCTTCTTGCCTCTTTTTAATTTTTATTTTATTTAGATTATCCGTTCGCTTAATCGGTTTGATTATATGTTATTGTAGACCTTAATGGTACTTAATCTTGTTTTATGACAGAAAGTAGTGCTGAAATTGGAATTACAGGATGAAAAAGCCAGACAAAAAGCCATGAAGAGAGTCTCTGGCCTTTCAGGTATTGAACTTTAAAAGCAAAACTCTGCCTCAACTAAATCCAATTATTAAAAACTATTTTTCTTTCATGTTCTTGTTGAATAGATTGTTAAAAGAATGCCCAGGTCTTAAATTCAGAAATTTGAATGGTTTCTTGGTGTATATTTTTTTTTTATTAGGGGTTGAATCGGTTTCCGTGGAGATGAAGGACAAGAAATTGACAGTGACAGGAAACGTAGATCCTGTTTGTATTGTGAGAAAATTGAGGAAGCTCTGCTACACAGAGATAGTCTCTGTTGGACCAGTAAAAGAGCCAGAGAAGAAGAAGGATGAGCCAAAGAAGGAAGAACCCAAGAAAGAGGAGCCAAAGAAGAAGGAAGAGCCAAAGAAAGATGATGTATCTGAGCTTGTAAAGGCCTACAAAGCTTATAATCCTTCCTTGACAACTCACTATTATGTTAGAAGTGTAGAAGAAGATCCTAATGCTTGTGTTATTTGTTGAATGTTGGATTTTAGAATAAGAATTGGAGGAGGACATAAGCTTGAAAAAAGGAAGAGAAAAAGTAGTTATTAGCTGCTGAACTTTCTTATGGCTCATAAGACAACCGTATTTTTAGGTCTTGTGTACAGTTTAAATGATGGTGATTTGATTCATATTTGATGTTGTTCTTGTTGTTATTCTGTAAGTCAGTAATGTACTATCAATTTTTGGCTTGAGTTTTAATAAACAGATATTCTTTGGCTTTGATATTTTCTTTTTACTTGCAGATATTTTCATTTAGAAGTTAGAATTTTCAAAATTGTCAGCTCAAAAAATTAATTATTTAATAATAAGTAAAGGAAGAACTGAGGAAGTAATTTTTTTTTTCTTTCTGGATGAACTTGAATCAATATAGATTTATAGAAAGTGTATAGGACATAAAAATAAGTTTAAATGCAAAACCCATCAAATACAAAATCCTTACGAACAACTTGCTTATTTTGTCTTTATTTGAAAGAGATCATTAAATTGCGAGTTGCTTAAATTTAATTCTAACTGTTTTTTTTTTGTTTTTTTTAATCATTAAATTGCAAGTTGCTATTAATTCTAACAGACCTTTTGGCTGAAGAATTAAAGTTGGATTGGATAAGTCTAATCCTATCTCAATCTTTTGTTTGATATTTAATTTGCTCTTATACTATCATATATTTGATATTGACGAAAGATGAACTTTTATATAAGAGATTCGAATATGACCCATCTATCCATATCAATTAACTTAAAAAAAAATTTGTAGGAAAAACAGTACAATTTGCATATACATCAAATTAGAGGAAAAAATAACGAACTAATTAACAAGGTCAAACTAAATTAGAATTGCATAACGACCATTAGCTATTATTTTCCTCTCTCCACATCTCCACCCAATTCTGCTGAGCCTCTTCCAACCCAATAATTGAACCCTTCTTCTCTGCATCCCAACTTGTAGACAAACTCCCATAAGCAATCCCAAGAGTTGATGCCCCAAAAGTTAGCAAAGTTGTAAAAAAGGGTAGCCACAAGGGCACATCCCACAAATTTTGTTCCTTAACCACACCCAAGACCTGCAATATTGCCACACCAATGGCCATAGGTACCCCAACAGAAACAAAGATCCTAACTATCATCCTCTCAAACACTACTTGAGGAAGTGGCTCATCTTCATCCTCATTCTTCTTGTTTGTGGTACTTTCTTTTATGGTAGCTGGTCTACTGTTATAGCCTCTGGCATTTGCATGCGGTTTCCTTGTTCTTGTTGGATGGTTTAGGTTTTGTAGGGTTAAAAAGTGGAGAATTGGGCTTCTTGGATTCCATAATTGAGATGGTTTTGGAAGGTAAAGTGGTGATGGTTTTGAACAAAGGAGGGTTTTCATGGCTTCCTGAGCTTATGTTTTATCATGGAACATCATTTCTTTAGGTTCTTATTGCCTAGTTATTTATCTTATCCACAGACAATGTATGGTTGTGCCTTCTTGTAATAAATAAGATACTTTTTTTTGTTGTTGTTATCTTGTGATATTTTTAGGAAAATTTTCATCTCATCTTGAAAGCATCATTTGTTTCTTTTTTCTTCTCTTTTCTTTTTCAAAATTGGGAGGTGGGGGAGAGAGAAGAGAGAAACACCATTCATACACAACTCCACATTAACAAATGCTATATAAGAAATATACAGAACTGTCATACCAGTTTGTAAAAAACAAATTTGTAAAATTTGTCAGTGAGAATATCAGTGCTCTCAATTGCAAGGCAATCTAATAAATGAAACGAGAAAAAAAAATTTAGTTCTAAATTAGAAGATATGGAGACTTTATTGGATCCTCCAAACAAATTTTGGGGACTAATATATTATTATTTGGAATTTAGAAACTCCAACAGTATGAACTTTATTATCAAAGAACTTATTATATTTTCATATTCAAAAGTGAGGTTGGCGCATCAAATAGAAGAGAACAAGGTCTAAGATGGTCCTCCTGGCTTCTCATATTATTTTCTTGAATTCTGCAAAGAACTTATTTTTATTAGAAGCTGCAGCAACAACAAAGCAAAGAACATTATAAACTTGAATTATCAACATACCCGTCGAGAGGATGGCGAGTAGTAAGCAGAACCAGCAAATCTACCTGGAGAATCTTGTGCAGGTTTTCCAGGGGAAGCAGATAGAGTTGGTCTAATGAATGGTGACCGAATATAAGGTGAAATTGGTGAATGCAGTATAGGAGTATGGTCGTTTGAAGAAAATGGACTTCGATGATATGGAGAAAGTGGAGATGTCATTCGAGTTCTCCAAGGAAGATGAGAAGCTGATGGTGCTCCAGGAGATCTTGATGATGATCTTCGTGAAGGTAACATATTGACTTTGATTCTGAAGGAGAGATATAATAGTGAGTTGAAAAACATTTATACATTGGTTGAATGTGATCATATGAACTACTGATCATTACCTGTTGTGAACATCAACATACTCATCAGTCTCGTCCAGTATTTCCTTCTACAAAAGCAAACAGTTATGACTAAGCATCCACATAACTATATCTACTTTTATGATGAAGAGCTTTAATCTGCTTATAAGCTCCTTTAAGACATAAGCAGTTGAACATCAAGAATTCGAAACGTAGGCTCAAGCTAAGTGCAGACATACACAGGATCCTATCCCTCAGGATATGGTTTCACGCATATTAAATTGCTGGTGACATTTATCAACACACTATGAAGTTCTAGGGCTTGTAACAAAAAGGCAAGGATATAGTGCAAACACAGTCATTTAAACAGTAATAATACTGAAATTGGGCAAAAATTCAGGGAGCAAGAATGAATATCTCAGGGAACGTCGTTCATTGGCACAGAAGAGTGGCATGATTTAAATGCAAAGAACTAAAAAACTAGTGGCTGGCTCACCAAAATACCACTGTTGGGACTAAAAGATGCAAAAAGGATTCATATAACCAACCCTATACATTTAAGGGTGTGTTTGGTGGACAGGATTAGGGAAGGGTAGAATGATTTTTATTCCACGAGTGTGTTTGATGGAGAGGATGAGGGGTAGAATGGGATGTCTCATTTGGTCATAATAGGATAAAATCATACCGCTTTGGGGTTATAGATTTTCTTGGAAGTTTACTCCAGGCAATAAGATAGCTATTGAAGAATATGATAACTTGATATTGATTTTCTTGTTTGAGTGTATATGGCATTACTATTCTCAATCAAGAACAAATACATTAAGGATTATATTCTGTAAGGTGTATAATGTAGCACTGAAGCAGAAAAAAACAGCAGTATTTTATATCTGAAGCTATCCAGTAATCAGAACTAAAATAGCTATATTCATCACAATGCAGAATATCTGTTTTCTGTATCAGGCAACAGGAATGTGAGAGTACTTAAAATGTCAACCTGTATCAGTTCCTCCATAACGTCTTCTAGTGTTATGATGCCAATCACCTCAGCCTCTACAACTGGGAGAGATTCCAGATCCTCATTAGAAAAAATTATATTTTGTTGTTCCTGCAATTTCAATTGTGCTTGCAATTTATTGCCTTCCTCCTTGACATTCTTTAGTGTCGGGTATTGGTAACCAGTGTCACCAGAGTTCATAGAGGGCATGCTTATAGAGATATTGATTTGCTCGTTTTGTTCAAAATGATGACCAATTCCTGAAAATAGTAAATCATGAACTGAGATGGCATTATTCCTTCCTTGCCTTGTACTCGATTTGCTAGAGAAGCGCTATATACTTATTTAAATGTATTAATTTGAACTAATTTACGTTTCACGTCATCTTGTCTTTCTTTTGTGTTAGATCCATTCAACTCGAACATGACAGCTTTGACTTCCGCACTGTCTACTTTCTCCTTAACATCATTCTTAGAGTTAACAACGACAGCCATGTGGCTCTGACCTTTTTGAAATATGTTCAGTATATCATAAAGAGGTAAATTTTCATGAACCCTGTAACAAAAACATTGAAAATAATATAAGTAAATATCAATTCCATTAGTGGCATACAAAACATTGGGACAAACATATTGCGGATCAGCCTAAATCTAACAGGAAACAAGTTTACAGCTGAAAAAATGAAATCAAGTATACCTTGGCATCCTCCTAATAGTGAGATCTCTGATGGGGGTTTCATCTTCAGGACGGAACTTGATCAAGTTTTTGACCTATAGGAAAAGACAAATCACTTTTGCATGAGTACATGTACATCTTGCTAACAATTTACAAGATATTACAGACATGAAGTAAATAAAGTTATGCACTATATATATGATCAAGAAATGAGGAGTAGAAGTATGACTTCTAGATGGTTACAATAATAGCAGCTCAGATATATGTGATCATCATTTGATAAAAAGTGAATCCAAGAATTTCTAAGTGCTCTAAGGTTTTGTTTTGTTTTTTTGTTTTTTTTAGTTTCACTTTTGTTTGTGCACTCAAAATCCATTATCATAACTAAAGTTTCTAACGTGCTTACCAAAATAAGACCAACAATATTTGCAGGATTCCCCGAGTAAATGGGTACACGACTATACCCTTTGCTTATTATTAGCCCCACTGTTTTCCTAAAACGTTAGTTGAAAAAAATTGATGAGAGATAATATCAATGAAATGCTACCAATAAAAAAAATATCAATGAAATGTTATGCAGATACACAAGTAGGGCATACTCATCGAGTTCAGAATTTATGTCCAGAGAAAATATTTCAGATATGGGTGTCATAGCATCTTTAGCTGTCTTCTGTGTCATATCCAAGGCTCCAGTGATAATGGTTGTTTCGTCATGTGTCAACTCTCCACCTTTCCCTGCCTAAGAATGAATATGGGAATACCAAGATTTTTATCTCACTTTCAGTTGTTGAAAATGTGGTCAAATAGCTTTTAATTTTAGCAGATATCGATCGAGTTGCTAGGTTATCAAATAATTTTCGCCAATGAAGTTTGGTAATTAGACACTAACCTCGTTTCCATGCATATCTACCAATGTCTTCAGTTCTGCACGTCGTAAAAGCGCAAAATGCCTTTCCCCAAGAAGAAAATCGAGAAGCTGCCACATGAAGAAGCCCAGAGGTACTTTGAAGTAACATTATTTCCCGGTAAGCTCGATACCAATTCCCTTATTACCATTGAAAGGAACATAGACACTTCTTTTGGCAGATAAGAAAGAATTTTATCGATAAAACTCAGTGCGCACACATCGTATCTACAATACTTAGAAGGCATCAACCTTATATTTCCTTACATCTAATTTGCATCCAGTTCGAAAATTGATATTTTATTCCAACATTGTTACCCGCTTCTACTTTTAGGGTATAGAATGAAGCAGATTACCTTACTAATTGGATAGGATATTGGGAAGAGGACAATGACAATCACTCTAACCAGAACAGATAGTTTTGCCCCGATGCTCAGTCCGTATCGAGAACACACAGCTTGAGGGATAATCTGGAGAGGGGAAAAAGGGAAAAAGAAAAAGAAAATGTCACTTCAACCTATCAACAAAATAAGGACATCCTGCAGTACTTTGCCAATGCAAATCTTTACCTCACCAAATGCAAGAATAAGAGTGACTGATATCAATATAGCAGCCCAAGCTGGAAGAAGCGCATCAATGAAGATTGGCAGGGCCTTGTTGAACGCATAACTCAAAATTAATAAATCTAAAATTGGAAGTTTGCAAATTCTGTATTATAAGCAAGATACCTCCATTGCCAGAGCATTGCCTATGAGAAGGGTACATAGGAGTAGATGCTGGTTTTTAACAATAGGCAGAATCTTCTCTGTCATTAAGAAAATTGCAAAAATAGTACTAAAACTAGTAAGATTAAAATGAATCAGAGGATGAATTCAGGTAACAAATAAAACTAGAATGGAACAAAAGCTTATACCAACCTGCATTTTTACGGTCTTGGGGCTGACCAGCCTTGATGAGGACCTCAAGATCAACTAGGCTGAGAGACATGAGTCCTAGGGTAAGGCCTGACATAAGACCTGCAAAACACACAAGAGCAACACCTATGGCTAGATACATCCAGAACATAAACTCACAACATGGAACATCATTTGCTGCCATTGTTCTTGTTGAATTTAAGAGAGGAAGTGAGATAATACAAAGAGTAGAATTGTATTGAATGAGCTATCCTATTTATATAAGCCAATAAGAGAGGCAAAGCTATACAAAACCAATGTGAGACTAAACTAACTAAGCCCATATAATACATTAATATCCCCCTCAAACTCAAGGTGGTAAGTGGGAGGTGAACTTGAGTTTGGATACCAGAGAGTGAAAGGGTCCGGGTGGATGAGCCTTAGTGAAAATGTCGGCTGTCTGATCGGCTGAACTGACGGATTGTAGACGAACCATATTCTGGAGAATGTGATCACGGATGAAGTGGCAATCATTCTCGATGTGTTTTGTACGCTCGTGGAAGACATTATTGTGAGCGATCTGAATAGCACTCCTGTTGTCACAGTGTAGGATAGTGGCAGCAGGAGAAGAGATACCTATGTCAGCGAGTAGCTATCGAAGCTAGAGAAGTTCTTGAGTTGCATCAGCTGGTGATTCTGAGGTGGACTCAACAGTAGTTGAAATTGGATTCTCAAGAAATAACTCAATAGATGGATCAATAAAGAATATGAAGTTAGTGATGGTTGACATGTCAAATGACCGTAAGGAAGAGAACATTTGATATTCCCAAAAAATGACATGACGAGAGATACGAAGAGTTTTAGAAATAGGATCCCAGCACCGATACCCCTTATGTTCAATACCATATCCAATGAAATAGCACAGATGAGCCATTGGTTGCAATTTGTTGTGTTCATGTGGTTTGAGAAGAACAAAACAAGCGCAACCAAAGACTCTGAGGTCAGAATAATCAGGAAGTTTACCGAAAAAGGGCTCGAATGGAGACTGATTATGGATTGTAGCAGAAGGGACACGATTGATTGTGTACACTGTGGTTAAGGCAGCATCATCCCAGAAACGTTCAAGACATGATGACGAAATGATTAGAGCACGAACGGTGTCAAGAATATGTCGATGTTTGCGTTCGGCTCGTCTATTTTATTGGGAGATTCCAGGGCACAAGCGGTGGGGGAGTGCCATTTTTGTGAAGTAGGTTTAGAAAAACATGGTCTTTATATTCCATTGTATTATCTAAACGAAAAATTTTGATATTCCGAGAGAATTCCGAGAGAATTGAATTTAAGAGAGGAAGTGAGACAATACAAAGAGGAGAATTGTATTGAATAGTGTGATTTACTTACGAGGGAGCTATCCTATTTATACAAGCCAATAGGAGAGGCAAAACTATACAAAACCAATGTAGGACTAAATTAACTAAGCCCATATAATACATTAACAGTTCTGTTGAATCAATTGAATTTTGATTGGAGAAGATAAAGTAGTGTTGTAATATAGAATTAGAGTACATAAGGAACAAAAAGAAGCCTTCCTAAATTTGGCTCGTATAAAATGAAAAAGTGAGAAATGACACCAGCTGCAGCATCATTAGAAGAGTCCAAGACCTAACTTCCAAAATATAAAATAAATACTGCTTTGTGTACACGAATAATCTATGACCTAAGTGGAAAACCGCTGTTAAATACTGATAAGAAGATTTATAAATTAGAGAAAACTGAACTGAAACCATCACTAATATTAACAGTTAATCCATTTGCAGTAACAACCTTGGTTCACAATGCTGTAACAGCTTTACAAAAGGAATACAGTGGCAGGTAGAACACTGAAAAATGATGAAAGCCATAGTTTTCAAAATCCAAGCCTGCAGCAGTTCCCTCTGATCATGCTTATCATGTGTATAAAACAGTATAAATGTTACTTCCATTCCAATTTCTGTTTTCCCAAATACATTGTGTTAGTTTGACCACAATTGTTGCCATCCCATTATGTTATCACCTACAAATGTTCTTGTAACATCTACTCACAAAACTTGTAAAATATTGTGATTGATGATGCTACGGAAATCTAAATACAAAAAATGAAATTTTATGGGAGCAGGTGAAAAGAAAGAACACACTCACAATCTACCTGATCTATCAAAAAAAAAAATAGAGGCTACAATATCCAAAAGAAGTAATGGACACTTGCGCATAAGTTAATAGCATTCATTTAAATATAAATTACTGGGATACCCATGAATAAGAAGATTAAGACAAAATTTTGTGTAGCAGAGGAACCTCTAGAAACAAGGGCTGCAGAAAGGAACAAACTTATTTGGTAAGGCGTCACTAGTGGTTGAAAACCTGTTTAATAATGAATTGGAGCCATAGCACTAACGAAAAAAAATGGCTGAAAGAGCACATCTTATATTTACAATAGTATTATCTACTTGAATATTATTCTGAGACCCTAGGAATTCCACATCCCCTAGTGAGGTGTGTAGTGTGCTATATTTGTCCGATAGTCGTGGAATGAGGGCAAAGAATAAACTGCTCGTTAACATCTATGATAGGCACTACACAACATATCAATGTTATGCTCATCTTAATCTTGGAAATGGATTACTTGGGTTCGAAATCCTAAAGTCAAGCAACATGATAAAAATACCCAGTTAACAAAGTTAATTTTCCCAAAACATGAGATCTTTTTTGATGGCTTTTTATTTAAAAACACTATATGTAAGATCTTTTTTCTTAAAAAATTGATCCTTTAGTTGAAATAATTTCAATTTCAATTTTTATACTATACCTTGTGTTTTAATGTTACTTTTGTATTTTAAAAACGATTAATCTACCTTTTTTATTATTTTAAACACGTGTATAACAAACCATTTTAATAAAAATTTAAATGACAAAATAATGTAAAGACATTTGATGATAACATCAAAAAAACTTAAAATTTATCTAATTAATGAAAATTTAAAATTTAGATAACGGGATTAATTAGATATGCATTAATTGATATTTAACCTATGCCCATACATAAGTTAGAAAAAAACCTAAGTTAAAAACCATAAAATAGGAGTACAAGTATTTTTTTTTCCTTCTAAAACGGCACGCTATGTCTCGAATTAAAGAAGAAACAGCACGAAGTTGTATCATATCCCAGCAATTTCCACTGATAAAACTTTCGAATCCGCTTCAAAACTGACTTCCCGCTATGACGAGCGAAGAAGAAAGAGGAGACCCGAAAAAGAAAAGAACAAAATATCAAGAAAGGTAAACACAAATACAATGGACGATGTTGATAGATTGTTTTCAATGCTTCAAGTGCGGCATCTCTCCTCCTCGTAAGGCTCCATTTTTCTCTCTTTTCAAATAACTCATTGTTTGGTTGCTCATAGAAAACTGACGGAACGAAAAGAAAATGAAATGAAATTCTATACTTATGTTTTTTCCTGATTTTCCCCTCCCCAAGATTTTTCTGTTAGGTTACTGTTACAAACGGAACATTGATTTATATTTATCGTCTGTTTCGCTCATGCTACTAAATATAATGCTGAATTAGGTTTTGATTTTAAATTAGTCAAGTATTTTAATAGAGGTTAAAAATCTGTTAAATTAGAATTAGAACAACAAAAAACAAAGAAAAGAAAATGCAGTTATTGCTGTTAATTGGTTCCCTTAACAAATGCAAGTGTTGCTATATACACTTTACCTCATATGCTGAACATGATCAGTTGATTCAATTGCCGTGTCATTTCTGTATTCACATGATATTTCTGTGCTTTAGTTATATGAAATAATATTCGTTATTATTTTACTGTCTTTTCAGCATCTGCGGTGAGAGAGAGAAAAAAAATGAAAAACAAATTGAAGCAGGAGACTTCAACATGCGAGGTCTCTGCGTCATTTGGTGTGCAATCTCCAGGATCAGCAGGAGAAAAACAGGAAAATGCAACAGATGCGCAGCCCTGCATGGAGAAAGTATGTACTTTGCTCTGTGTTTGTTTCATCCGTAAGTCTTGTTGTTTTTGCACTGGTTGCAGATGAAGTGTCCATGTTTTGTTCCATTATCATATATTTATCGTTCAGTTTTTTATAACATGGCCTGGTTAAGTTAATAACAAACTTATGTTTGGAAATCGGTGATTGATGCTTATTATACTGTGGAGCTCTAATTAAAATTTATATTACTCCAGTTTGGTTCCAAGACAATTAAAGCGAACAAATTTAATCGTGGCAAGCAGATCTCTCCAGTCGTATTCTATGGGTCTCCACATGGAGTTCCTCCGAAAAGACCATTGAGTTTGTTGAGATTATTGCGTGAAATACGTGTTGATCTTAGTGAAGAAAAGAAATTGAACTTAAGGTATTTATATGGTTCTACTTCCTCCCTGATCGGTGTCACATTATATATAAATTCTTTTAAGGCAACACTCAACAGCTTCCATTCATCTCTCTTTGCATACTTCATAATTTATGACATTACGTGGCTCTGTTACATGTTTGCTTAGGAAGGAAGTATGGGCTACATTTCCAAGGCAGGACGAAGCAATGAAGTTTGCAAAAGAGCATGCACATGTACACGTTTTTAGTTATCAAGATCATTTTAATGGCCAAAGACGATTTCTTGTTTCGACCTATAAGGAGTTCTGGTTGAGGTTTTCTTTTCTATGTGTTATTCTGTAATTATATAAACTGAATCACCATTTGAGTATTTTCTTTCTGAAGTGTTTTTCCTGTGCTGATTCTCTTATTTCAGGTACAAAAATATGGATTTAAAACATCGCCACCATTATGAAGTGATTCAGGAGGTGTTTTTATATCTCACTTCATTCTCTGTTGTTGTTATTTATCCCTGTATGTGTTTGCAATAATGTCATATGACGCTTTAAAACCTTTTCTTTTGGTTACAAAAAAACACTGTACAGAGGAAGGATGTGAACTTATTACAATACGATGATGTTTGGCTTCCAGGGTTTACCATGCCATCTGTACTATGACCTGGAGTTCAATAAAAGAGACAATGCAGGAAAAAATGGAGACGAAATGGTTGATCTCTTGATATCAGTCACTCTAGAAGCCTTGCTTGAAAAATATTCTATTGAAGGAAGTCAGGATTGGGTGGTAGAGCTTGATTCCACTACTGAAGGTATGATGATATACGGGCCTCCTGTTTAATTTGAGCAGTCCCTGACTTATTTGGCTAAGCAAATGAATTGAGAAAGGAGATGCAGATGAGGCACATTAGAAGTAAGGCCCAAGCGCACTCTAGAAGGAGTACTCTGACTCCTTGGGTATATAGGCAACTAATATACCCACTTGACAAAATTGTACAGTATTGAGTTTGATTCAATTTCTGAATCTATTATAAAGTAGCTCACTTTCTTATTCCTTCTTGTTTTCATACTAGTCTTCTTTTTATTCGTTTGGTTGCATGGGGCAAGTGTATGTAAGAAAAAACCCGGCTTATTTAAGATGCAAGCAATTCATGCTTTTAGGTTTTTGGTTTTGCCTTCTGTTTCAGTCTTGGGCATTCTCACAAAATTGGATGAGTGTAATTAATCAAAGCATTCAAACTGATGGCATTTGATAAATTTTGATTTCTTTTGTAATTTGGGTCCTTTGAATGAGCTGATTTATACCACATATACCTGCTGAGAATTTGTGAGTTGTAATACAATGTACTGACCATTGACTTCATCATTTGAAGGACAATTCTTATGACAAATTGTTACTTCAATACTCATATGCAGATAAGTTTTCCCGTCACTTAATTATCCGCATACCAAAGATTGCTTTTAAGGACAACTTGCACTCAGGTGCATTTGTTGCAGAGGTATACTTCAGTGAATATCAATTGTTTATTTTTAATTAATGTAAATGTGAGTATGTGACGAATCTTTCTATTTGCTATCTAAATTTGGCTTTTGAGACTCTTTTCTGATATTACTAAGATTAGTAATATGATTTTATGCTAACTGCAAGGTTGATATCATCAATAGGCTCTTTTTTGTTTATTTTTAAGAAGAGAAATCTGCTTTGGTTACTTTGGTCTTTTTTTCTTTCTGTAGAAATTTCAACTATTGTCACTATGTGATGACATTATCAGATATGCTCACGGATAGTAAGCGCAAGGGAGAGGGATGGGAGATTTGAGAAGTTGTTTGTAGAAAAAGATACAAATTCTTCTAACTCCCCAAGCCAACTTTTTGTGGACACTGCTGTTTACTCTAGAAATCGTTGCTTTCGTTTAGCGCTATCATCAAAGGCAGGAAAGACATCCCTGCTTTTACCTACAGGGCGTTTCAAATGTAAGGACATGGTATGTGCCTTTTTTTACTTTAGAAATATACTCAAATTCTGGAACTCCATGCATGCCTCTTCACTAATTCCATTGGCTGCTTATAATAGTGAGATTTACAGTATTTATTTTGTCATAGATTTTTGTTTCTGGATGTCTCGAATCGTTCTATTTATGGGATTTAGACTTGTTGGTCAATAATCATGTTGTTTTACGCTGCTTATGCTTCGTCTTCTCCTCCACCCCCTTTTTATTTTCTGGATCATCATCATTATCATCTTCCCCTCCCCCCCCCCCTTCCCCCTCTCTCTCTCCCAAATATGGAGCACAATAGTGTACACTATTGCTGAGTTGGCCTAGGAAGTGTTGAATGATCAGTGGAGGTGTAGTATCACATGCCAACAAGGGAATTTTGCACATGATCAAGAAGCTTACATTTTACGATATAGAGCCACCTTTCAGTGGTTTTGTTTTAATATATGCATCTCCAACACTCAACATCGAATAATTTGCCTTTTGAAATTTTGACTGATCCCCTTTTGTTGAATAACAGTGCGAGGAAGACATGTTCATGGCTTCTTTGATATGCAATATGGATTTTGATTGTGAGAAACTTCTAGTCTGCAAAATGGAGTTAGATTGTGTGAAGACCCTGCATTTTGATACAGAGGTAAGGTAACTTGAGCTCCAAATTACTTTCACTATTCCGCCACCTAGTAGTGTAGTTGGATAACCAACAGCAACAGAACAGAAAAAGGGGAGAAACAATAGAGAAGCAGCAGAGAGATAACAATCAGAAATAGACTAGGTAGAAAAGAAATTAAGGCAGAGGGGAAATAACCAACAGTAGAGAAGCAAGGAGATTAGACCGAGAGAAATTAGATCAGGTAGGGGAAGACAAAGATAAGGAAACAGAGATTAGAAAAGATAGGGCAAAAAGACAAAAGATACCAAAATCTTTAATTCAATTCATAATTCAACTATCCCAAAATTAACATAGCAAGGAGCTTATATAGGCACCAAGCATACTAGAAAATCCTATGAATTAATAATATTCCTAACTTAAAAGGAAATAAATCAAAACATAATAACTCCCAAATAAAATCCCCAACATAATGGGAAACAAATCAAAACATAATAATTCCCTAATATCCCAGAAATCCTAGAATAGTACATAATTCCATTCCTTTTCTGCATCATTCTACCACACTTCAAAAAACTCGACATCAACTTTTAAAGTGATGAAGGTTCAAAACTCGTGATTGCCGGAGTGGACTGGTGAAGATTGGAAATTGTCTGGATGTGGTGTCTGTAATTGGGAACAATATTGATATCTGAGGAGCTTCAACCCAAAGTGGTAGAATAAACTCGATGAAAGGAATGTTAGGCGCACACATATTGACATCCATATTTTGGCAATGGTGATCTTCATTGTGAAGGGTTTCAAGAGATGCATCATGTGCATCGTGAGACTTGAGTCCTTCTGCAATGACTAGGGCTTGCTCTTCAAAGTTTTCTTTGATTGGAGAAACAGCTTCATACTTGGTGTCATCATGACACGAACCTTGATGGATAGAAATTTTGGCAAAAGCTGCTTCCACTAATTTTGTTGTTCGTGCAAGGAGTTGTTGAAACTTGAGGAGTCGAATTTCAAAGTTGAAATATTCGATCTCCAACTGGCAATAGTTGTCATAGATGCAGCGACCATCAAGCTCGGTTTCAGCTCAGACAGCATCTTGAGGCAAGTTGTATTACACAAGCTCTTGAAAATCCTATGAATTTGGGAGAAGGCTAATTTTTTCACTTTGACCAAAATGATGAAAAATCTGATAAAGCACATCTTCTGTAATTGAATACAATACATGATGATCTGTAACAAGAAGAATTTGGTTCAACTCACTCATTCCTCACAAGTGACTCTAATTTGATGTAAATAAAAAATGAACTTATAAAACAGAAAAAGAAACTTTGATTTTTTTTTCTTTTTTTTTCATACATTTTTTCCACTATTTTTTCTCTCTTTTTCTTTTAAATTAGAAACTACAAAAAAAGAAAATATATAAATAAAAAAAGAACACTATTCACCAGCGCTGTTCATTGTTATTGTAGTAACGACAATGTTCGTGTGCAGTGTAGCAATGGTACTGTTCACGGCACCAAAAACATTTTTTTAATACCAAAATCTGATTTAAGGGATAGATAGAGATAGGAATGTAGGACCTTTCAGCTCTAATACCAATTTGATGTAGGATAGATAAATAGAGAGAAATAGATTGAGAATGGGGGAGAAATAGTAGAGAAGCAGAGAGATTAGACCGAGAGAAATTAGATCAGGTAGGAGAAGACAGAGATTAGAAAAGATCGGGCAGGAAGACAAGATACCAAAATCTTTAATTCAATTCATAATTCAGCTCTCCCAAAATTAACATAATAAAGAGCTAATATAGGCACCAAGCATACTAGAAAATCCTACGAATTAATAATATTCCAGACGTAAAATAAAATAAATCAAAATATAATAACTCCCAAATAAAATCTCCAACATAATAGGAAATAAATCAAAACATAATAATTCCCTAATATCTCAGAAATCTTAGAATAGTACATAATTCCTTTCCTTTTCTGCATCAATATGTTTCTTAGTATTTTTATTTGTTGGCTCTGTTTGTTGAATGCACCCTTTTATATGCAACTCTTAGAGTGTCAATGATATAAATGGGTGCAGCAATAAGTGATGTAGAACCGTGGCATCCATTTGATCTTTCGGCGATGTTTGGGAGCTTGATTAAAGCATACTACTAAAACTTAAAGGCCGTGTTTGGGTTTTTTTTTAAATCTGGATTTAAGCAACTTAAATCCAAAAGGAAGAATTGGTTTAAAAAGTGGCTTAAATGACAAATTTGATTTAAGCAAAGTTGCTTAAATCCAGCTTAAAAAAGAACCCAAACTGGACCAAAATGATCCAAGGCAAAAATTGCTTAAATTTATGGATTTAAGTATGTTTTAATCAGTTACCAAACATTGCCGATAATGGATAACATCGTTTTCTATTATTTAATGATTTAATAAATTTTTATTTCTAATCAGCAGTAACTATAGCTCCCAGAGTGGTGTGGAGGAGTATAGGGGAGGGGAACACTCATAATATAATATTAGAAGTCCTTAACCACTTGAACTCACAGGATGCTGGGTCTTGATGCCCTGTTTTTAAGATTGAGGATAAATTATTATACATATATTCGAAAGAGACTTATTGTAACGACCCATCCCGGGTTGACCACCCCCGAGACGGTGTCATCACATTTTGAAAATCCCAGCACGACACATATATACAACAATAAAAATAATACTAACGAAAATTTTTATTTTAATCAACCCTCAACAGGGGAGGTACATCAATTTGATATTAACTTAAACATAATATACAATGTAAAATGTATGAATATTTACAAATAAAATTTTATTTTATTTTCTCATTTGTCTTAGTATGTTGACACGTACGTGGCTTGCAGAAAATGATTTTGTCTGACTCTCAACCCATCAGACTATTTGTTCTGTCTACTACCTGAAATCATTGTACAATGAGGGATGAACTTCACAAGTTCAGTGAATTAATTTACTAGAAGTATTCAATTTGTATAAATAACCCTTTAATATTTAATCATTTATATCTCATATGACTGGATAATAGCATATAGTCTAACATTTAGATAGTTCCTATCATATCATACTTCTATGTTTTTTTTTACCATAATTGACTTTCTGTGAGACTCATTTATCTATAAATAAATGCATAATATCAACAACATTTCAGTAATAAAATCAACATGTAAAACAGATGCAATGCATGAATTATTATTAGGGAACGTTTTTCCATATGTCGACATGTTTTTATCTTAGACTGGCTCTTTCCCGGTTCTTTCATTTCCAGTATATACCGACTGTTACGGTATTTATTTTTAGCATATACCGGCTGTCACGGTTTTCCTTTATTTCCAGCATATACTGGCTGTCACGGTTTTCCTTTATTTCCAGCATATACCAGCTGTCACGGTTTTTCAATTAGACCGGCCCCTTCCTGATTCTTTTATTTTATACATATGCATATGAACAATAATATGAAATATGCATATGAACAATAATATAAAAACAACATGAATTCAATTATTAAATTTAGCTATCTTGTCTTTCTTCGAATTCCTACTTGATAAATTTTATTAATTTCTTCTTCTCATATATCACATCAATTTATCAATCATAACTCGTCAAAAATTTTATTTATCACCATTATTATTAAATCAACTCATTATTCTAATAATATTTCTTTTCACATAATAATTTTTTACATGTCAAATATTCATATCATATCTATCAATCAAATTTTTATCTACCACCAAAGCATAAGCTAATAATTTATTTTAATATTATCACTAGATATTTCATTTTTATTTAGATTACTTAAAGTAAATTTAACTCATCACGTAGCACTTTGAGCTACCCGTGGATCACCTCTTTGCCTTTCCTGCTCCTCTCAGCAATTTCCCCCGGTTGCTGATCGTCAACAACTGATATAATATTTATATTAAATTTCTAATTTATTCTTCAATTCTCCATAATTTATACTCTTTGAAAATTCCCACTTTGAATTATGAAAAATTTCATGTATGCTGAAAAAATTCAAAAAAAATAAGCATTGCGTTATTACCTTATGTTTTTTCTTATAGCTTCCCATGACTCTATAAAATTCTCCCGTAAATCTCTTTAAAATTTTGCTCTTTCCACTTTTCTTTCGATCCCCAAGTGTTTAAAGAAATCGAGTAATTGAAGGAAAACCAAACGAGATTTGGTAAGTACAAATTACGTTTACATATAAGTATATATATATATATAAGTTTGTTGCAAAAATCTCGGCAGCTAAAAAATTTTAACTCTATGTCATATTTATTAAAGTACTTCTTTACCCTTACTTTACAAATACGGGTATTACACTTACCTTTCTGCTTTTAGATGTAATCTATTCATAATCGAAATTCTTTTTCAATGCAGGAACACAATAATTTTGGAAGATATTGCAGTGCTAATCAGGATTTTCAATTGAATGCATGCACTAGCGATGTTTCAACATCATACTTTATGGGAAAGTCACCATTCCCAGTTTTGGACAAATTTATAAAATATGTTGCCTCCATTGGAAATGTCTCAGGTGGTACCATGTCAATCTCATGTTTTAAATTCTGGAGCAATTGTGTCAAGCATGTTTTGGATAAGCAAAGTGAAAAATGTAGAAACCTGATTTTATTTTTAGTTGAGCTAGCAGGCATTCAATTGCCTTTTCTCATGGTAGCTATTTGGCAAGGGTCAGCTTGAGGTTACCTTGATAGAAGTACACTTTTTTTTTTTGGGGGTGGGGGAGCGAGCGATAGGGGGTACCTTGCTCCAGCAGTCTTTCAAATTCTATTTTGTGATGGTATCTGTGGTGATTTTATTCTTTACTTTAGAAATAGTGTCAGGCAGAATTCAGCTTTGTTCTCTTCTGTTGGCATCAATAGGAAAATAAAATAGTTGTGTATGGATATTGGGATTTTTTGTCATTTATCTGTTCTTTTCTTCATAATCTTGTTGCAAGGTGGTTTTCCGTAGTCATTTCCTTTGTCACCTACTCACCTGGTTAATAATATTATGCTGCAATTTTAGGGAAAATACGGAGTTGGTATTGGTTCTCGGAATATGGATTGATTGTCTACAGCATGTCGAGAAATAGATTCTGTGAGCGAATTGGAAGACAGCATAAGAGCAATCATGGTAAATCTATTTTGGATTATATCCATTAGCTGTAAGTGGATTACTTACTGGCCTTTCTACTCTACCGTAGTTAGCTAAGGAATTATTGATCATTTATACATATTTTTCATTGATCCATTCCTCATTTATAAAAGCTCTCATTCATTTGGTCACACCTACCATTTAACAGCTAGAATATTGAAAATAAATTGCTTGAAATTTTCTGCCATTAAATACATTTGGTAGCACTTTGACTTCCCTTTATTTTCCTTAATAATGCAATATAGACTAATTTGCATCCAAACTTTACTGGTTTAGTGATGTATGTTGTTGATCTGAGAAGGGCTTTGTATTATCAGAAATGTCATGATCCAGATTGCAGAGGTGCAGTTTATTTATTTAGTTATCATTATATTAATTTGGGTACTTTTTGTTGCATGAATGATAAACTATGCTGATCTTATACCAGGTTACCGGTCTCCATTGCGTCTAGTGCCAATGGATAGCATCCGTGATCCTTCATTTTTCTTTGATTCGGGACCGATGGTTCAGCAGGGAGGGTTAATGAATAGTAAACTTGAAGACCAATTTTTTGACAACAATCAGGAATGTGATTTGCAGTGCAGCAATGAACACGATGTAGAGAGCTGCAGTAAAGAATCATGGTGGCTCGAAGCCGTAAAAGTTGCAGATGATCTTGAAAATAAGCAAAAGACATTGGAAGTCAGCAACATGGTTAGTATACTTTTTTTTTGTCAGTAGTAACATGGTTCACATGGGTTTTAGTGCCATGCAGTAGAATTACTATCCCACAATAGGCAACTGGTTGCTTAACATGATATGTTCAAATCTTATTTTTGATTCAGTGGAGGCCCATTAGGCCAATGGGTTACACAAGGGAGGTAGTCCTCTCCCATCCATTACCCCCCATTTCCTGGTGTGAGCGGGATTCAATTACAGGTCTCTTGTGCGACGACAAATAATTTTACCAACTAAGGCAACTGGCACCCATGATATGATCAAATGTTATTGTTTGAGAAGCTTATGCACCTGAATGAGACTGGGAAGAGAATTCTTAAGATTTTCTGTTTGCCAAAAGAGGTTTTACCATCTGATGGGAACCTCTCACTGTCTACCTCAATATCAACAACCGGAAAATTACATGTTTAATCTTTACTTGTCCTAGCTAAATTTATCTCATTTTTCACTTTTTGGAGGACGGCTGCTTCAATGAATAACTTACATGTTTGAGAGGAAGTAACCTTAGTTCTTTTATTTGCCATCTCTAGAAAGTATATAGCAACAACATTAATAATGCTAATGATAGTGTTTTCTATTAGAGAGCAGATATTACACCCATTAGTCCGGTTACTATCATACTGGTTGATGGGATGCTCAGTAAACACTCTTGTGACTTGAGCTACAAAATATATTATTTTATTTACTTTCAAATTAGCTTGACGCTAGAAGCAGTTAACTTAAACAGTCTTTTGCAAGCAGGAGGTCATCGATGATGACGAAGATGACTACTGGTGGATGGCTGCAGAAACAAATGTGTCCCAGGCTGAACAAAAATGCACTTCAACTAATTTAAGGGTCGAAACATGAAACACATGGTTTGAGAAAATGTTTCAACATCTGACTGATATGTGAGACCAGCAAAGGATTCATTGTTTCACTATTCCAAGCTGCATTGGGATACTGTGAAATAGTGATACCACTAAGGAAGCAAAGGTTTGCATTGATCCCGTCAATGTTAACTGCATTACTATGACAGAAAGTCATGTATATTTGCAAGTTCTAGCTGAGCTTGCTGAGGTTTCTGTGCAACTGTGTTCCACATTCTAACATGCTTTTTGGTTGCTTTTTCGACAGCCAAAGCAGTGATTCTTTGACAAATTTGTACTCGAAAGTCGAGGCTGGCACCCTCCCCTCTCTCCTCGAGGGCAATGGTAGATATATATATATATATATTTTTTTTTTGTGGAAAAGAATGGTTATGTTATTTAATGCGGCTAAATTGGTAGAAGGGAAAATAAAGTGAAGTGAAAGGTCAAGGTTCTTCAAATTCTTTCTAGAAATTGGGCTTTTGGATATTTACATGTTTGGTGGAAGTGTTGAACATATTACAATTATGATGCCCCAAAGTTATTTTTTGGCAGATTTTCCTTTATTTATTTTTTTGTAAAACACTATTTTCCTTGGTTTTCTAACTTTTTGAAGGCAAATATAGTAGTAAGTCATAAAACTATACATTTTCCAAACATTATATATAGTCATCCAGAGTACTCGTTTCGTATTATGTGAAGAGAAAAATCTAATAATAATGAGTATTTTTACAATAAATGTTTTACAATACTTAGGTATATAGATACATGTACGTACCTATATGTGTTTGTTACAAGAACCCATTATGATACATGGTGAATGGTACCATGCCAGATACACTTGACTTATTTTCTAGTCCAGGAAAAAAGGTGGGTATTTTATTTTAGTAGGAGTAGAATGCGTAATGTTTCTTTTATTTTTATTTTTTCTCTTTCAGGGAGCGGAAAGAGAAAATCAATCCGTCGATAAGGCCCACACCTTCAGAAGATTTTATATTTAGCTGATCACTGCTGCAAGTCTTGGTCGCCCTTTCTCAATTCCTAGGATCGTTTGCATCCCTTTTTCCTCTTCTTCAAACCCCATCAATGGCTACGAGACCCAACCCAGCCAATGAAGAAACGCCCAAAAACACAGGCACAAATTCCGAGAAAATCACCACCGTAGCCTCCCCAGTCTTCGTCTCCGCTGAGTCTTTACATTCCATACTATCACACCGCTCCTTAATTCAACACTTTCATAGCTCTCTCCCCACGGTTTCACCCTCAATCAACACCCCAATCCGCCAAAACTACGCCGTTTCACCATCATCGTCTCTTCTCCTCATGCCATCTTGGTCCTCATCCCCTTCTCTCCCCTACATAGGTGTCAAGCTTGTCACCTACTTCCCTCAAAACTCAACGATAAACTTACCCGGTGTGCACGCAAGTTACGTACTCTTCAGCTCAACTACTGGCCAAAACCTAGCCTCCATGGATGCCACTGTATTGACCCTTTATAGAACCGCGTGTGTATCAGGCTTAGCTTCAAAATTCTTGGCTAGAAATGACAGCAAAGTCCTTGTCATGATCGGTGCAGGATCTTTAGCACCCCATCTAATCAAAGCCCATCTAGCAGCAAGACCCAGTTTGCAACGAGTGATAATTTGGAACCGAACAGTGCAAAAGGCTAGGGATTTGGCTGAGAATCTCAAAGGATGCAGAGAGTATGATAGGGTTTGTTTTGAGAGTAATGGATCATTGGAGGAAATTGCTGAATTGGGTGATATCGTCAGTTGCGCGACAAATTCTCAGTCTCCACTTGTGAAAGGGGAAAAATTGAAGGCAGGGGCGCATTTGGATTTGGTTGGATCATTTTCTCATACAATGAGGGAGTGTGACGATGAGGCAATAAGGAGAGGAAGAGTATTTGTTGATAACGAGGCCGCATTAGTTGAGGCAGGAGAGTTAATGGGTGCATTTGAGAGAGGGGTGATTAAGAAGGAAGACATTAGTGGAAATTTGGTGGAGTTGATTAAGGGAGAGAAGGATGGAAGGAAGAATCCTGAGGAAATTACGGTGTTCAAGTCTGTTGGATCTGCAGTTGTTGATCTTCTCGCAGCGCAACTGGTGTATGAAAAACTTACGTAACTATTGACATTTACTTTTCATCGGTGTTTGATAGGCGATTTCATGTGTAATGTGTTGGCACCTAATGTGTAATGTTCATTTGATTTCACATTTTGAAATAAATTACAATCATCTAAGTGTTTTCTTCAAATTTCATTATTACAAATCTTTTACTTGTGATATTCTGACTTTCCTCGTTCTGCTCAACCGCTTGGATGGAATGTATCCTATTAGCTTAACCAAACGAGAAGTTCTTGCACATGACGAAAAGATTCATTTAAATGATATAAAAAATATATATATATTTTTTATTTTCATTCAAAAATAAAATAGATCTTTACGAAATTTCTTTTGACAAATAGGTTCAAGTTCCTATACCTGAATTTCTTGCTCAAAAGGTTTTACGAAAAGCTTTTCGTTTAACGTTAATTTTAAACTGATTTATTTTTCAAAAAGATTTATAAAAATATAACTAAATCAAAATAAGGATCATCAAACAATAATTAAAGTTTAAATTAATAAATAATTTTATTTTATTAAGTTTTATTTGACAAATTATAAAAAATAAGAACAAGTTTAAGGTTCAACCAAATGAATATTTTATTTTATTTTTACTCTTTTTTTTAATAGTAGAAGAAATATTTTGCAACATATTGCCACACTGGGGGAAGGGGGAAATCAAACCGAATCCCTGCCCAAGACGGTTATGCATGCTTGTAGCAAGGACTGCAACGCAGATCGACCTTCTACGCAACTGAACACCGGGAGTATGAAGATGTATAGTTGAGTCAAAAGTGATGAAAGAAAAAGCCCATAAGAGAATTAAGATGATCATTAATACCATTGATCAAGTAAATAATTTGGAAGACTACAAGGACTTTTGTGAGCACTGCCATATTCATGGCCAAAGAGGGTATAACTCATAATGCGGAATTACGCTGGAATATGGTCTATGACAATACATCAACATTCGTTTTGATAAGTCTGTTTCTTTTTTGATGGCTTGTGGTGGATCCTTGGAAATAGTAAGTCATTAAGTTGTCTCTCGGCGCTGTACTCTGAAGTGGCCTGAAAAGATAATTTCACGGGAGAAATGACAAATTTAGTAGCAGCATAATGTTTTATATTAAAAGAAACTGAAACAGAGAATATAGGATTTGTGAATTCCAAAACACATGAATCATTATCTACTTTAAATTCTAGTAAGAAAGCTAGCAGTGATTGATTCATGGGCAATCGGACTCAACAAAGCCATTTGTGGTTGACTGATGGCAGGTTTTCAACCAAGGCTGGTTTTGGTCATCTCGTACTAGTTGAAGCATGCCACATCACTCAGCACAATGGATAAACCCACAGTGGTAGTGGGTGGGTGCTGAATTATCTTGAGATCAATAGCAATACAATAATAAGCACCCGAAGTCCATTAGTTCGAAGTTATAAGACTCACAGAGAATTACTCTTGTCCAAAACTAGGCATGATTAAAGCCCCTCCTCTGACTTGGGAGATGATTAAAGCAAATATCTATGGATTTGCATTCCTAAAAACAAGCAATTTAAAATGAAGGGGTGGGAAAAGGAGAGAAAGAGGTTGAAAGGTGAGTAATTACCCGTGTGTTAAATGCAAACCGCAATGTTTGGACTTGTGTTCCTGAGCAAACCCTCAGGTCAAATCCAAGGGAATCTATACCAATAACTGTTGCCTCCTGCAATGAATTGCAAAAGGAAAGAGTAATTATCTAAAAACATCAATTAAAGAATTTCACATATCTACCAAAAGCACTATAGAAACTACATGGAAGGCAAGAAGAGGGATTTTACATGGCATGTAGATCTTCTCACTTGACTTATGGCAATGCACACATGAAATAGTGGGTATCAAACATGATGATTCAATTATAATTCAGGATGATATAAGCCCTTTCACATAAATATGATGTTTCAAGTGCTTCAAAATTGTATATAGAATCAGACAAGAAATTGAAATTTGATGAGAGACTTGTCCATATTGGAAACCTAAACAGCAGAAAGAAACGTACAATTCAACATACCAACAAGGCAACAACTTAAAAGCTGATTAGACTTTGGCAAATCTGAACAAATAATTTAAGCCACAATCCCAAGTGACTATAGATGCTTCATATAGGTACCTCCGCTTGAATACCCTTACATCTCCAACAGAGAGATTTGAGGGCTTGCGCCGTTTTTTCACCTCCAGCTTTCAGACGAGATATGATTTTGGCCGCCAAGTGAGCAATAGCATCAGGTTGAGCTTTCCTGAAGTCTTCCACTTCCACAAAAGTCTGTGGGCAAGCAGAGTCAAAACAATTATATTCTTGCGATCAAGATATATTTTCAACAAGCCAAGACAGGTCAAGACAGCATGTGATTTGTCAAATCATAGTGGGTCCAAATTATGAATGTGACAGGCTATGCAATAGAAAACTGCAAGTCCAGAAAGCAAAATGTCTCAGCCTGTCTTTAGTGTAAATTAAAATCCTTTTTCATCAAAACATTTAGACACAGCTGTATAATCATAGTAACAACAATAAGTAAAAATTCTCTCTCAATCAAAATCTAGAGGAAGTTTGATGCTTTAGTTTGTTATAAGAAACAATAAAGTAGGCTAACTAGAACAAAATGTATCTTCAGTATACTGAACAATCTAAATCAAATCAGCAACTCCATTATTCAAAAATGAGAAACAAAACCAGTATCTATGATAACAACTCAGTCAGTTTCAAGCACCTGAAAGGTCAAATATTCAAATGTGAATAATTAAAAAAAAAAAGTAAAGGAGAAAAGAAGAGATTGCAGGCAACCATCACATATCATAACACACCTGACAAGTATGAAACCATATTACAAACCTGATGCCCATGTGCAGTAATCAGCTGAATCTTAATCATCTCCAGCTTGTAAAATGAAGTCCCATTTCTTGGGATTCCATCCTTCTCATATTGCTCTGCCCAGATTGAACTATCCTCGGCAGATGGCGATTCATGTCTGTCACCATTTTTCATATCAGCATCTTCTAGTTTCTCTTCCACAATTTTCCCCGCCTGATTTAAATCAGTGCTACAGGGCTGATGGCCAGATACATGTCTCTTGATATCAGAGTGTTCTTCAATGAGGGCAGGTCTTAAAATGCCTTGGATAGCTAGACCAGCTGGCGGCTGCTCCATCCAGTCTACTGGATCATCTGAAGCAACCTAAGCAATAGGAATAAGGATGAAAACAAGAGGACGGGAAGTTCACTTTAAACATAAGAAGCAGACACATGGAAAATAAAACCCAGTGATGATGTGGCAAGAAAGATCAGGATTTTATGTTAATTTGTAAGTTTGGTTTTTGGGTTATTTGCAGGATTACCTTGTAATTTTACTATTCTCAGGAATCGAGCAGTAATAAGTTAGAACTTTACGCTTAGAAAATTAGGGATTTTATTTAGGATTTGATGTTTATCTCCTTGTTTAGTTGTTAATGTTACCTATATAAGAGCAACTCTATGAGGGTTTTAAAGAATTTGAGAATAAAACTATTGAGTTTTGGTATATCCCATCTTTACCTCTCCTTTCTCTTGTTCTTCTTGTATCTTCACCTAATTCTTGTCTCTTCCTCATGCTTCCATCTTAACCTAGTTTGCTGTATCCTTCCCTATCTTCACCTTACCGTCCTGTTACTTCTCATATCTTCCTCTTTGCTCTCTTATTCTTCCACTTCTACATTTACCTTCATTCTGTTTCTTCCTCTTTGGTTACTTGGTCTACATCAATTGGTAATCATGATGTGGTAAGAGAGCAAGATTTATTTTTATTTGTAATACTGGGTTTTTGGGTTATTTGTGGGGTTACCTTGTAATTGTCTATTCTTGGAAATCAAAAAGTAATATTTTAGAGCTTTAGGCTTAGGAAATTAGAGATTTTTTTTAATTGGTAAAACGCACGCATACACCACTCAAACCTGAGACCTTTTAGGACCCAAGGCCTCAACCTTGACCATTAAGACAAGGCCTCATTGGCTAGGAAATTAGAGATTTTAACTAGGGTTTGATTTTATTTCCTTGTTTAATTATTAGTGTTGCCTATAAAAGAGTAACTCTATTAGGGTTTTAAGTAGACTTGACTTGGAGAATAAAATATATAGTTTCAGTTTTCCTATCTCTTAATCTCTCCTCTCTTTTGTTCTTCTCCTCCCCTTTTCTGTTCTTCTATTTCTCCCTATTAGCTCTTCTGATTCTCCCTATTTCTTCTAATTTCTTTCCCTGTTCTTCTGTTTCTCTCCTCCTATCTCGCTTTGTTTTCCTTTATTCCTCCCTTTTTACTTTTCCTTCAATCTATTTCTGTTACTTCAGTTACTGTCCTACATCACCCAGTTTGAATACACTTTAATATACACTAATAAGAAAACACATGGTTAATATCTCTCTTCCTCGCACTAACTCCAAATTACTCCATTAGAAGAAAAAAAACATCTAACTTTTTATAAGCACTTACCTCTGCCAGCTTTTTGGCAAAATACATTGGATGGGAAGAACGCATTGTCTCCAATTTTGCCCAGTCTCCAAGTGTCTCATCAGAATCATCTTCATCTTCAAGAACAGCAACCCAATCCTACAAACACAAATTAATATATAGGGAACATGCTAAGTAGCTACAGAATTTATTCTTCAAAGGCTGAATCCCCGCACATAATTAAATATTTTTCAAGGAAAAAACAGACCTCATCATAGTCGTCATCTTCATCATCCTCGTCCTCCTCCTCGTCATCTTCAACATCACTATTTTCATCTTCGATTTCCTCAATTCCAAAATCAATTTCTGATGGACCTGATGCTGATAGTTCCATTTCCTTCATCATCTCCGTGGTGTCGAAGCCTATAATAACTTGCTGCATTGTGCATGAGGCGATTAAGACCTAAGAAACTTGCAGGGAAATAAGGACCCTTTCAATAAAACGACTTAAAGAGGATTTGTTGCAGAAATGAAAATATAAGAAAGATACAACAGCAAATAGCAAATAAACATAGCCATGCAAACTTAGTAGATGAGACACCAAATGTTGAGAAGATCTGAGAAAATTGTCATGAAAGTTGGCCATGTGCGACAAGTGAATTCACTAGCACGGGAGTGATTTTTGATTCAGCGAGAAACACTTAAAAGGAGAGACGTGGCCCTAGATGGAGCTGAATAATGAATATATAGCCAAGCATATGTACTTGTGTCATACAAGGCTTTGACATTTTGTTGAGTACAATAGACTTAAGAATGTCGATTTCAACACTATAACTAAATCAGTAAGAGATATCTATGTCCCTCCTCCCACCCCCACCCCCCTTTTTTAAGTGAAAGGTGGCATAACATAATGAAAACTTCTGAAATTCTAAAGAATTAGGAGAAGTTTCAATTTCCAGATTGATGTTAGGCTACAAGACCAAGTCCTCATAATGTAGACAGATTACAGAAGTTGAAAATTCTGTTTCAGTGAAACGCGGTGGTACCAGCGCATGCATACACACAGACAAAGCAATCTAGGAACACTGAACATTCTTGGGTTCCGAGTGGCCTGTTCAGGTTACTCTCTAATCCGAAGGAGCGTCGTGTCTTTCAAAAAGTCAGAGGCTTCATAGAAAATATCAGTATTTCTTGTTTTATGACAAATTTTCTTAAGCTTAGATTTTCTTTTGCCAAGTTACAAGGCCAGAGAACAACAATTTTGCTCATGTTGCTTGCATGGAAGACAAAAACTATGCATCATCCAAATGCTACCTTATGATGTGCATGCTTGTGGTTGTGCATGCAAAACAGGAAAATTTTCCAGAAGGATACTTCATACCACAAAGTTATTATCTGAAGTGACGGTTTGCAAAATGTCTTCATCATTCTTCACTCGAAAGTATACATCTGCAACGCATCAGAGCACTTTAACACTTCAATTTAATGTATGAGGTTGCTGAGCCCAAATAAAAAGTAAACAAGAGCCCTACAAATTCAAATTGTTGACTTACTTCCATGTTCATCAGTTACATAAGGCAAATCTGGCCAGATAATGTTCTCATGAACATCATCATTGAAAAAACCTGTAAGCATTATTGTTGCTTTACTGTTCACCTAAACAAGACACATTACAGGCAACATTAGCTATGCAAACTGGCTGAAAAATGAATAGAAGAATTAGATTATCAGAGTGCAACATATATGGTGGTACTTATGTAGACTGAATGCAATAACATGAAACCAAAAGCTTACTTAATACACCTTTAATTAAGTTTCTAATTGGTGGAACCCAATTTCTGTTTTTCGAACCTCTAACAAAAGGTAGCTGATGGAAACACAACAATGGGTAAAACAGCCTCATACTCTTATCATTAATGTTTTCATCATCTTTTTTTTCAAAACCTTTTCAAATGATCTTTCCACTCGAAAGTTTTGAGCAGAATTTGCATTAAAGGAATCCTTAAAGAAGGCACGTATTACCTGCTTTCTATAGTGAACAACTGAACATTAAGTTTCACCATTCACCATTACTCTTCCTCCAAGAATAACAACTTAAATAGTTCTGCACTCAAATTAATTACGAAAGCATTTGTATAAAGGTTTTGATCAAATAGTTGTCAGATCCGATAGTTTCACTGATATAAGTTACGGGGAAGGTCAGGCATTAAAGCAACTGGATGCTTGTACATACATGCATAAATGAGCATACTTACAGAGAAGTTCATAAGTGCATCAAAAGTCATTTTCACTTAAGTGGTTTTTACGGATTGGCAAGAATGCAATATAATACCTCAATGACGGTCCTAGTAGTTTCTGCAGCTGTAGGTATAGCATCTCCATCATTCTCTGATGTGGACTCAGTAATATCCTCAAATGGATGGTAATGTGGCCTCTCATTCTGCTTTATAGGATCTGAAGCGGAGCCCAAATGCTCTGCTATTGCTTGAGTCCTATTCTTATTAAGATTTCTTCTTCTTGAAAGGTAATCACCATTAAACCTTCGAAATTTACTCCTGCATGTTGATACTCATTTTCATTACAACACATTCTTAACATCTACAACCATTTATAAAGACATGCAAAGAAACAGAGGAGTCTGACAAAAAAATATGTGAACCAAAAATTAAGATTTCTGCATCTGTAAGTCTAGCATGTCCATCATTCTGTAATAATTCCTTAGAAGATGGTCCTCCTCAAGGAATGGGAAAATGACTGTCTAAACTTTTCCAAAATGCAGATTTAGTAGCTTCAATTTTGTCCATATTCATTAGGGTTTTCAAGGATAAAACCATCTTCATTTCTGCTTCCAAACGGGTAACTAGAGTCACATAATGTTCTACACTGTGGATTCTACATATTGAATTAGGCTTGATCAAGTGAAAGCTCTGTTCCAATAATGAATTCAATTTTCTTAATTCTTTTTTTCATTAACCCTGTCCTCGATAGTGAAAAGAAAATAAGATTAGAGACTTCAAGTTCTTTTAGCCTTTTCAAGATTGAAAATGCATTTTTATAAAAGAGTCCTAATCATTGTTAATGCTTCAATGAGTAGAATTCCTCGTTTTCCCAGTCCCCAAGAGGATTTTCATCATTTTTTTTAGAATTAGTCTTTTCACTAGTAATTGTATTTAGTTCAATGAAATTTCGCATAGAATTTAGTTTAATAAAGTTTTGAACTAGGTCTAAATAAGTTTTGAACCGAGTCTAAATACTGAAAATCTCAATTTCTTTTCACTTATATAAGCAATAACAGAGGAAACATATTCAGCTTAGTACCAAGCAATTTTGCAGCAGCCATAGCGAAGAAGCCGGCGAGAGGTGACGTGGATGCCGTTAACTTCGTCCGAGCTCCACATAGGACGATAATCTACAAGAAAACAGGCACAATATTAAAGAAGAATTCCAAAACGCCATTCCTTGTTTGGTTGCTGATAAAATGCAAGGAAATTTAAAAAGGAAAAAGAAAATTTTAATTGTTGTTTATCGCTCACTTGAGCTGTTTAAGTAAAAATTTCACTTTCACAGAAGCTAAAGCGGCAAAATACAACAAAAAAAATCCAAAAAAAACAGCAGTATTAGTTTGTTTTCGTTGCTTAATTTTTCAGCGACAATACGTAGGGGTAAAGTGAGAGATAGAGAAGTTACGAGGTAAGACGGAAGAGGAGCAAAAATTAACGCCGGCGAGGAATCGGACGGTCATGGCTGATTCAATCATGTTTACTTTCTATGAGATCTGTGTGATGCTCAAGCACTCTCTCCCTTTCGAAAAGGTATGTTAGAGCCTTGGAGGATAGCTCTATGGTAGAGCTTTTGTACAACAAAAGATATTTGCATTTGCTACAACTGGACACGTGGATCAGAATAAGTAGTAAGAGCAAATTATACGGACGATAAGTCCAATATAAAGCGAACTGCTTTTGCCCTCCAGTGGAAACGTGCCTCTTTTTAGCGTGAAACGCAACGTTTAGACCTGTTTGGACGTGGAGAAAATCAGAGGGAAAGTAGAGAGAGAAAAGAAAATCAAACAAATATCTCCCCTTCTATGCAGTCTCTCGGGTGTCAACTATTGAAGTCGGTCTCTGTCTCTTCACCTTCCAGTCGGTAACTCTCTCTTCTCTTTCTGTCTACATACACGTTTGATTGCTGAGAACAGGTAGTAATTTGAAAAAGGAAGAAGAAGTTCTGAACTTTGAATATCGTTTAATTTATATGGAGCATTGAAGAGATAAATAAAAATAGTAGTGGTGCTTATTAATGACTGTCATCTTCAGTGATAAGCGTAGGTTTTCGAGTTCAAATTTCTCTCCATTGTCGGGAATCTGTGACACCTTGAATTTTAGATTAGGGTTAATTTTACTTTCATTTCCCTTATTTCCATATGATTAGATTACATTTTTTTGTAAACGAGTCTTGATATGATTTATAGAGGTGAGTTTGTTCAGCATATGGTTATTTACAGAGGTGAGATTATGATGAATTTGGCTTTCAAAAGCAAGAAAGAAGATGATATTGGAACGGTTGAAAGCCAAATTCATGTCCTAATGGTTGTTAATCAACTTTTTAGTGGTTTTCACCCTTATTTTCTTTTCTTTTCATTTCTTTTTCTTTTTAGCGGAACTAAAAGCTAATGAAATTTATCTCTTATGCTTGCTCAGGATGCTTTGTTTGAGATACTCACTGCCACTTTTCACTAAAGAATTGAAATCAGCAAAAGTTTCCAGGAGTACAAGCGGCATTGTGGTGAGTTTTTTTTTTTTTTTTGTAAAATATAAATAAATAATCATTGTTCTTCAATATCTGTCATTATATTGCGTTGCTTTTACAAGAATCGTTTGTTGAATTGTAAAATGTTTGGTCCATTTGATTCCCAAGGAAAGATAGAAAGATAAATGAAAACTGTGGAAAAAATAAATTGATTTGAAGGTTACAGGTTTTTATTTCTATTTTGATGATTTTTTGACTCCTTAGTTCCTTCAGCTTTGTATTGTGCTTTAAAAGATTGTCAATCAACTTTTAGGTATGCGCTGCAAAAGGTCCACGGCCAAGATATCCTCGGGTATGGAAATCGAGAGAAAGAATTGGAACTATCTCTAAAGCAGCTAAGCTTGTTACTTGCGTACGCTCTTATGTTTTTTCCCTGTGATTTACCACAAATGATAAATTTCAAGTTGCATCTTTTGTTGACACTGAAACATTAAGCTTAATTTCCTAATAGAATGAAATCTTTAAAACAATTAGTAGACCAGAAATTGATTTTGTTTTGCATCTATGGGAGAATGATCTCTTTTAAGCTATTCTTATGTAGATAAAAGGATTGTCAAATGTCAAAGAAGAAGTATATGGAGCTCTTGATTCCTTTATTGCTTGGGAACTAGAGTTCCCTCTGGTTACAGTAAAGAAAGCATTGAAGACTCTTGAGAATGAAAAAGAATGGAAGAGGATAATTCAGGTATTAAAAAATTTCTCATCCTTTTTCTTTGGAAAAGGGTGGGGGGAGAATCTAGAGTACCATTCTTTTATTCTTCGTGACTATCTGCACGAAAGATTTCTAACTAAGGAAAGTACTCCTGGGATTGTAGGTAACAAAGTGGATGTTAAGCAAAGGTCAGGGAAGAACGATGGGGACCTATTTCATTTTACTGAATGCTTTAGCAGAGGATGGGAGACTTGATGAAGCTGAAGAGCTCTGGAAGAAAATATTTTCAGATAAATTAGATAGCACTCCGCGTATTTTCTTTGATAAAATGATTTCTATCTACTATAAAAGGGGCATGCATGAAAACTTGTTTGAGGTACTGATGACATGTCACTTGAAACTCTGTTATTGCATTTGATTTGCTTCAATCATGTTTTTTATATGATAGGTGAAGCTTTTGTTTTCCATTTATATTAACTTTCATCAGTATACAAGTTGCTGAATCTAGTTCCTTGTATCCCAACTTTGACTCAAGCTCCCATATCAATGCAACATAGCCTTACTGTTGATGTACATTATTGGAGTTTAGAAACCTATGTAGCCTAGAAACCTTGATGGTCTATCACTTATGAATCTGATACCTGTCTAATTTTAGATCCTGCCTCGTGGATCGTATGACTGATAAATTGTGGATAAAGCAACTTTATTCTTGATTTGGCATCATGGTGATATAATGGCATTAACAATTATGTTAATATTTGAGTTTTATTCTAATTATGATCCTTAGTGTAGTGAGATATATTTTCTTAGTGTGCCTCACTGAGTGAGAGACTATAATAAACTGCAACTCTGTATTGGTTGTGCATGTTATGGATTCTTTCCCTGTCTAACCTTTTTCATTAGCAACATGATGATGTAATGGCATTAACAATTACGTTGATATTTGAGTTTTTATTCTAATTATGAAGTCTTTGCCTTTCAAAAGTTTCTATCTTGGATTATTGTTTCTTTACTGTATCCCATGATTGTAATCTCTAGTTATTTTCTCTTGTAGATATTCGCTGATATGGAAGAGCTTGGCATGAGACCAACTGTTGCAATTGTTTCAATGGTTGGAAATGTCTTCCAGAAGCTGAGTTTGTTGGACAAATACGGCAAATTAATGAAAAAGTATCCCCCACCAAAATGGGAGTACCGATACGTCAAAGGAAAACGTGTAGGATTCAGGCAAAGCAGCTGAATGAATTTAGTGGTGATGACAAAGGTGTAGGTGACAGTGAGGAAACTGACCAGAATTCACATGATTTGTATAAGGAGGCTGAAACGAGTTCAAAAGAGGAAAACATTGAAGCTGACATCTCATCTTAATCTGCTAGAGGCTTGTTATATCATGTAAATCCTATCCTCGTTTCACAAAAATTATTCAGGAGGTAACAGTCGAAACATTTGGAGCTGAAGGAATTCCATTTAACTCTTTTTGACGCTTGATGAAGGTGATATTTGAATACCTAATAATTGGGTTCGCTAAATTCAGGTGTAAATCAAGATATTATCCTTGTGAGAATGAATATGCATTGCCTGACACTTCCTGGACAGTTGAAACTATGAGGAAAGCACACTGCATCTGTGCATCCCATTGCTTTTGATGAGATCATTTTAGAGACTACCAGGATAAGTTCCATTCCCTTCATTAAGTTATTGAATTGGGTTAGTTTATTAGTTAGGAAAATCTACATAGGCATGGAACTTCCTGAAATTTCATGCTTATTTAAGATTTCAAATTTTGTAGCACGGTGCTCTATTTGGTGTGTTTTAAAGCAAGCTTCACGGAATCATGGATGCTAGCGAGCAGTCTTAAAGATTTCAAATTTTGGTTACTGATCTTACTCATATTCTTTAGTCTAAAAAGGCAACAATAAGGCAGTTCAATTTGTATTTTTTGGCAAAATTTGGGATACCTGCGAAATCAAAATCTCAAACTTTCAACTTCATGCCACTTGCCTGCATAAGATGCGCCGCTGAAGACCCGAATGGTAAATTTTCCTGTCTTGGAGGGTGGGCCTTCCAAGTAGAAGTACAATAGTAATGTTGAGTTCACAACCAAACGAGAATTGAGGGAAATATCAAAAGAGAACAAAAAATCTACGCACAAGTATCAAGCTACTCATGCTAACTAAAAATCTCAACAGGCCAAAATGGGATCTAAACCCACGTCTACAGTATTAAAACTAAAACTCTCCAAATATGGAGAGAGGCACATGGACAACTATCACCCTGCTGTTCATTAAGTTCTTTCAAAGTTGAAAAAATAATAATATATAAAAATTCAAGGCTTATTCGTTGTTTTGGTCAATAAAATTGTTTGTTTCACTCCTCATCTGAGCCTGAACCTTCTGAACTAGAGCCCCTTTTATGCACAGAGCCATTGGCAGTAGGGGTCTTCTTTCTAGCATCCTTCTCATCTTCCTCATCTTCACTGTACTCACTCTCATAATCATCATAATCCTCCTCTTCATTCTCCTCTTCCTCTTCAATTCCATCCTCCACAACAGGACCTTCTTCTGATGCCAGACCACCACGAGTGCCCGCCCGAGTTCGTTTCAGAATTTTGACTTTCAAGTTAGTCTTTTTGTCACAACCCATCCAGGAGTCGCACAAGCAGTAACAAGTCAAATTGTAATTCCCCTCCACCGGGGCCTGAAGCTTGCCCATCACCAGCCTTGAGCCACCCCGCACCTTCTCAATGGCTTCTCTAACTGCTTCACTTGTGTCCTTCACATTTGCTCCTGAACCCTCCATTGTCTCCTGAATTGTCTTGGAAGCAGTAGTTATTGCTGCAGTTTCATCCATGAAATTCACCTTTTGAGAAAACCACACATTATTTGAGGCAGGATCCGCAAGCAGAAACCAGAAGTTCTCTTCCTTGTGAAAAGGGAAGTAAGGGGCATGAGGAAGGGCACCAATAAGTCCGCTATCTCGTTTAAGTGTTATCCAAGCTTGAACAGTGACGATGTCACCCTCTTGAATACCCTCTTCACCCTCTGTCTCACATGTAACCTCGATTTTTAAGGAAGGTATCATTTCCAATACCTTCTCAACATCTTGTACTTCGGCAGTAGAAAATCCAGCTATCTGAGTAAGAAGTTCAGAGCGATCTAGCAAACTCATATCTTGAAGCTCTTGAAATGTTCTCACCTTCTGCAATTGCAGAATTAAGAACTTAACAGCAAGACAAAAATAAATGGCTAGCAATACAGAAAGATCAAGTGGACTACATTTTTATTTCAAATGCCCGGTAGATCGATTGGAGAAGTAACGTAAATAAGAGTAAATGCTTCCTACTTTTATTATATAATATTTGCACTACTCAAACCAGTTATTTCAAATGCTTGGTAGATAGGATTGGAGAAGTAACATAACTCTTACATGCTATGTTACTCGGACTCGAGTATGGATATTGGATGTGAGTACATGTCCGACACAGATACCTGTCTCTCTTTTGTAATTTTTCCACTCATTTGGAGGGTCCATGCGTCATACTCGTATTATCGGACATGTTTTGGATACGTTTCCAACAACGGTATTTCAAGTAAAGTGAAGATTCAGAGCAATATAGCTTTTACACGGATACATGTCCTACTTTAGTGGCTTTAAATAACAAAAACAGGCCCGACCATGGGTAGCAATAAAGGTATGAGATGTAGCCCTCCAATTGACAGCTAGCAAAGACGTTAAATTAAATAATTGCATTCCTGCATGATGTGATCCAACATAAGATTTTATCCATTTACCTTGCGTGCTATCTTTTTTATAACAGCCTCACTAAAATATGGTAGCTGCAAGAAGGGAGCAATGCCTTCAGCAGATCCTCCCGTTGCCTTCCTAGCACTAAGAGGAACAGCCTGCATTACGATCCATTCAGACAAGTAGAAATTCTAGCTTTAGCACGGACTATAAGTAAAATAGTATAAAGCATAAATAGATTAAATAGTAATGGCTAAATATAAAATGATAAACTGGCTATGTTCTCTACATGTTTGATAACAAGATGTAAGGGCTCAAAAAATAAGAAGAAAAAATCCTAGATGCTTCCATATCTATGTAAAATGCTATGTAACACTAGAAACTGTTTTGAGTTACTGAAAATAAGTTGATAAAAATTAAGAGAATCTAAGTGGGGGAAAACAAATATTTGCAGAGATGCTTTGGAGAGGAGTTTATGAGTTGACAAGATATTTCTCAAAAGCCCCGAGTATCCAAGAACTCTAAAACACAACAAGGGAGTTAACACACTGTACTATAAATTAAATAGGTAAAAGACAGTTAATGAAAAAATCTTTTCTGCTCTGTGACAACCCAAACGAAGATCTACAATAAGCAATTAGCATTCCAAATCAGCACCTGAATGATACACTGAGAAAGCTCAACCACCCCAACCGCAGGCCTCAGCCATCCATGCCCCTGAGCCGTGCGTGGTATAACTGCCATCTGCATAGAAAGCACAGCATTAATAACACTATATGAGAGTAGCTAAAGTCCAGACAGAGAAAGATGCCACTGGAAAATGGAAATGTAATGGTACATAGGAAGCCATGCATATTTGACCAAGTTACTAAGAGACTGTCATGGGACCCAACAGACACAACAGTAAAACAAAATGTGCTAATTCGCTGAATATTTGACCAAGTATCTAGTGTGTGATCCTCATGAGTCATATGGCACATTAATCTCCATACAAACCTCATCTTCTATTTAGTCAGGGACTGATCCAGAAATTCTAGTTAGGTGTGGCAGTACACCTAAATAGATATTATATCCAAGAAAAAAGTGTATAACTCCATTTTAAACATATCTTTCTTTGATAAATAAACAATTCATGTCTCAAATCCATAAATTTTTTCTCAAATTTTAGAAGGAAAAAAAAACAATATTTCAACATTTTTTTACATTTTGAACCACATTTTGATTAGCTTAAAAAGTAAACCAAAAATCATTTTTTTTTATCTTTCTCAATTTTTATTGCAATAAATCTATAGTATTAATTGAATAAGTACCTGCTATAGTATCTTCAGTTCTACTTGCCGCTCAAATTTATTTTTGTAATAGTAAATTCATATAATCATTTTAAAAATCAACAATTATTTTAGTATTTGGTAGAAGTGTAAAATCGACCTGAAGAAATATTGAGATGGAAATAAGTAATGATCTTCTACTTTATTTTGATAGGGATCACCACGATAGATGCTTTAGTTGATTATATGTCATAAGAAAAGTAATGACATAAGTTTCCCATTAAGAAATTACTTTGATTAAGCCAAACATGCTTGGTCTAATTCTTGTTATACGAAGATTATTGTACAAAATAAAAAAGCGTCGATTGTCACTCATAGTTCTACATCCCTGATAGGCTGATATATTTTCATCCATTTTTATAGCGTATCTATCTCTATTATCCAATCCTTAATTATTCACCCGAGGTAGCTCATTCATCCAACAGCGTTTACTGTTTTATAATTTTAGTAATTATTTTTCTCAATTTCTAAACCTCTAACCAGACAATGAACGCAGTGGTCTCTGTTGTCAAATTGTTTTTAATGGACATGTCACGCCTTGAACGCATGAAGAAAGCTGTCAAGCATAAATGAAGCATGAACAACAAGCTCTTTATTTCCCAATCGTTCCACTATGTCTACTACCCTAAATAGAAGTTCCAGATAAAACAATGCCCACATTCCATCAAAGCCCACCCTAAAGAAAACTCATGAACAAAAATTTGGCTTTCCTAGATTGCAGAAAATCATAATAGCAATATGCCTCTATCTTTTTCCGAAAAAAAATCTTACGGTGGGAAAAAATTCTACCAACACATATCCTAGATGTCTACCCGAAGAATAATAAGCAGGAAGATGTAGAAATGACCTTCATTAATTCTTCAAGGAGGCGAGGTGCAAGTTCCAGTACGCGTTTGAAATCACGTAGTAAAGCCGGAGACAAGGCTGCTGATTCACGAGTTAACTGAGCCTGAACCAACAACTCTGTCTGAATAGAAAATGACACGGAAGTAAGCATGTGAAACTTCATCAAAGATAGAACATATTTCAATTGCCTATTATATATATAACCAGTCACCTTAACTATGGCAGGATGCTGCTTCCAAAACTTAGCTTGCTCTTGCTTAATGTTCTTTAGGTCCAAATTCAACTCACTCCTGACTGACATAAAGAGCTTCTGGAGGGGTTCATCATCAGTCCTACGAACTGGAATCTCCATATATTCAGCAGCCTTGGTGAAAACTTCCATAACTTTGCTGTAAAATCAATACATCACATGCAATGAACATTTGCAGGTCAACAACATACAACAGATACAAAAAAGCACAAATGTTAAACTTGATTGAGTGAGATGCACATCACAAATGCTTCAAAACTAACAGTACAACATAATCAAGCACGTCGAAATAGAACAACACTGTGAGAAGAACAGTTTACAAACCAAGTACATTAGTGATATGTACAAGGTAGTGGCTAGAAAACAATAGATATTATGTAGTTGTGATAATAATATTTCAGAAAGGAAAAAAAGGGGGAAAATGAAACACAAAACTGTCATGCACAAGTATATTGGTGACATTTAAGGTAAGTTCTGAATAGGGGAAAAGGTTAAATTATACTACGTATGTGTGGATGTGTGTTTGGCCATAGTGAGGCTAGTTTTTGCACTGCATGGACAAACTGAACAAATAATTTGAATATGCACGCTCAATCTAGTGCATGATCATAAGCGTTTTGTAATTGATGCAATACATTTTGAATGATATAAGTACCTTGGAGCCAAAGAAGGTTTCATGAAGTAATAGTAAGTGGACAGTGTTTGATGCATGACGTAATTTCCAGTATATTTTGATGACCTTGAGAGATATATGACAGCTATCACCAATGGCAAGAGAATACAAACACCAACAATCCAGAGTAAAAGTATGCCACCGGATGCCCCATCAATGTCTAGGAGGAACTGAGGAAGAGCTATGCCCATTTGAAATCCCTGCATCAGAAAATTAAGGCATTAGTTTAAGAGAGGATTATAATTAGATGGCATACTATACTTTTGCTTTAGAGACGAAGGACAAGTTACCTGCCTACCATCTGGATGGCCATATTTCTCAAAGTTTTCACGCGATATTGGATCTGTCAGAGCCTGGTAAGCTTTAGATATGTACTCCACAAAGTAGTTGTGGGCCTCTGAAAAAATAAATGGTCATTATGCACAAGTTACTAGTCAAAAGCCTCACCTTTCTGGCTAATTTAAAAGTGAGATAAGGAAACACATAAAACTGCAGAACTAGAACACCTTCAACCTGGATCTGGGTTTTTATCAGGATGATATAGAATAGAAAGCCTCCTATATGCCTTCTTTATTTCTGAATCTGAAGCTCCAGTTTCCAATCCAAGTATACTGAATGGTTCAAACACTTGAATCTGAGTAAAGAGAAAAACATTCTCCTTAGTGAAACACATCATGCAAACATTCACGATGGATGGGCATGATAGGAACTTAATCCAAAGTCCCAAACAGGTACAAGTAGCATAAAAAGGTATAACTTTGAAAGAAGTAAAACAACCACGTAATCCTATATGCAACTGATGCTTAAATTTGGGATTAAAAATAATTACCTCCCGACTCATGTTTTTGATGTAATAAATCAGGAATATCATGAAGACCCATAGCAGTACTAGTGTCAAGTTACTATATGTTGAGAAGTTTGAGATCTGCAAAAGTAAATCAAATACATTGTGGATAGAAACATCACAGTTCACTAAACTTGTGGAACACCTCAAGTATGTAAAAGGATCAATACATTAAAAGTTCAAAAGAAAGACTCACCCGTTTAAATATAGATTTCCTGTACTTCCCTGAACGTGCACACTCAGAGCACTGACAATGTATGCTCCTTGTTTTCCTTGAGGCAGCACGGCATAACTTCAGTATAGTATACGGCACTAGAGGCAGTGCCATTATTGTCAAAATAAAAATTGGAAACAACGCACTATTCTCCTCTGAAGCAGCCATCGGTACCTTCTACCTTAAACAACTCTAAATTAGTTATTGCGCCTGTAGAAATGACTCTGGTTAGAACATATAGTTCAATCCTCAAAAGCATTAAAGAGACAGAAGCATGAAATCCAATTGTGATATGCAACTATAAAATTCACTTTCTGGTAATTATCCAATCTTAGAGCTGAAGGGAACTTCACAGTTCATCCCCTCACCTCAGTTTAAAAACTACCCTGATTCCAGCTCCCTCCTTCCCCCAAACTGGAGGGAAAAATTAGCACCTACCCAGCATGCTCCACCCTTTCACCCATGGGTCAAATCCTGAGGAAACTCCACATTCAATTTTTTTTCCTTAGACGAATGTGAACAACTTGTTTATAAAATAATATAAAATCCCATTTAGGAGGAGGAAACATATAATTATTCTGAAATCCTCGACCAATCACCGTATCCTAATTAAAGCTGAAAATTATTAGGGATTGTTTATAAAAAAAAAAATCTACGAATTCTCCTCAATGTTACAACCAGAAACCTTAATTAAAGCTGAAACTAATAAATCGAAGAGATATAGGCGCCGTTTGGAGTTACTTAAATCCCTTCAAGCATAACACATAAAAACGAATTAGAAGTCACTAAAATATCAGATATATTTTAAATTCCAAATTTATACTGAAACCCGGTCGACTAATCCAAACCTAACTGCTATAATTCAGATAAAAATCTAGCTAAACATGGATCACCCAACAGTCAATCAAAATACAAAAGAATCATATTTGAAAAACCACATGTTTTGAAAATAAACAAATGAATATACGAAGGAATATTGCCTGGAAGATTATGGGAGACCAGATCGCGATCTGCTCCAGGGACGCCTATGGCGCCAAGGTAAATTGGGGAAGAGATATATGAATGACGAAGATAAATGAGTTTTCTTGGGTTTTTCGTTTTTGGGATCCAAAAAGAAACGTAATATCAGGGTTTTGAGATTTGATGTGATTCCAATTATATCCTTTCTTTTTTAAGGGTATCCTTGGCGTTAGACTAATAATCAATTGACCATATATCATGTTTTTTTATCTCCTTTTTCATCTTTTAATTTTTGTTAGAGAAAAATTCTTTATGAAAGAATGGTGTCTAACGGTTATATCATACTTTGATGGTCAAGACATTTATCTTTGCTTAAAACGAGTTTCGTTCCCACATACTCGATTTTGTAGTAACTATCTAAGAAAATTTTATTGATAATTATAAAAAATTATACTAATAATTAAATATTTAAATGTTTTATTTTTATTTAATTACTATTATAGTTTTTATAATTATCAATAAAATTATCTGATTTCGTTAATTTATTTTTATTCAATTATTACTGTATTTTCTGTAATTACTAGTAAAAAATTTCGATTCTATAGGATCAGAATTCGCATAAAAAATAACTCATTCAAGTTGTCATTTTTCCAATATCAAACGATAGAAAATTACTCTTTGATTTAGTTTTGTCAATCCATAATTACATAATAAAAAACATAAGGCAGTTGCATTACCATCCATTTTTTTATTTTAATTTGGCTTTTTATCAAAAAATTAGTTTGTATTCTAATGTTGATTTTAAAATGAAAGTATATATTTCTTCAAACGCGTTTTCTAAATAACATGTTGATATTGTCAAAGTTGCTATTGTTTGATGAAAAATTTTGGTTTAATGATCCATATGAATTTTTTTTATAAAAAATTAAAGTTTGATTTTATTTTTTGTCAATATAAAAAATTTGCTACTGTTTATATTGAGCCAAAAAAAACTACCATATAAAATAACGAAATTATCTTTACATTACTTTACCATCTAAAAAATTGATAGGAATACTTTAAATTTTTTATATCAAAGCAAAAAACTATGGAATAACAAATTTTTATTTTCATAAAAATTTGCTATGATATTTTTTTATAAAAAAAATGCAATGATATTAATAATTATAATTCTAGACTCTAGAAATATAATACCCTTCCACGTATCTATTTGATTAAAATTTTGAAAAAAAATATCATATCAAACTTTTTATTAAAAGAAAGTAGATACATGATTTAACTTACCAAAAGGTCCTGAAAAAAAAAAACCTTACCAAAGGTCTTGCAAAAAAAAAAAAAAACTTACCAAAGGTACACAATAAACCGGGAACAATGTTGAAAATTTCATGACGGACATTGTTTCGATTTGGATATATTTAAGTGAGTCGTTTTGGATTTAAATGTAATTTTAAATATATATTTTTTAAATTATATATATTTTAAAAAATTATATAATTATAAATATAAATCATCAAAAACAATAATCATTTAAACATACAAATTAATTTTACTCAGATTTTTTATTTAAAATCAATTATAAATCAATTTTTATAAATCTAAATTAAAACTTTATTCTACTATCGAATTACAACCTCGATAGTATATTACTCACCTAACTCAATTGAAGAGAAACAATAAATTTTTAAATTATTTTTTAAAATTTTTAAAATTATAAAAAAATTAATATTACCAAACATGATATTTCAATCAAAAAATCTTGAAATACACTTAAAAAAATAAAATATTAAAATATTTCGTTTCGTTTACGTTTGAAACCGAAACTTTTTCAAATTTATAATTATAGCTGAAGAAGGGAGAAAAGAATACGAAATGTAAAAAAAAAACCCCCACCCTTTATGCTAAAACAAGCAAAAACTATAATATATATATATATGTATATATATTTTTTTTTTAAATTCCCAAAGTAAATTATGTAGTGTCTCCTCCTCTCAGGTACTCTTTCTCCCACTAGAAATATTCTCTCCTCTCTCTTTCTAACCAGTCAACAAATGGCAATGGGCTCACCAGCTGAACAACCTCACCACCGCCGCCACAACCACATAGGTAACTTCCTCCACGCTACCACCGCCACTTTCTCCTCTCTTCTTTCATCCCCCAAAACGTCACCGTCTCCACCCTCGCCCTCCAAAATCTGCGTCCCCTTCAAATTCGCCGACTCGCCTATTCCACTCACGTCACCCTTTGAGTCGACTCAGCCTGACTCTGTCTCCTCCAAAACTGCAATCAAGGGCATGTCGTCGGCCGAGTCCAGCTCGGGATTCCCATCGACGGTCAGGATTGCGGGGCTCAACTCGAACGGGAAAGGTAGTGGGCCTGCCTTCGTTGGCCAGGTTTTCAGTATGTGCGATCTTACTGGGACCGGTCTCATGGCCGTCTCTACTCACTTCGATATTCCTTTCATTTCAAAAAGGTTCTTGCTTTATCTAATTTATATCTTTTTGACATGTGTACACGCTCACTTGTTTATGTACTTGAATGCATATTAATGTCAGTATTTTGAATATGTAGGTTCTATGTGAGTTAAATTGATGTTCAGTGTTTGGTTTTTAGTTCCGTCGATTTGCTTAGTTATAGATTAGTGTTGAAAGTCTGAATTTGAACTGATTTTAGGAGAGGTGAATTAGTGGCAGTTATGAAAATTCAACTGTTGTATCCAAAAGTAGTAGTATTAATTTTCTTTTTTACGATGGTTTCAGATGCATGATACTTTTAAATTCTAGATAGTTGATGAAATGTAACAAATTTGCGTCTTCATTGTAATCGAATAATGTAATTGAAACTTTAAAAGAACAATTGTTATAAGAATCACAGTTTAACGTAGGAGGCAGAAGCATAGTAGTAATTGAAAAATTCCAGTGCACCATAGCTATACAATTCGACATCAGTTAGGGGCTGCCAACCGCACAAGCTTCAAGGATTGGATCTAAGTTCTAACATCCTCTACTGTCATGCTACATTTTCTTGACTGGTTTTAGCTTAATTTTAATTGGGCATCGAGAAACCAGGTGGAGCAGGGTTTCGTTGTTATACACAATCAGGATTTTTTTATATGTTTTAGCAATAGAGTGGATTTAGCATTAAGCTTAATTTTGTTTTATGTCTATTAAAAGACTAAAAGACAAACTATTTGTCAGTAAATGTATCCTTTGAACTTGGCACATCATAAATTTTGCTTATAGAAGTCACTTCGTTTCAATTTCCTTGATTTAGATATATGTTCCTATCTGTGTTATTAAATTTTCTGTTGATCTTTAGAACACCTGAGTGGCTTAAGAAGATGTTTGCAACCATTACTAAGAGCGAGAGGAGTGGCCCTGTGTTTCGCTTTTTCATGGATTTAGGTGATGCAGGTATGAATTGAGATATAGCTTAACATGTTTTTTCTTTTTATTACCTCACCTCATGTGATACACTTTCTAATAAAACAACTGGATAGCTGCTGCCTTGGGCTCATAGTTCTTTTTCTAGCTCTTGGAAACAGCCCTTCCATTGGTTGTCTGAAACTTGCTAGAAATGATTCCCTTAACAAGGAAATCTACAGATTCTGCTGATTATTGATCTTTAAAATATATACATAGTTAATGGGTTAACGCTTCCACGCTTGCAGTGTATGCAGCCAAAGATGTTTAGGTCTGTCTGATTCTGATTTGGCTTGTCTCATTTTAAAGTTTTCTTGTTGTTCTGTCTCCCACCGACCCAATTCTGTTTATCTCTTTTTTTATTATCGTTGTTATTAGTCAGATTGATATATTTCCTTTCTCAGCTTGAAATAACCCACGTTCTGACATAATGCACATTGTTAGTTACATACGTTAAACAGCTGAATATTCCAAGTGGTGTGGTGGGTGCTTGTCGACTTGATTTGGCATATGAGCATTTCAAGGTATGGCTAACTTGGTTGTAGTGGGTCTTGTTGTATTTATTGGTCTAAACTCAAGATGGATTATTGAATTCTAACCTACTTTTATCAGGTAATTTTTCTCCTTTTTTCTTCAGGTTTTGATTACCCTTTATGAAAGATTTCTCCCTACTACTTTAATTCTTTTAATGACATGTTATGCAGGAAAAACCTCATTTGTTTCGGTTTGTTCCAAACGACAAACAGGTACGATACAAGGATCAGTTTGTGTATTTCTCTTTTTTTCTTTTTGAGTAAGCATTCTCGTCATATTCTGGCATCAGTAAAAGGAAATAAAAATATGCTGTTCTCACAGGTCAAGGAAGCAAACAAACTTCTTAAGACAATTCCACAAAATGGTGGAAGAAGAAAGGTGGATGGTGTTCCTGTTTTTGGTGCTCAAAACTTAGATATTGCTATAGCTACAGCAGATGGAATTAAGTGGTGTGTTCTTCAGCTGTATATTTTTAATAGTCAAACAATATCCTGTAGTTTTAATGCAATGAATGAAGTGATCTTCCTTTTTCTGAATACTAACATTAGGGTGTATAAGTTAACATAGGTTTGCATGGATTCAAATCTTAATTCACTAGGGAGCCTTTGCTCTATGTAATATTTGTAACCCATATTCACCTTTCAGTCGTAGATGTAACAATCATCTCTTTGGAATGTTGCTTTATTCTTTAATTGAAGGTCATTTCTTCTATTGCATTATCATGTTTATAAGCTTGTTAGATGTTTTAATGTAATCTTTAAATCATATGTCTGATGCTTGCACTGTTACTGTATATTTTTCATCAGGTATACTCCTTACTTCTTTGATAAAAATATGCTAGATAACATTCTTGAAGAGTCTGTCGATCAGCATTTCCATGGTTTGATTCAAACCCGGCACATGCAGCGCCGACATGATGTGATTGATGACAGCTTTGGAGCAGATGTTATAGAAGAAATGGGAGATAGTATATGGGAGCCTCCAGAGGTAAAATAAGAATAATAATTACAAAAAAAAAAAAACTATTAGTCCAGGGTATCTCTTAGAGTTATATTTAAACTTGTAAAGCCGATGACATCCATAAAATTCAGCCAGGGGATTGATTAGTATTTAAGTATTACAGATTCTTCTTTTAAAGTACAAAAAAAAATCAGGAGATACTCACACTCTTCACAGGATCTTTAAACAATTTCCGAATAGTCAAGTTATGTGAGATGAATAGATGATAATGGGTAGCTAATGTTAGTGAAGAAGACTTTGATGACTATGATCGTGTCCTTGCTGCCAGTGGTTATTGATTCTTTATTTCTGATTGGATTATGGATTCAGCTTATTCCAACCATATTTGCTGAAATAAAGATTGATTTTCAGAATATGGATTAAATTGTGCTAGATTGGATTCACCTTGATAAAAAAGATTAAATTTTATTTCATGTGATTCCATGTGATTAAATTCTTCTACTAGGGGTGTAAGTGCTTACACTCCCTGGTAGGAAAGATTAAATTTGATTTCATGTGATTAAACTTTCTTATCAAGGGGTGTAAATGAAGGTTTAGAAAATGTAAGGGAGGTGCTTACAATTATACATTACCTCAAGGGAGGTCTATGTAATTTACCCTAAAAAATTTAAGAGAGAAATTTAGGTTCAGTCTAATATTTTACTGTTTCTTACAAGTTAAAACTATGGTTGTTAATTTGTTGATTGTGACAATGTTTTTTCCACAGGTTCAAGAAGTATTGGATGAGATAGGTCATCCTGGAATACCATTGAGTGTCATTTCAAAAGCCGCTGAAATCCAACTCCTCTATGCTGTTGACAAAGTACTCCTCGGTAATAGGTGGTTGCGGAAAGCCACTGGCATTCAACCAAAGCTTCCGTATTTAGTCGACTCATTTGAGAGAAGGTACATCCTGTGCCATTTTCAGACATCGATTGATGTTATATAAAAAATAAATCATTGATGTTGAATGTTAACATTGTGACATGCATGTCCTAACTCCGTGAAGACTATAATCCTTCATTAATAGCATAGATTGTGTGGACTTCACTGGAGAGTATATAGATCTACATCTTATAATTGTGTTGAGATGTTTAAGCAGGAGTGCAGCTTCTTTTCTGAGAGCTTCTGAGTCAACTAGCGGCGTTCTCAACTCTAAAACAGATACTGACACTTCAGAGCTTAAATTGGAAGATAAACTTCAAGGTAACCATGGACACAGAAGGGATTTCCGATTTCCTTTTGGGGATTGGTTTAGTAACCCATGGTTAAAACTAGAGCAAAAACTTCAAAAGGGATCAGATACAAGGTGGTACGCCACTGATTATTGATATATTTGCTATAATCATTGTATTTGTACATCTTAGATTCTTACTTTCTTATCATTTCCTGCTTTCAGAGTGGATAGCTCATCGACTGAGCTTATAAAGCAAAACTTACAGCCTAATCCTTTTCTCCCAAAGATTACAATGGTCGGCGTCTCAACTGGGGAGGCAGGGCAGATGAGCAAAGCTAGTTTAAAGAAGACAATGGAGGATCTAACGAGAGAGTTGGAGCAATCAGATCAAGGAAATGCTGCTGGGAGTAGTAGTAACGAGTTGCAAGTTGAAGATAGGGATCCATTATTTGTCGCAAATGTGGGTGATTACTATTCTGGCTTGGCAAAGACAGGTTCTGCTCGTTGGGTTCGTGGAGGGAACAACTGAAAGAGGCTTACTAACTAGAATGCAAACTTGGGTTTGGCAAGAATCTCATTTTTTGGCAGTACGAGGGGGAATTGAACCAAAAATTGGATAGGGTTCAAGACGCAGTCTAGCGCTGACTACTTGCATGAGCATCATTTATGTAAATTAATGAAACCAAACATGATAAGATGAAACACACCGGTCACGCCTTCTTTGGTTACAGAGCCATTCACATTATGCCATTTGTAAAGAAATTATGTAAGCAAATTTAGGGAATCATCAGGATGAAAATAGTGTTGTCTGCGCTTTTAATTTTGAAATGTTACTTCTTGACGTTAAAGAATAATTTTCTTGTTATTCTATTATTCTTGTGGGTTGTTGAGCATTCTTCCATAGTATGCATGGATGTAAGAGTGAGTTTCATAGGTGTAATAACAGATGAGCAGCAGCCTTTTCATTCGCAATCGAAGTTTGTATTTGTGTGATCAGTTCTAAATTTTGAGATATTAGAAACACTACTGTCATATTGAATGCATGTGGCTAAAATTGTTTTCATGTTAGTTATATTTCTACTCTCCTTTAGTTCTTTTTTTTTTTATAATCTGATCTATCTTCAACGTTTATGCAACAAGAAAAGTGAGGGTATATGTCATTTTCAGCAACTGAAATTTCTGGCAGAGCCCTTGTAAGTTAAAATGAAAACAGTTTCTTTTCTTCAGAATTATTGTATGGACTACACCTATGATGTGTATTATTAAAGTATTAAAACAATCATGTTTCACTAGTTTACAAATATTTTAAATTTAAATATAATTATTTAATAAATTCTCAAACTACCTAAAATGTCAACACATAAATTCTCAAATTTTACTTAGATAATCTAATATAAATTAACTCTTGTGCCTTACGTCACATGATTTTAGTAGGAACATCACTCTCTTTCTCCAAATGTATTTTGTAAAAAAAATTACAATATGGTAGTGGGTATTGACTTGCTTATTACAATATTTGCTTCTTCTTTCTTAATGACAAAGGTATTAATGTTTGATAACATCACTATCACCTGCATGCCAAACCCATAAACCCCGGGCCCCCTTCAGATCTCTCCCTTTCTCTGTTTCTCCTCCTGAACTGTCTTTGACTTGCCAAACCCACAAGAAAAATGATCGAGTTCTTTGCTTGATCCCAATGATAATGACAATCATTTTCATACATCTCATATATCTATCTCTAAGCCTCCACAAAGGCATAAAGCCATACGTTCACCATCTTTTCTGTCTATTCTTTTATCTAAGAGAAAGATACCAAAATGTATATATAGTCTTCCTCCGTACAATGACCTAGCCTTGATAAGCTATACCAGAGCTAGAATATGTAGGTCAATTGAAGTGGGTGGATAAAAGCTCGAGTCATACTCAACCGGCCATCATATTTTAAATTTATTAAACATGAATTACAAATAATTTTGTGCATTTTTATTGGAGTAATCCTAATCAAACCCCACATAGTCCATAAGTAACTAGTAAATTTAATGATTTTTAAAAGTAATTAGGGATAGATGATCTTAACTTGGAAAGTCTTCTAAAAGAGGGGGAAGTATATGGTAACCAATTGGGTTTATACCTGATACAGCCCAAAAAAAGTAAAACAAAGCAACATGTGGACAATCTCAAACCAAAACAGTAAAGCAACATGTGGGTAACCTCATATCAAAACAGCAAAGCGACACGTAGACAGGTTCAGACCAAAACAACAAAGCGACATGCGGACAGCCCTGGTTCAAACAGTGGGATCTCCAGGATATCCCTGTCCTTAGCACGTGGGCCGCCTCATCCCAAAACACTATAAAAAGATTCAGGTATGCGCATTCAAGGGGGATCCAACATTTTTTTACTTAATGGAAGCACCAATATCCCCGTTTTTCTAAACACTCACACTAACAAAGGCATCGAAACGTCTTCGGAGGTATTCCATCTTTCCCTCCGGTGACTCTTTAGCTTACCTCGTCTTTCCTATGCAGATTCCCCCAAGGCTCGATCTCCAACTCAGCAACACTTTTTTGACAGTAACAATACCCAAAACCAGTAAAATATATGTCATTAATATTACATTATTTTATAAATTACTAACACTTTATTCAAAGTGAACAAAAAGAAAAGTATAATTTTTTTAGTTTATATTACGTTACTTTTGATTGGTAAAGAAGAAAAATAAAAAGAAACAAGAGTAAAAAATAAGATGATTGGTTTTTATTTTAATAAACTTGATGAAAAAATAAAAAAAAATAGAGAAACACTTTGCTTTCTTTTCACATTTTTTTCTACCGATCATAAGGGTAAAGTTTTATGGAATGAGCTATATTTATATTGTTTGAGAAGTATTTATATTCATAGATCAAACTGCTAAATTGGTATCTACCAATAGATTGAATGAGTTTTTTTTTTTAATAAAAGATTGAATGAGTTCAAGGCCTACTTGGGATTTTCCATTTATCAAACCAAAGCCAATCAAACAATGAACCAAATTGATCTTGGTCATCTCAATTTTGTACGAAAAACATATGGACAATTTACATACATCTCAATCATTTTATTTAATTCAATAGTTATTATTATGTCAAATCAATATGATCGTTTTAGGTAAATGAAACTGTTTATTATATTGCTTAAATCTTTTCAATAAGAAATATTTTACTTTCTTTTTTTATTTTTGTTTTACTTATTCATTCTCTCTGTTTAGGGTTCTAATAATAAAAAAGATGTAAATAATTACTACTTTTTAATATAAAAAAATAATCTAGTGTCATTGTTTACAATTTTAATATTGTCATGATTTCTTTTTCAAATTATAGTGTTCGTTAGATTCAGGTTTTTAGTTAGAATCAATAAGATTGAAAATAAATTAAAGTATGCTAACTGTTGGAACGTAATTTAAATCATTATAAGAGGTAATAGAAACATATATAACAAATGGATAAATGTTGATTCAGATTAAAATAAGTAAAATAAAGAAACTACATCTTGAAAACAAGTTGGCAATATTTGATCAATGACCATAAGAAGCTCATGTGAAGCTTGTTATTACCAAAAAAGAGAGATAAATGAACAATGATAACCTACATGAACCACATAAAAGAAATATGATAACACCAAGACAATCTTTATAAATTTAATTAGAAACTTTTGGTTTATCTTTTATTTTTTTATTAAAAAAAAATAGGTTTAAGGTTCCAACTATTTTTTGGGATTCATTGGCTTTAAGTGATCTCGTTGGTTAGTTAATTTTTTTATAAAAAAATAGTAATTTTCTGCATTTCTTTTTTATTGTTAGAACCCAAAATAGAGAGAGTATAGGAAGAAGAATAAAAAAAATGAAAGTGAAATATTTCTTATTGAAAAAACATAAAATTTGAAAGATTTATGTTATATAATAGGCAATTTCATTTATTTTAAGTGATATTGTTGATTTGAAATAATAACGATCATTAGATTTAATAGAATAGTTGAGATGTATATAAATTATCCTTACGTTTTTCATATAAAAAGATTTTTGTGAAGTACTAATCAACTATAAATATATTATTAACCTAGCTTCGATCAATTACTAACAAAACTATGAAGGATGTCCCAAACACCTGAAAAATGAAATGTATGTATAACAGTGCTCTTATATATAGTAGTAATATATCATTAAAAAAATATATATGCATGTTTAATTATTGTTTAATTATTATCATACAAAGCCCATGCACGTAACTTATTTATTACAGCAACCCTACATTGACCGTCGATAAAAATTTGTTATTCATACTTTAGATCAATTCAAAAAAGTAAATTTAATATGATGCATGCAAGTTGATCAGTAAAATTATTTTACTGTAATAAAAAAATATACCTCTCTTTTATTTTATTTTTTACTTTTAAAAAAATAAATTGGATTTCTTTCTTTTTTTGCCAAAAAAAAATCCAAGAAGAATATAATTACATATGATATCCCTTGTTGTTTCTAGAAGCACATATTCATATTAAGTATTCCATTTTGGAACTACTAATAATTATAAAAACCTTTCTACTTGTTGAGGATTAGATTCTCTAAATTTAAGAGTTCCATTTATAATTATTCCCATAATAGAAATGATTAATTCAAGATGATGAGAGTGTTACCTAATTTCCACATGTTCCATCAATGTTGTTGCTTACTATTATAATGTTTCTAAAATATTAGTTTAGTTATTTTAATATTGTGCAAGTGCGCGGGCCCTAATCTACCATGACATGTATCAATGGGTCCATGCCCCTCCTCCCAAAAGTTTTTAAAAATAATATAAATTTTGTTAATACATTTTAATATTGATCCCCAAAAAATTTTATATTAATAACATAAGTTACACAAAAACTTAATTTTTATTCACAATTTTAGTTCTCTAATAATCAAATTCTAACTCCATTCCTTCTGATTTATGTAATACTTTCTAATAAATCGGATCCTCTAATTTTTGGTAATTTTACATTGTTATCATTATAATTTGAATTTGAATAATTTATATTAAATTTTTTTAATTTTTTTTCATGTTTATACTTAAAATAATATATAACATTATTTATAAATAAAATAAAAAATTATTATCACATCCACGTGAAGTAATGAACAATATATCTAATGTCATGACTAGAACATGCTATCGTAATGCATTATCTCACCACAATATCGACATCATTGCAACTTAAATGAGATTTTAGTATAATTTTTACTTTTTTAGTACTACGACACTAAACATTGTCACGTGTCCCCTGCAGGAGGAGCGCACGTGCTCCTGCCACTCATTATTTACCATGTAGGCAAAGCTCTACATGCAACTCCACAACTGTTGAATGAGATTCGATAGCAGCACATGCAGCTCCACAATTTTTTATGATGTGAAAAAAGTTAAATGGTATTTGTATTTTGGGTTGGATATTTATTTTATATTTTAATTTTATTTAATTAATAATATTTTATAAATAATGTTATTATAAAATAAATATTTTTTAAATTTAATCAAGTTGAATTTTTTAATAAAAAATTTAGGTTAGTGGGAAATTTATGTTTTTTTAATAAAAAATAAAAGAAAATTAAGATTTTAAAAAGCCTCAGTCAAAGACGTAGTGAATGACAAAAAGAAATCTTCAAAGAAAATAAAAATATTTTTGCAATGTGAAAACGGAATTGAGTACATTTTAATTAGTTTCAATTGTCATTCATAATGATTGAGAGTTTAAGACCATAAGAAATTTTTGTTATTTTTCCCAGATTTTCTAACTCCATGCATATTAAGAAACACTAAAAGAATTAATTAATAAATTATCAATATAAATCTTAAATTAAGTGAACACTGCTTTAATTAGAGTGATTTATATTACCTGGATAAGAATTGCTAAGTGAAAATTGCCGTCGCATGTTTTTTGTCATTTCGCTGTGATATTATTACAATATCTGCGCTTAAGATATCATCAGTATTTTTGGATTACAATTAAATGTTGTTTTGATTACATGCAATAACTTTTTATTGGTCATATCAGTAGGGATGTCTTTAGGAATGTTCATAATTTTTCAAAGCATTTTATGGTAAAAAATCTACTTTATATAGTAAAAACAATATATGATGTTATTGAAAAAACATTTACTTAATTCAGAATTTAAATGCTGTTATAAAACTCCTATATTTATCAATTTAAAACTTTATTATTGTATTATTTAATAATCTAGAAAACTGATTTAGTGATGTCATGCTCACGGTGAACACAAGCTCTATCAGTCTTTATTTTTATTTAAATTAAAATATTTTATAAAATTAATTTTGTAAACTAAAATTCACAACCGTTTGATCAAGAGAATGATGTGCATATTTTCTTGATCCAACGATTATGTGCTCGAGCTTTCGAACCCACAAAATCGACATGTACTCAAAAATTTATTTTGATTTTTATTCTTTTAAAACTATGAAAATTTGAACTAAAAAATGTAGTGAGATCGCTCTACAAAAATAATGGGATAGCATTTCAATTTTATTACGTAGGGGTGAGTATGTTTCAAGTTGACTAAAGAAATCAACCCAATTCAATTATACCGGTTGAAAAAATTTCAACCCACAAACTTATCTAACCCCAACCCATTTAAATCGATTTGAATTGATTTGGATCACTAATTTAATATTTTTCACTTAAAAATTAATTCATACATATTAAGTAAGAAAAATATGTTATTAAAATTATTCATCATTTATTAAATCCAAAATCAAGTACATACAATAATTATTTAAATATTACAAACCACAATTTACAAATTAAGTATCTTAAATCACTTCACATAAAATTCAAGTAACATTAATTTAATACAAACCATAGTGAATGGAATATAAGATAAGCAAATCAATTAAATAAGCTTTTGGAAAGTATATTGAAAGTTTAAAAGAAATATTTTTACGAGAACGAACAATATTTTTCAACTAAAAAGTATTAAAAAAACATACTTCTCATATATTTAACTTTTAATTGATTTCTTTACGTAAATTATTATTTTTTTTGAAAGATTTATAACTTATCAAAATATGAACTTAATCCATAAAATATAATTATTTAATTACTATGTTACTGACTTTGGTCAAATTGAAATTTTTTATCATATGATTCAATTATCTATTAAATTAAAAATTTTCTTAATTCAATTTTAACCCAACTTTTAAAAACACGCAATCCAAAAATCAACTCCAGCTGATGTTTTCGCTGTCACCCCTGCTACAATGCGTTACTGACCCTTTGTAACCGAACTGTAAATGTAATCCAATTGTAAGACATGCGATGCCAAAATGCCATGTGTTCGGTGGAGTGATAAACGCTCCTGAGAAGCGCGTGATGGATATCTGATGACCGTCTGACTGAAGCAGGAAATTTCATTAGTGCACAGTAAAAATTGATACGGTTTAAACTCAATTGTTTAAGTCAATTTAAAATTTTATTAATAATTTTAAAATTTTTTATTAATAATATCAATCTAAAATGTAACTCAAAAATAATATTATAAATAAAATTTTTAAAATTATCTTTTAGATCGACATAAATCTATGGTCTAAACTCAGAGCTAAAAAAATCCTCAATGCACAATCGAGTACCCAATGATATCTCGAGTACAAGCACAGTAGAGTAAACGTGTTGGCTACTTGCCAGCATAGGAAACATCGTCCTTACATTTTTGCTACAATTGTTTGACCCCACTTTTGACATTTTTACAAAGTCAAAGAAAAAGAAAATTGGGTTTTTTTTTTTTTTTGGCTTCGCGAGAGATACAGAAACCTATGACCCCCACAATTTAAAAGAAGCCTAAAAAAGGATAAAAAAAATTCCACCCCGTTCTTATCTTTCACTTTACAAAATGGAATACCAATCTCTTTTTCAGCCTTCTTCTTCGTGTATAAATAATTAACAATCACTCAAGTCAGTGCACTCACCATTTGCTCTCTTTTCTTACTGTGCCTAAACAGTAGTCTAATTCTTTTCTCTGTCTTTCCTCTAATAATTTTTCTCTCCACCTAAAAAAAGTCAGCGCCGTCCTTTGTGCCCTTCCCTGTCTCTCTATCCTCTTTCCTCACCCAAATTGCTAAACATTAGTCAAGAAACACAGAGCTAGAATGGGTTTTTGATAATTTCTAGGTAGATTAGATTAGCTGCTAAAAAAATGGATGAGGGTTGGGATCTTTTTTCAGTGGTGAGGAGTTACTCCTCTGCCACCAACACAAACAACACCAACATAACCGCCAGTAATTATACAGACAGTGAATCAGAAAATCCTCTGGCTTGTTTGGCTTCTTTAACTTTTGAGGACGAAGATGACCCATTTTCTTTTCCCGGTCTTGCAAAGCCAGTGCTTAAAAATAGTTCTGGTGAACTGCATGACTGTTGCAAACCCTTTTTGCCCAGTAATCAAGGTATCTTTCCTGCCTTCTCCGCTATAGATCTTCATGGAAAATTTGTTAGCCCACAGCAACAACAAAATCCACTTAGCATCAGTAGCATTCAGCCCTCTTTAACCCCCATTACTACTCCCCCTGTTTTTCTGTTTGGAGAACAAACAAACCAACAAACAGAAAATGAGCCGCCAAATCAATTTCAGCAGCAGCAACAACAACAACACAATCAGGCTGTTCAAAGACCTGCTGGACAACGGCCACTGCAATCACAGGCTCCTCGATCTAGAAAGAGGTAAAAAATCAGCGAATCTGAATTCCTAAAGATTTGATTTTTTGAAAATTCGAAAAATGCCCATTTCTAGAATCATCCATTAATTTTCATTTCCATGATCGAACAGGAAAAACCAGCAGAAAAAAACTATTAGTCATGTTACATCGGAGAATCTCTCTGCTGACATGTGGGCCTGGAGGAAATACGGGCAGAAACCGATCAAAGGGTCGACGTATCCCAGGTTCAATAAAAAAATCAATCTCTCTGCTTCCATTTTCTATTACCTGTTATGTATACTTTCTCGAGAAAATTTCATATCTTAAGGGGGAATTATATTGGTTAATATTCTGTTTCTACAGGAATTACTACAAATGCAGCAGCTCGAAAGGGTGTGCTGCGAGAAAGCATGTGGAGAGGAGCAATGTGGATGGCAATATATTCATCGTCTCCTACACTGGAGACCACAAGCATCCTCGCCCGACCCACCTGAACTCTCTTGCGGGTAGTACCCGGAACAAGGTGGCCACTACCCGGAAACCCGCAAAGAGCAATGACTCTGTGGACCCCCAGAGCATTGCCAACAACGCTTCCTCTTCCTCTCCTCTCTCGACCACCAGTCTCTCTCCTACGACCCCATCGCCCATTGATCATCATCATCCAACGGAAGGAGATCATGAGACCATGAATAATGAAATCAACGGCATTGAAGATAGGAACATGGAGATGAATGATGGAGCTGATCACATGCAGATCATCAGAGATGGAGAGTATGAGGAAGATGATATCTTGATCCCCAACTTGGCTTTCAAATATATCGATGAAGATATTTTCGCGGGGTTGCAAGTGGGACTTGGCAATAGTGGTTCTGGTGCTGGTACTATTGGTTTGGGTGGTAGACAAGCTTTTGGCAACAACTTCTCCTCCTGGGGTGCCGGTAGCTCCACCACCGCCGGCAGTGGCTGACGGTGCAGGAAATTGGACTTTGAATTTTGGAGTTTCTTTTCTTTTTTATAAAAAAAAATGGTTACAGAAGTACTAGGATTTCTGTAAAGTTTTTTTTTTTTTTTATCAAGAGAGATGTAGAAAGAGAAGGAAGGAAGAGTATCTGTTCCCTCTCCACCCGTAGTTTTTTCTTTCTTTGTACTTTTTGGTAAAAACATTGTTCAGAAATCCCATGTTTACCCTTTCAATCTAATGATACAGGTTACAGTAGTTTCATTTCATCTATGATATTTCTCTAAATTTCATGGCGAATTAGATGATTTCTATCAATAATTCCCTTATCATCATGCAATGATATATATGATATACCAAGCTGAAAGTATTTGTAAGTGTGAATTTGAGTTATCGTTGTAATATTACAAGCATAACATTTGCGTGCGAAACTCATTGCTTTCTTAATTAATATACAATTTTTACTGTTATAAGTGATTAACTATAAAGATATTCGTGAGTGTCAAATTTGAATTATTCGTGTATTACACGCATCATTTATACGCGCGAAACTGATCATTACATTAATCATCACTCAAAGATTTAGACATTAATTCGATCTTATCGTTATAAACCGTTATAAAGATACATATAAGTGTCAAATTTGAATCATTTGTGTATTACACGTATCATTTGTGCACGCGAAACTCATTACACTAATCATCACTAAAAGATTCAGACATTGATTCGATCTTTATAAACCGTTATAAAGATACATATACGTACGAGTGTCAAATTCAAATCATCCATATATTACACGCATTATTTATGCACACGAAACTCATTACACTAATTATCACTCAAAGATTCAGACATTGATTCGATATTATCATTATAAAAATATATATAAATGTTAAATTTGAATAATTCTTGTAATACACGGGTGATGTGCGTGCGAAATTGACTGTGTTACTTATTGTCATGCAAGAATTCAAACATAGATTCAAATTCTATTGTTAAAAGAAGTTATAAAGATCGATACACGCGAGTATCAAACTCAAATCGTACGCATATTATATACACGACTCATGCACGCGAAGCTCGTTGTACGTATATTGTACAAAAATAATTATTTTTGAGAGAATATATATATATATAAAATGTAAGAAAAATTTAAACTATATAAACAATCACAATAATCACACACTTATCCTTGATATGAAACTTAACTTTAGATAGAGAAAACATCAGTTAAGTTACTCGTAAAATTTTACATATCTATAAACATATCCGTTTAACTATTTTATTTTAAAATTTAAAATCAAAATCATTAAAAACCATAAATACTACTGTTATTCTTGAAAAGTTTATTTATTTTTATCCGTAATAATTTAATAGATTAACTGTAAAAAAAAAACTCCCGAATCGCAAACTCTCCCTTCATATTCCGACTTTCATAGATATCATCGGAGGTAATTTCCATGGGAGTAAAGTTTGTTACACCCTTTGTTTTTTGCTTTTCATGATAATTAATGATCAACAGTTATATTTTGCTTTTGCATGATAATTAATGATCAGCAGAAAAGAACAATAATTCTCATTAATGGCAATTATTAGTATGCTATGAAGCTAATCTGGTCAGACTTCATTCGGTCGCAAAGGTGTTTTCCTTCTTTGATAAGACAGTTTTGTCCCTGAAAAAGCTCCTTAGTATCCTCTAAAAGTAGAGACATTTTTGTCTTTTGATTGGTTTTAGTTAAAAATTATTATAACAACACTAGTATCCTATGTGTCATCATCTACGTGGCAAAGACTGTCCTCACTAAAATTACCTTTTAAGACATGGAAAATTAGCTTTATATATGTCAAGCGGGTGCATGACAGTTGTCGGTTTTATATAAGGCTTCTGGCCGGAACGTGAAACCGGACTCCGGTTTAGCCGCCTCCGTCGAGAAACAAACACAATATCCAACTTTTGTCTGTTCACACTGTGGACCCTGACTCTTCTAGTGGATTCTTTGGTAAAATAGTTTTTAATTTGTAGACAGAAAAGTTTGTCAAAGTCAAACATATTTTATTTGGATTCGCATTGATTACATTTTATGAAAAGGATTAATTAACTATCTACATAAGTAAAATAAAGTGTAATCTCTTCAATTTTTTCTTTTATTAATTATTGGATCTCTTTAACTATGTACTATTAATACAGCTGTTATTAATATTTGATTTTTTAGAATTATTAATATTTTATTGATACGAAAAATATTCTAGAAATAAAAAAAAGTAAAAACTAGTCCGAAAATCTGAACTGAATCCTTCTATATTAATCACAATTTATTATAATACACAATTTTATCTTTCACTTAAAATAGTGAAAGTTACCTACCTTTCTATAGTTTTTAAAGATAATAAAGTTTTATGTATGGATCCCACCTATTTATTATAAAAAATATTGATCTAATTGATATAATTAAAAATTCATCATATCATATGTTAAATCGAAGCAAATCAATATGAAATTTTAAAATTTTAACTTTTAACAAGAATGATGACTTGTATGTGGACCTCACAAATGCTATTTTTACCTTTCTTATATGTTTTTCTACCTAAAATAGTGAGAGTTACTCAATTTAAGTTACTCAATTTTTTAACCTTTAAAGGCAATAAGAATGTAAGTTGGCAATAAATTTTTATAAGTGAGTTGAGAATTTATCATGTCACAAACTGTAGTGAAGCTTATCCACATATAATGTTGGATTCACACCTTAACAGTAGGGTCCACACTTTGAAGTTTACAAAAACTAAACTTAATCTAAAGTTTGCTTAACTAAATCTTCAAACCATAATTTTTTGAAAAAAAATATTAAGATCTCAATGTGTAGACAAATATGTTAAATAATTTTAATCACTTTAAAAATTATTATTAGTTTTTTCTTTATCAATTGACTAATTAAAATCAACTTTTTATTTTTTTCTTTATGGCAAAGATATTCAAATATTTGATTCGACAAATCCTTCATATGCATAAAAATCATTCATTCATTAAGAAAAATGTGCTTTAATATTACTTAAAGTGGGTTTCAAACATCTCCATTATATATTAATATTTAAAAAAATTAAGTGATAATAAATAAATAAATTGCTAAGCATATGGAATATATTTATGATTTCGCACATGACAAGATCCATCAAACTACGACAAAAAGGGCTTGGAGAATTTGAACTACAATCAATTTTGAAATTTTGAATCAATTATTTGGAAATGATAAAACTTATATTTAGCGAGGAAAATATGGAAAAAAGTGAATAATTTCTATAAATTGTCCATCACCGATCATCCATTTATGACTAGTTAACTTGAAACACATACTCTCGTAAAGAAAATTGCAACACATGTTGCCATGCCATCGATATTTCAAATTTGATTTGTGGGAAAAAAAGTTTCATGCTATGTAAATAAAATATAATTTCAGAAATCCAAAAAAAAAAAGAAAGAAGAATTACCTCATCTAGTACGGGTAGAAGCTAATATGATTTCTCCTTTGATTTTTTATTTATCAATTTCAATAAAATCAAGATCTTGAAATCTCATATTTAAAGAAGAGTTGTAATATCTGTATTTATAAAATAAAAATAATATAGAGTTAAATTAATATATATTTAAATACGAAAGATTTAATTTTTATTAAACAATTCTTTAACAAAAAAACGAATGCGTGTTGAAAGAATCAATTTTTAAAGAGGTTTACCGGAGAATTTTATAAAGAGTCACAGGAAACTCTAAGAAAAACATAAGTTGTTTTTGAATTTTTAGTATACATGAAATTTCCCGGAATTCAAAATGTGAAATTTCAAATGGTGTAAATTATAAAGAATTGAAGAATAAATTATAATTTTAATGTAAATATTATGTCATGTGTTGACGATTAGCAACCAGGGGAAATTGCTGAGAGGAGCAAGAAAGGCAAGGAGGTGATCTACGAGTAGCTCTAAGTGCTACGTGGGGAGTTAGATTTACTTTAAGTAATCTAGATAAAAAGGAAATATCTAGCGAGAATATTAAAACAAATTATTAGTTTATGCTTTGGTAGTAGATGAAAAATTGATTGATAGGTATGATAAGAATATTTGACATGTAGAAAATTATTATGTGAGAAGTAATATTATTAGAATAATGAGTTGATTTAATAATGAATGTGATAAATGAAATTATTGACGAGTTATGGTTGATAAATTGATGTGATATATGAGGAGAAGAAATTAGTGAAATTGATCAAATAGAAATTTGAAAAAATGTAGGATAGCTAAATTAAATATTTGAATTTATGTTTGTTTTTTATATTATTGTTCATATGCATATATATAAAATAAAAGAATCGGAGGGGGCTGGTCTAAATGAAAAACCTTGGCAACTGGTATGTACTGGAAATAAATGAAAACTGTGACAGCTGGTATATGCTGAAAATAAATGAAAACCTGGAGGGGGACGGTCTAAGATAAAAAAATATGTCGACATGTGGGAAGATATTCCCTAATAATAATTCATGCATTGCATCTGTTTTAAATATTGATTTTATTACTGAAGTGTTGTTATTATAAATTTATTTATAGATGAACGAGTCTCACAGATAAACAGCTATGGTGAGAAAGAAACGTAGAAGTATGATATGATAAGAACTATTTAAATGTTAGACTATATGCTATTTTCAAGTTATATGAGATATAAATGATTAAATATTAAAGAACTGTTTATACAAATTGAATACTTTTAGTAAATTAAATTCACTGAGCTTGTGAAACTCATCCCTCATTATACAATGATTTCAGGTAGCAGGTATGACAAATAGTTTGGTGCGTTGAGATTCAGACGAAATCATTTTCTGTAAGTCACGTACGTGTCTACAGCCTCAGACTAATGAGAAACCCGAGATGGATTGTTACAGTTGTAGCTATCAATTTGGTGATTATCATATCACGAGAAAATGAGCTTGAGCTAATTGTTATTCAATTCATCAGCTCGTGAGTTCAATTTGAATATTATATATAAACATATTTTATATTTAAGAATAGATATATATACTATTATTTGAACTCGATTCAAGCTTGAAAGCTCATGTTCGTTGGATTCAAGTTCGAGCTCAAGTTTTAAAAAAAATAAGTATGAATCAAACTCGAGCAAATTTTCATGCTCGACTCGAATTCAAATAAGTCACAAATACTTAGAATCAAACTCAAGTACCCAATAAAAGAGAATTATTTCACATAATTGGGTTGGAGATGGTTTTGGGATCTAAATATGGGCTAATGTTGGGAAAGGCCCATCGGCCACCATGGACTGATAAAAAAAATTAAATATGGTCCATGATCAAGGATTTACCAATCAGGGGACCCTCATCGTGCAAAGTCACAACCCAGCATCCAAACTGACCGGTTGAATTTCAACCGAAGGGTACCCCAGTTTACTACACTTTTTGAGATGGGCAAATCTTGACCATTTATATTATTATGACACAGAAGACAAATAAGAATCAAAGGCCACGGTTCATATATTCACTGCAGCCATCACGGAGGATACCACCCAAGCAACATCTCTGATCTCGTAAAGGAACACTCAGGGAGTACCTGAGAACAGAGAGGGAGAGAAGTGATCTTTGAGCTCCGCGTAGAGAAGGCCCAAAGATGTTCCTGCGAGTGATCGGACGGCCATTGATGGCCAAGGTGAAGCAAACGACGGGGATCGTGGGGCTGGACGTGGTCCCCAACGCGAGGGAGGTCCTGATCAATCTCTACAACAAAACCCTAAAGGAGATCCAGGCTGTCCCCGAGGACGAGGGTTACCGTAAGGCCGTGGAGAGCTTCACACGGCATCGTCTCAAGGTGTGCCAGGAAGAGGAGGACTGGGAGGATATCGAGAAGCGGCTTGGCTGTGGCCAGGTCGAGGAGCTCATCGAGGAGGCCCAAGACGAGCTTAAGCTTATTGGGAAAATGATCGGTCCGTAAATTTCCTTCACTGATTATTGTTTTTTTAAATTTTTTTTATCTATTCAATTATTTATTTTTGTGAAAATTGTGAATCTTTGTTTGCGACATGTTTGGTTGTTGAGAAAGTGGGGCAGAAATGGAATTTGAATTTTATTGTGTGGTGAGGTGGAATCTGAAGATTTAGGTGGGGGAGTACAAGTTCGCGGCTAAGATGATTGATCTTTTTACTGATTTGTAATGGCTCTAATTTGTGAGTTGAGTTTGTACTTTTTTTGGATGTTTGAACATGGAAAGGAAAAAAAATGAAATTTTGAGCTCTGCGTTGTTTTAGAACTCAAGAGTTCGGACTCTGAGCCTACGTGAATTCCAAGACTGCATGGGCTAGAGCATCCGTGCAATTTGATCATTCAAGAGTTTATTACTCTCCTGTGAATCCAAATGAAATTCATTTTTGAATGAATTGAAGAAAAATTTATTTGCAAATGAATTGGAATGGATTTTTCTGTTTGGCTTTCTTATATTAAATTATAGAATTCTATTGAATTCTCGTGTATAGAATGCTTGAAATAAATGAGTGTTATATATGACCAAAGAAAACATGCACGAGACAAAATATTCTTACCTTTTCATTTTTCATTGGAGAACTTTGCCATTTTTTCAACTAAATGAGAGAGAGAAAGAGAGAGCTTTGGTCAAATTTTTTTTCCTCTTATATTCATTTGCACGTTTTATCAAATTTGATAGAATTTGCAATAAGCTAACTTAATTCCATAGTGAATTTATTTACAAAGAATTTCATAGTTTTTGGTCTTTTCAAACATATTCCATTAAATTTATGGAATTCATTTGTTCCAAACATACTCTTAGGGAGTTGGTCTGTCCTAACTTGAAATACTTATCGGAAAAAGTTTTACTGGGAGGGGAAAACTAGCTAGGAAAAACAGTCGGTGGCACCTAAGAAGAGAAAGTGCCAAATTTTTATATGAGGGTCATGGACTGTTAGTGGTGGTGGCCTTGGATCATTTATGTTATGGGATTTAGTTTTCGAGGTGGTTAGAAGAAGAGGTCTGTATTCTCAGGATATAGAATCCCTCGGGTTAACCACCATCTAATGTTCGTAAGGACGTCCATAACTTAATTATCAGGTTAACCATATCTGATACGGTATGAAATATCTATGCTAATTCGAACATCATAAAATGCAAGTGTGCTGAAATTGGTTTATTTCAATGTGAAATATCAGTATTACTCTGATGTAGTAAAAAGTTATTATTTAGGTTGAATTGGTATAATCCTCTGTATTGAAGATATCTAGTACCCATCAAGTTACCAACCGTTTTTGAGATAAATAATCATGGATTTAAGTGATTATGTATTTCTTTTTTATAACTAAGTGACTATGTATTGTTGTGGAACACAGTGTGTAGTTTGCTTTCTGATGCTTCCCTTTTCTATACTCAAGTGCTCGTGTATACATGTGCCTGCACACACAAAATGAGATTGCTCTTTTTGGTTTTGTTTTCTAAAAGCTTCAATTCTTTCCTAGCTAATCTTATGTCCTGTTTGTACTTTGTCCAAGAAAAACCTGAGTTGTGTCAGGTTATTGAATGCCTGGCTTAGATTAATCAGGTTTGTAAATTTCAGCATGGTGGTCTACTCAACTTCCTAACTAGCTTGACTAAGATTAATTGATATTAAATGGTTTTGAGTTAAATAACTGTTTGGTCTGGAAAACCTTCTTTGTTTATTTTATTGCAAACATTCATTTTTATTCTAGTTGCATTATCTGTGATGAAAATTTCTTCCCAAATCAGATTTACTTCAAGCATTATAAAAATTTCAAATTAGTAGTACTGTTTTAAGTTCATCTGTGTGGTTCTTCCAAGCACTGAGGTTGTTGAGTAAGACCTAGATTAGGGGGTAAAATCAAGAAGTGCTATAATATTTTGTTTGGGTTTCAAATTCTCTTTACGTGTGTGATATATGGAAGCTTTGGTAATTGCTTCTGCCCTTGAACTTGGTATCTCGTTGTTATCTGTCACGGGACCAGTTTCTTTGGGTTGAGATATTGGATTAGGATCAGTTTCTTCTGTTATTCTATTGTCTTTTTGGTTCTGTTGAGTAGAACTCCAGAGAAAACCAATCAGGGAATGATTGGCCATGCATTTATGTTGACAGTTTACTGATCCAACTGATATATGAGATTATGTATCAAATCTACCTGCATTTCATTGAAGCTTTTATAAACGTTAGTCACAGTGCCATTTTCAGCTTCATTTAATTCATGGAAGGGAACTGCTTTTTGTTATTAATGGTTTGTAATCTGTACTGTGTTCCATTGCAGAATGGGATCCTTGGGGTGTTCCTGACGACTATGAATGTGAGGTTATTGAAAATGATGCTCCGGTTCCCAAGCATATTCCTTTGCATCGTCCTGGTCCTCTCCCAGAGGAGTTCTACAAAACTTTGGAGGCTGTTACTTCACGTCCTGAAAAGGATGTACCAACGGTCACATCCAGTGAGTCACGGTAAAGGAGTAGGTTGCAGCTGGTATGTGCTGGAGGAACCTTCAGTTTCAGAGTTGCATCTATTTTTTTCTGCGTGTTCCCATGTTTGATTTCTTGTACTGGGGCTGTCTGCTAGTTTGAATAGAGTTTATTCCCTGACAAACGCGTGAACTATTGAGTTAATAATCTTGAGTTGAGGTGTTACACAAACTATTGTTGTTTTTCCAAGTGTCATTCATGCGTAACGATACTAGTGTTTTTTCACCAGTAGACTCATATATATGCTCGGTGACAGTCAGGCGCACAGCATTGTGGTTGTGCACCGGGCGCAGCAAATAATTTTTCGTTAATGGTCTTAATCCCGGTGCATCTCCAGAACTTGGAACATGCAGCTGTAATAGGCTAACTTGTGGTCTGAATGTATAGATAATCACTTCATTATTAGCCAGCTTGCACCAGGGCACAATGGGTCTCATATTTTCCCTTTTATTTTTCCACTTGTGATGTAGTTTTACTGACAGATAGTAGGGCTGATTACTATGCAAAATCTGTTGATTCCTTGAATATGAAGGGGGTGTAGTACAGCAAACCATGTTCTGCTGATATACATTCAAGGCCAATAGGATTTGAAAAAGAAATCTACAGAGGAATTGGTATTGATAATTTGCAAGCATACAGTGGAAGTGACCAGCATTGGGGCCATGCTCTCAAATTAAGAACAATGCCGAACAACGGAATTTGGCAAAATCCGGCACTGTAACCAAGGAAACTGTTTACATCATCAGCACAGCCTCTGTATCAGGGAAAGTGGCTAAATGCGGCACTGTCATTAACAATACGGCTAGAATACTGTTTACAACTTCAACACAGCCTCTGTAACAGGGAAATTGGATAATGATTCCGTAAACTCTCGAACTTTCAATTGTCTAGTCAAAATATATGCACGTGTGGCAGCTTGACCAAAAGGGAAGAGCTTGAACTCGCTGAGTCGTTATGTAGGGAAAAGTCATATGGGCATCCTCCTCTTCTTCCACAATGGATACAAAATCAGGTATCTGACAATGTTCTGATTTACTGACTCCACAAGCTTAAAAACAAATGAGCTACTAGAGTAGAATGATAGATAGTAAACAAATGATTTCAGGTGATGAGTAATTAAACCTGACTTGTAAGTTAAAAATGCAGCATTTTTGGGAGCAATTCCACCAAACAGAAAATAACTAGGCAGAGGATTATGGCTTCATTCTTCTAAGCTTTGCAGGAACTCATCAATCAGGATAACTTGAATACTGTACAAATGGAGTTGTGTTTGCCGTTCCTTCGCGATTGCTGGTTTTGCAAATCCATCCGCTTGCAGACCATAATTAATATGGGAAAGAGCCTCTTGAAAACTTCATCATCTTTGCAATAAAACCTAACCAGGCTGCTCTATGCAACCTCATCTCAGATATTTTACTTCCTGGCAATGTAAATGGCATGGTCTAAAACAGAGATGATGCAGTGTTAAAAGTAATAATGTTGTAATATCTTCATAACAGCTCCACTGCCTTATCAACATCACTCAATTTGATTATAGCACATACCAAAGAAGTGTGACTGTGTGACATCCATATAAAAATCTTCTTTCAATTCAAAAGAGTATCATAACAGAACAAACAAGGTAAGGAAAAGTTGTTCCCCTTCATAAAAAACTACCAGTTTTCAGAACACAAGCACTCACCTTTCCTGAAGGAATGGGTCCGGTTCCCATCTCTCACGATTACCTACCTATTAACCGAGTCGCAAGGACAATAAAGTTATGGCAATCTTTGCATGTGAGTTTATTCTTAATTATACGTATAGGAGCTTTTGATGGTGTATTTAGAACTTTAGAAGACTAAATGCGACATCTAACTTTGCACTGTGCTAAGATGTATCTCCCTTGTCTCGGTATAGATATCCCTGATTCTTAAACTCACTTATAAGTGATTCTATTTTTTCATGAATCTCATTTAAACTCAGTGAAGAGATGGACCTTGTTCCTAATCTCCAACCAACTTTGACCAGGATTCTTCTTCAATCCCTTCTCTCTCATCAACCTGCGAGTCTTTTCACCTAACTCAGACCGGCCAGAATCATCATACGTCTGCAAGCAGCACATAGAATGCTGGATCCAACGGGTCAAGTTCAAGACCTCACCTGGCTATATCTTCCCCAAGAAGCACATACCCACGTACTCTGCAGGCTCGCAATAATGTTTTGTAGATCAGAGCATCTGCCTCAAAAGGCATAGTTTCTACAACCCCCGCTGCATCCTCTAGGTGGCCAGCTCGGCCAAGGAGAACAACTAAACAAACATAGTGATCAAATTGTGGAACTACTTCATGTGTTTCTTTCATACAATGAAAATACGCAAGACCCATGTCACCAAAATTACCAAGACTGCAAGCAAAAAGCACTAGCAAGAACGTAATAAAATCAGGTTTTACTCCTGCTAACCTCATATCATCAAAAGCAGAGAGAGCACAGGAGATATACCCATTTGATGCCAATCCAGATATCAACCCATTCCATCACACCACATCTGGCTCAGTTATCTCCCCAAAAGCTATGTGCATCATGTAAGCATCCACATTCCCATAAAAGTCAACTAGACCATTTGAGATTGAAATCCATAAGCCAGATTTAAGAGAATCAAAGTGAAGTTGCCTCACAGTTTCCACTCTGCCCAAGCTAGCTGAGGCAGATACGAAGCCGGGCAAGCTAAATTCATCCATCTTAACATCATCATTGTACATGTGATTGATGATGTTTAATGCCATTCCACGCTGACCCATCTGATTTAATCTTGTGGCTAAACTTGTGTATGTAACTGCATCTCTGTGATTCATCATGCTAATTACATCATGTGCATCATCTACCAGTCCCAATCCAGCATAGGCATCAACAAGAGCATTCCCAACCATTATCATATATTCATGTAGCTTCAATGTTTGGTGTATAGACTTTCCTCTACTGCATCACCCAGGAATGTTAGAGAGGGTATAGGAATTTGGTTGAACTCCCATTGCTTGCATCTCAATAAATAAGTTGAAAGAATCTTGTTCAAAACCATGATCACCAAGACCAGCAATGAAGAGGTCCAAGAGATGAGATTTGGTGAGTTTATTCCTCTGAACACTCTAAAGGCATCCTCTATCATTGGGAACAATTCATGTACATATCAACAAGCGAATTTCCAACAGAAACATCATCCTACAAGTCAGCCTTGATCACTCGAGTGGACCTGTTTCCCCAAATCCAAGGATCGCACTGATGAGCAAGCATTTAAAATACTAGAGTACGTAAAATTATATGGCTCCATTCCAAAGATCTGCATCTCATGAAATGCATCAAAGGCCTCCCTGAATTTCAAGTTTTGAGTAAACCCAGAAATAATAGTGGTCCATAGTGTAACATCATATTCAGGTGTTGAATTTGAGACCTTTATAACATCTTCATTCCTCTGGCATGTTGAAAACGAATCAACTAGGGCTGTCTTCAACACCACATTCAGCTTAACTCCCCATATTATCGTATGGGCATGAAGCAGTTTCTCACAGTTTAAACCAAGAAAACGAGAAGCAGCTAAAAGTTTCACAAAAGTAAACTCATTTAGAGGAACCCCAGCCTTAATCATATTGGCATAAAGTCCTAAAGCCTGTCTCCATTTTTGAGCTTGAATTAAAGAAGATATCATTATTGTCCAAGAAACAGTATCACCATTACAAGTAAATAACTTATAAGCTTCCTCAATGTGATCACACTTAGAATACAAATCAATCAAACGCCGCCCAAACCAGGGTTCAACTCAACCCCACTCTTTATCATATAGGCTTGTATACGAGTTCCTCGATTGAATCCTCCCAAACCAGCACATGATCGCAAGACACTAGAAAATGTGAACTCATTCGGGTACTGACCCGAGATTACCATCATATCGAACCATTCAAGCGCCACCTCACGGTTTTCGTTCTTAGCATAAGCAGACAGCATCACGGTCCACGACACATCCTTGTAAGGCACTTCGTCGAATAAGTGGCGTGCTTTCTCAACTCCGTAGCATTTCGCATAAAAAGACAGCAGATTGTTGTTCAAATACAAATGATCTTGAAGACTCAGTTTGATTACTGGGCCGTGAACACACATAATAGAACCCGCGAACAAGTTTCCTCGAAACGGGCTATCTCATTTCTATTAAAGAATTTGGTGGCTGCTTTGCAAATCATCTCTTCATTTCGTTACATTATTTTGAGTTAGCCAAATTAGTAGGAGGATATGATAAAATAATTTTCATCTAATCATTTCTTTGGTTTATCATTTGTTTAATATATTGGTTGTGATTAAAAGAGGATACACAAATATTTTTGCTTCGACGCTGCATATCTATGTTCATTTGCTGTAGCTATGTGACCGTTTCTCACCGGAAATTTCCTTGAAGCACTGGTTATTTTAACAGCCACAGAAATTTCCTTAAAGATGATGATCATGGAAATTTCCTTGATATATAGAGGTCGTATTGAATATTGATAACAGAATAATCCTGGGCTAAGTGTAAAAGGGCCCTTTCTTGTCTAATAATTTTACATCGGATCATAAATAAAAAAAAAATTATATTTAAATCATATGATAAAATATTTAATTAAACAAATTATGTGAATTATATATAATTTTTTAATATATAATTTAATACAAAATTATTAAAAAAAAATATTCTCATGAAGCTAAATACTATTCATGATAATATGTCCTGTAAGTTTTCTTGTCGGATTACTTTTATTTTTTTACTATATTCTTGTTGTTGTGAGATTATTCACGATAATGTTTTTAATTTTAAAAAATATATATATATAATAAATAATTATAAGCTAGTTGTGGCCACCAGTTGAGGTCGACTATTTAATACCGCTAACATGACAACAGGACACTTGTTACGTTTTGATCTTTGTAAATCCCTTACTCGTTTAGGTCCATACGAGTGGAATTAATTTTGGGACAATTTTATATTTTTTCATATTACTCTTTTATATGTAAATAATAATAATAATAACAAAAAGAATAATAACAGTATGATTAAAATTATTCGATGATTTTGTATTTCATTTTTATATTCTATTTTAATATCACAATACATAATATTCAATTGAGATTAATCAATCATTTGAATCAATCAAGCACACATATATTACCACTTTATTTCACTTTCAGTCATGTCTTAGTTTAATTTCACTTTAATGCGGTAATAATTCTGTTTGTGAACCAAATGAACACTAACAAATTAAACGGGTAGTTTTATATTGTGTGCATGTGTTTTACAATAGTTCGCACTTGAGTAATCGCAAGTGAGTTCAATGTGAATCGGATTTTGGATTAACTTAACTATATTATGAATTGAGTTTTTAAGTACAAAGATTCTAACTAATCATCGTATTTTTATTTTCCTATACAAATAATAATAATTATTTTTATTCATAAAAAATTTATTAATTATTAGATTAAAAATATTCAAATACTTTGATTTGAGATACTAAATAACTCATGATCAAAACTGTTTATAATTTTGGATTGTAAAATTTTACTACTAGTCTTAAGGGGATAAGAACTTTAAAAATTGGAATCATATCAATAGAATTGATGTTCTTTCTATCCATATGCAAAAGCAAAATATTTATATTTAATCAAATATAAATGTCATTTTAAAAATAATTATCACAACTACTTTGTTGTTTGCTATAAATCACTAAATTAACTTTTCACCAATCATCTTTTGGGAAGTAAAATCTTAAAACAAATTTATTATTTCAGTATTTAACTAAATTTATTTTTAAAGAATCCAAATTATAAAATAAAAATAATATCTTAGTAACTGGATAAAAGGATAGCATATGAAATATGTGAGTACAATGTTGTGGCAAATAGAAAGAAAAACGCACCTGAAATTTATTTTAATTGATGAAAATTTTATTACTTTTTCCTTTTGTAAAATTATATTCCAGGAAATTTGATAAATAAAAATTTGCAATTTTCTTAGAATGTTTTTTTTTTATTATAAAAAACACACAAAAATATAATGTGAATTGATCTTTTTAAACTTGAGTATAGGAGGTTTCAAGAGTTAAGTTTAGGTAGTTTGTGGATTTAAATAAAAATCACTCATAAGATACTTTATATGTTATAAAAAAAAAAAAAATTTCAAGGGAAAAAATAAAAATTTATCATTGAAATTTCATAATTGGGTCAATTTGACTTGAAGTTTTGAGAGTGTCAATTTATCTATGAGTTTTGTTTTTCAAGCCAATTAGGTCTTTCGTCCAATTGAATTGTCAAAGGGCACGTGAAATGCATATCCAATTGAGTATTTTCAGGTCAATTTGTCACCATCTAAATTTATTTTTATTTGGGAGGTTTAACATACCTTTCACGTGCTTCTTGACGGTCCAATTGGACGGAAAGTCCAATTGACCTGAAAAAAAAACTAAAAAATAAATTGACACTCTTAAAATTTAAAATCAAATTGATCCAATTATAAATCCTCGAAATTAAATTCATTTTGTTCTCGAAATTTAACTAAGTATTTTTTTCTCTTATGTTTGATATTGATATCGACAATCTTCTCAAACCATTGTAATAATCCATTAACTTGAAGCGTTGTGACTTAATTCCAAACAAGAAAAATATTTTAATTTTTATATTTTAATAAAAAATTAAAAATTCAACCATTTTTTTTTCATGTTCATTATTTATAACTTAAAATTAAGAACTCACTGCAATAACCAAATCAATTCAAAGTGTGATGATTAGAGTGATTTTTGATTGATTTAATCTTTATTTTACTACATCAGAACCTCAGGATAATGTATTTAAGTTTTGAAGCATGAGGCACAACCGAAGTTTAAGATTAATTAATATTTTCCTCTTTTTATTTTTTTTTAGCAAGTAGTACTTCCCAGATAACAAACACGCCCTTAAATACTCTGCTATTTATCCCTTTTATTAGTACCTCAAGTCAATCATTCTCTCTAATCGTCTTTGCTCTCTTCTTCTAGAGACTTCTGTTCATATCTCTCCAATGGCGTCTGATCTCGAAAAGAAGGCCAAAGAGGCGTTCATCGATGACCACTTCGAACTAGCAGTGGATCTCTACACGCAAGCCATCTCTCTCAACCCTAAAAACGCTGAGCTCTTCGCTGATCGAGCTCAAGCGAACAACAAACTCGAAAATTTCACTGGTATTTACTCTCTTTTTCTCCCTTTCTTTATCGTTACGAAATTTTCTATTTTTCTACGGTGCGTAGTCGTTATTTTGTTTGGCTATGGAGAAATTGGAGGGGAAGGAAAGTTAGAAATAAGACTTTGACTTTCGTGTTGGTGTTCGATTTTATGTGTAGAATGGCTAGAGTGAAGAAGATTTGGAATTTATTTTGGCTGAATTGAGTCGAAAACATATGATTATGAACTTTTGTGATGCACAAGTAAATGCGCATTTGCGTCTTCTGATTTCAGTTTTATCGTCAATTCGTGATCTTTATGCATATGCATATACATATTTACAAGCACACACCAATACTCATTTTTCTGTACTAGTATTTAATCTGTGTTTAATTATTTTTTGGCAATGCCTAAGGTTTGACAATAATTTGGAAAAGCAATGGTTAATTTCTTAATATTCCATGTGTAGAGGCTGTGGCTGATGCGAACAGAGCAATTGAGTTGGATCCTGGAATGCCTAAAGCATACTTGCGAAAAGCGTGAGTCAATTTTTTCTTGCTAGATTGATTAGTTTCTTGAGGATATGCTTCTATTGTAATTTTCAATGCTTAATATCTTATGTGTAAGATCTCTCGTATGTGAAGTAATTATTATCTGTTCATTACTTATGGTCCAGATCACATGGGTTGAGGTAGTTGATCGATCTCTACAAATCTTACCAAAAACATAGCCTTTAACCGGAAAATTGTAGGAATAGGGTGCATGTAACCGATAAACTATATTATCTTTTGCAATAGTGATTCTACTACTTTGATATATCACCCGCTTTGCCATATGTTTAGATACTATTTTGTGGACTGGAACGACTCTCTGTCACTTATTATGAATATTCTGTCTCTATTACTTGGAGACTATTTATGAAATATTTGTGACTCTGAGTTCTGAAATTTCCATAAAGTTATATCTAAGGAGGATCATAAGAGGTGAATGCTATTCCAAAATTTCAAGGATAGCCTATGTCTTCAGCATTTTCTTGAAGAATTGCTCTGGTAAGTAGATGGACAAGGATAGCATGAAAGGATGTGCAGGTGCATTGACTGTACCACTATCTCTCTCTCTCCTCCTTTTAGATAGAGAAAAGAACTCTGATAGCACGTCTATGGATCATGCTATTTGAGTACCAGTTAAGCCTTCTAGGTGATGAAGTGTCACATGTTGCTTTGGTGATGCTTTTTGCAGTACACTGGTTTAGTTTGGTGTCACATCATATATTCTAGGTTATTTTAGGGGCTAGAAGTGGAAATAATTATTTTTTTAGTTGATTCTGGGGCTACATGGTTTTCCTGTGTAGCACCGGTGGTTACATCCCTGCATTTCCATTTTCTTTATCAATCATAAGATTCTCTTAACCCTGTACAGGGATGCGTTTCTTTGCGTTGTATGGCCCCCTTTGGTTAATCGCATGCATGGTTCCTAGTTCCTTTTGTGGAATTTAACTCATTGAATTTCCTTGTTTCCGTTTCTTGTTACAGCACTGCATGTATGAAACTTGAGGAGTATGAAACTGCCAAGGCAGCTTTAGAAGCTGGCGCTTCTCTAGCACCAGAAGACTTGAGATTTACCAATTTGATCAAGGAATGTGAGGAACGCATAGCAGGTATGTGGTTGTCTTTTACAAGGTTGGATTTCTTGTAAGCAATGAAACTGGTGTACCATTCTCCATAATGAAATCCCTAAGTGTTTTTTTTTTTTTTGTGAATGTGAGGAACGCATAGCTGGTATGTGGTTGTCTTTTACAAGGTTGGATTTCTTGTAAGCAATGAAACTGGTGTACCATTCTCCATAATGAAATCCCTAAGGAAGAGTGTTTTTTTTTGGGGGGGGAAGGAGGGGGGGGGGGGGGAGGGTGGTATTTAACAGAGTTATCAGATTTTAGAAAATATATTGTGCATTTTAATGTCATTCTTGCTATCTTATTGATGGATTTCAAATCTTGTTTAGAGGAAACCGGTGATTTACCAAACCACTCATTGGAAAAGGTGCCAACCAATGTTGTGCCTACAAAAGATGATAAGCTAGTGAAGGACCTTCCCGATCAGGTGACAGTGGAAACATCAGCCAAACCGAAATATAGGTTTGTGCAAGTTTTGGCCCTGGCTAGATCTCTGCTGAATATGTTGCTCTATACGTGCAGAGGTCAATAACATATAATGTTGCACATTTCACATTTTACTGTATTATATTCATGTGTGAGCACTGTTATGCTGGTTTTATATTCATCTCTGACCACTTCTATTATAATGGAAAAGCAAGTGTTTCAGCCCTAGTGAGATGCATGGTTAATCAAGTGAAAAATATTTGAGCAGGCATGAATTTTATCAGAAACCGGAGGAAGTGGTCGTGACTATATTTGCAAAGGGAATACCAGCGGACATTGTTTCTGTTGATTACGGTGAACAAATAGTATGATGCACACTAATCGAATGCTGTTAATCTTTATTCAACTTTTGGTTTTACAGTTTTATTGATATCTGTATGAATAGATGGGCTAAACAAATGTAAATTTCTTTCGTTGTTTTGCAGCTAAGTGTTAGCATTGATGTCCCTGGTGAAGATGCGTATCAATTTCAACCTCGCTTATTTGGAAAGGTATTTCTGGGAATTCATGTTGTCAAAGTAGCTGTTTCTCATGGAAATCATATGTAAAGTAATTTTCACTTATAAAAAAAATATATAAAGTAAATTTCAACATGTAGTATTTGGTTGCTGTTCATTAGAGTGAAATATAGAGCTCTAGTTGAATACAATTCTCTTTACTTATAAAAAGAGAAATATAGAGCTCTAGAATTTCTTAAGGCGTTAAGGTTATATGAGAACCACAGATTACTAATTTTTTCTAAATCATCATTTCCTTTTGCTTCAACAGTGAGCTTTTTGTTATGCCCTGAATAAATTGCTAATTCTAGCATTTTGGTAATTGTTTGCATACGACAGATTATACCTGCCAAGTGCAGATACAATGTCTTGTCCACCAAAATTGAAATCCACCTTGCAAAATCTGAACCAATTCACTGGACTTCTCTTGAATTCAGCCAGGAAAACACAGTTCCATTAAGGGTTAATGTATCTTCTGGTAAGTTATTATTCTACCGATTTTCTGTCTTTGGACATTGTCTGAAAGAAAGTGTCTGGTCTGGCTACCAAAGAGAAGCGGTGACAAAACCAATATGTGGTAGCTTGGACATTATATCTGCTGTAGTTTTGGCACATTGTGATCCGCTGTATATATGCTTATGCTAAAAAATTTTGCAGTCACTGGATCTCAGAGACCTGTTTACCCATCCTCAAAACCCAAACGTGTAGATTGGGATAAGCTTGAAGCTGAAGTGAAGAAGGAGGTCTGCTTATTAACTAGTTGATTTTGTTTGTGTTCCTTAATTTTATGAATACTTTCTAAAAGAAAAACTTGAATCACGTTTTCAGTCAAGGCATGACATTCTAGTGGTCTGACTTTCAGGAGAAAGAAGAAAAGTTAGATGGTGATGCAGCTTTGAACAAATTTTTCCGGGACATTTATAAGGATGCCGATGAAGACACAAGAAGAGCCATGAGAAAATCTTTTGTAAGACTTTTGGTTATCGGTGTTTTATGTAATATATCACTTGTAAAATGCTTAAATACTTATATAATAATTTATTTTTGTGGGTTTGTTGACACAGTTTGAAGGTCATCACTAAAAAATATTAAAGAATTAAAGGGTGTAATAACGAATATACCTTGTGCACTGCATCCTAATATTCACGGTGTTATTTTACAGGTGGAGTCGAATGGGACAGTGCTATCAACGAACTGGAAGGAAGTTGGTTCAAAGAAGGTGGAAGGAAGTCCTCCTGATGGCATGGAAGTGAAGAAATGGGAGTACTAAACTCTTGCACCGGTTTGGCACATTGTAACTTAAATGAGTATGATTTTGCTCTCTGAATGATCTTCAAACTTCTGTAATTCTGTTTTGGTTGGCTGTGCTTGAATATTTAGTCGTACTGCTAAATACAGTAGATTGACTTCCTGTTTCCATTGTTCTTTGGGTTTCAAGTGAACTTGGTGCGCAGAACTTTGGGATTATAGAAATTTCAATGTAATCGTTTGCTTTAGCCGTATTTTTTTTTTATTTTTGCATTTTTTAAAAATGATATTTGATATGTAATTGTTTGCTAGAGGTCCTATTGAGTTTAAACATGTCTGATAAAATAACTATGAAATTTTATTTTTTTAGATCTTTTTTTTTGGTTTTAACTTCTTTTTCTTATTAGTTAAAATGGTTTTGAAACTCTGACGATGCTGATTAGTATGCGAGTGCTGGTGTTACAATTTATATATTTGCAAACAAATCACATTTAAGCACAAACTTCTGTAGCAGTTTTTCATGAAGTGATGATTTGATAAAAAGGCAACTGTTATTATAATGAGCTTGGGTGCGACTGCAGTGGAGGGAGTGTCGGCACCAAAACGCAATGAGGGGAAAGAGGAAGATCGGTTGACAATAAGCATCACCAAGCCAATAGATCTTAGGGTTTCCTACAGGGAAAAGCTGGAAGGGCCTATGGGCGCTTAGAATAATGACCTTTCTGCTTTGTTGGATAACCTGTTCTCGAAAGAGGATTCGAATGTTGAAGATGAAGACTCTCCCATCCCTCGCTTCAGTCGCACTAAGGATGAGAAAAGAGAGATTAAGAGAGCCCTGGAAAAAAAAATTGAATCTTTGGAAACCTGTGGGGAGGATGGATACGGTGGATAGGGGAAAAGGGTTCTTTGTCGTCAAATTTAGGGAAGATGCCGACTTTAAAAAAGCCCTTCAAGAAGGCCCTTTGTTTATTGGCCAATTTTTCTTTTCCGTTCGAAGATGAGAACCGGATTTCTCCCCTGATGAGGCAATTGCCAAGTCTCAAAAGCGGTCTTATGGTTGAAATTGAAAGGTCTTCCAATTGAATATTACGGAAGGTTTTTCCTTCAAAGGGTCGGTGACAGTATTGGAAAGCTGTTAAGGTTGATTTACGGACTGACAATGTGGAAAGAGGCAGATTCGCTCGCCTTTGTGTGGAGTTGGACGTTAGCATGCCCCTATCGAAAAAGATTAAATGTGGGAAAACCATTGTTGATATCCTGTATAAGGGAGTTTCCACTTTGTGCTTTCATTGTGGCCTCGTGGTTCACAAGATTGAAAAATGCCCCACTTGTAAAGGTTCTATAGAATCTGATTCTTTAGTCAGTGTTGAAGGAAAGGAGCAAAGTGACTCTGTCTTGGATGTTAGTTACTGGCAAAAGAAAAGCCAAAGCTGCTACAATCTTGTATTCTGCCACAGTAAGCCCTGTGGTGGAAGGTTCGAAGCTCCGCCAGTGACCCATCCTTGCCTGGACCTTCTGGGTCAAAGGACAAAAGCCTGGTTGGGATCGATGTGACCCTTCCTTCACTTGAAGCTTCTTGCCCGTTCTCTCTGCAATCTCTGCCTGATCCTATACGAGATGCCCACACCTCCAAACAAACACCTCCCCAAATTCAACTCAACCCCTCCACCAGAAACACACAAAAAAAAAAACCTGATCCCCTATTCAAAAATTCATTCTTCCCCCCACCCTCAAGAAATGGCTCCCAAAACTCCCTCCTTCCAGAAACTCATCTTTTCTTGGTGTAGAATCTGAAACCGTTCCAGAGGCTTCTGCTTCCGGAGGGGAAAGTACTGCACGTTCATAGGGAAATTAGTGAAAATAGAACCTGCCCTTCAAAGGATGATAGAATACAGCCATCCTCTAACTTGTAATAGCCACAACCTGTTATTAGTGGTTGCGCTGGGAAAGACTTTCAGGGTTATTCCTCAAATGGAAATCCAGCGGTGAAGTTCATTGTAGTTCATCCCGGGCAGTGGGTGGAGATAAGTGCCAATCTCTTGCTGTCAGTGGCAACAGTGAAGCTACCATTCTAAAAGTTCAAAATTGTTAAATTCAGTTCATGTATTTCACATGTTCACGTCCACACACCCCACTTTCATCCACTTTATTTTAGCACGTGCACATATCTTGGTTCAGGCTCAAAAGGTTATTCTCAGACCATGAATAAATTGTAGAATTTTGTGAATAATGGAATTTATTGCTTTTATTTTGTTATCCTTCAGATTATTTTAAAGAACTATATCATATATGTTCATAATTCAAACAAGAATAAAATGCGATTTGGTGCTGATTAAATGGGCGTTGAGGTTGTTTTGATTCCCGACACGTAACAAATTTTTCGAAAGGTAAGCTATTGATTCGCTTTTGATATTTTGACTTGTCAAATGAATAGATAGACTCCAATATAATATATATAAATTTTAATTATAAAATAATATTTAAATTTTTACTTCTCGATCAGTCACCTATTTAGTCCTCTTATGGATGCTTGCAGATTGATGAAGCCGCCCTGTGAGTGTCGTCTCCAACAAGTCCACAGGGAGGCAAATTTCTGTGCCAGCCTTACCAAACACGGTGTGGATCTAATATCAATGGAATAATGTACTTTGAGGAGCTCCTAATTTCTTTTGGACTTGCTTTTTCCGGATTGTACTGCCTAGTTGTTTGTAGTATTAATGATGCTTGAAAGATTAATGGATATGACATGCAATTGTTTTGCTTTAGGAAACGAGTGGATTCAATCTTTAACCTTTTATCAATGCAAAATATTATCTTGGACAAATGCGGACCACAAGTAAATTAGCCCCTAATGGAGCTGCCAAGTTCCTTTGAAAAACAATTAAGCACTTTTGTAATTTGTTGAACTTAAAATCATTAAATTTTTGCGTTAATTCATGGGAGTTTTAAAATTAAAATAAAATTATGAATTTTTTCAAGCATTTTAAAGAAAATATTTTTTTTTTATATAAACAAAATTTGATTATAAAAATTATTTTCGAAAATAAAAACTGAAAGCGATTTTATGAAGAAAAAAAACATGTTTTGATTACTGTAACTCGAAAATTGTTTATAAAACAAAAAATAGTGAAATGTTGTTTGAATAATCTTATTTTAAAAACTGTTTTAATACACTTTATAATTATTTTTAGTTTTGAGTTTAAATTTAAAATCTATATTAATTTTATTTTTTATTTTTTTAAATACTTAAAAATAATAATAATTATTTTATTTTTTATTTTTTTATATATCATAGAAACAAATAAAACAAACACCAATCTTAAAGTTATTTTTCAAAAATTATAAAAAAAAATATCGATTTAAAGTTTTTAAAAATAAATTTTAAAAACTATTTTCAATTTTCGAAAATACATCCAACATGCCCGTACTTTTTGATAAAAAGAGCCCTCTGTCTCTCCTCATGGTTCCCCATTTCTCTCTTCCAGTTTACCTTTACTTCTTTCTCCCTCGTGCAGCGTCTTCTTTGTCCTTCCACGTCGTGATGATCGACTTCCTCCGTCGTGCTACAGAGACCGGCAGTATATAGCCACACGCTGCCTTCGATCTGTTCTCTCTCTCCTTCTGAAACAGCGAACATCTCTGTCACGGTTCTATCACAGCTACGGAGGTGTGCGGTCGCTACTCCTTGAGTCCACTTTCTGTCAGGTATAATATCCAACTCTGAGATCCTGTTTTCATCGATCCTTTAGTTTATTTTATAAGCAAATTAACCTCTTGTTCCGATCAATTTTGGAAATCTGGAATACATTGATGCTGTGTTGCTTTTGAAGTTTTCTGATCCCCTTTCTCTTTCGTTCAATCCGAGAATCTTTGGTGTTCTGCTTGATGGGTCTAACTGTCTAAGTCTATGCATGCTTGTGAAATGATCTGAAGATCGGATTGGCAGATTGCAATATTTTCTTCTATTCTATTTCTGCATTTGCTATTTTGGAGATGATGATGACTGACTCCCAAAATTTCTGTTATAGTATGCTTGGTTTGTGTGCGATTTGAAAAAATCTGTTGTGGCTTTCCATTGAATTCTGATTTGAAATGTTTAAATCTGCTTCGTTGAGCTTGATTAACATGATATACAAGCAACCATTTATAGCTACTCACAAATTAAATTTTTTAATTCGGCTGAATTCTTCATAATTGCGGCATCAAACTTGAGCTGTCGCGAAAAGAAATGACGAAAGAAAAGTAAGATACAACAAAACTATTGGAGTTTACTGATGAATCACCACCTTTGATACACCCACCATTCTATAAAACATCGCCACCACCATTCTTGTGGTGCTAAGGAACTGTGAGAAGCCCTGACTTGATGACCTTGAAATATGTTGATATTAACTCACTGATAAATTTCTGGGGTTCTGTATTTTATGTCATCAGCAAATAATTTTTTCCTTTTCTTTTCTGTGGTCCTTTTTCTTTTTTTCTGAGTACTTTTTTTGATGGATGGTGCCCGGAAAGTTTGTGATTATTTATTTAACAATTATATACGGGAAAACTGAGTGGTTTGTTCATATGTTGACAAGGGTTCTGAATACTTTTGTGTGAAATTCTTATCTTAAATTAGAGATCTTTAATGTTTACACCAGTACCATTATTGTGTAAAACAATTGATCACATAAAGCAGAAAGTTGTGAAACTTGAAATACGGCATCCTTTGCAGGCTACAATTTTAAGGTTTGGGTTTATGCAATCAAATAATTGATCACGTAAAGTCATATATTCATATGTACATTTCCATATACTTGTGTTTTGGATGTGTATTTATGTGCATGTGTGTGTCAAGGAGCTTAGCAATGTTTGATTGTACAGTTTCTTGGCTTGTCTCATGAATTTTTGGTTGTATGAATTGGCTGGGAATGTTTTGGATTGTATATAAGCTCCTCTTCTTTTCATTTTTGAAAAATGTATCGTGGTCTGTGGGTCAATGTATTAGGTAAGAAAGTGCTGGTGGGTTGATATGTGTATGTTGTAATGATGTCAAATACTCAAATTTTGTGGTTTCTTCTATACAAAGCTTTTTGGTAGTTTACATTTGGTATTCTCTTTGTACAATTAAATAATCTGTTAGGAACACTCTTGCCGATTATTTTGACAAGGTTTGTGGCTAGGGTCATTGTAGCAAAATGGGTTTGATTGTGCGCATAACTTTGTTTGGTTTCACTTTATTTTTCTTATATTTTATAATGCTATTTTTGATGTAATTGGATGAAAGTATGTATTTGTTGTGTGGTAGGGTAGAAATGCAAACTATTTGCATGCTTATTAGTCTATGCCTTCACTATATGATATTCTTGTAGCAAATGACACTTATTTCTTCTCTTCTGTTGCCTCTATATATAATTCTTTTATAATAATATTTAATTATCATATTAACTCATAATTAAAGAAACAAGCATGTGCTAGTCAAACTAGTATTCTCTAGGTAGGTCTCTGCAATAACACGAGTAAAAACTGCCCCTTTCTTAATCTGATTACTAATTAGGGATTTCTTAATATGATATTCTTTAGTTATTGAGATTGACCCTTCATTTCTGTGAGGAAAGGAAATGCAATTCTTTGGAGGATCAGAGATCAGCCCATCGCCACCGGCACCAACAGTATCGGGTAACAATGCGCACATGATGTACGTATTCAATAGGAACGGTGTGTGCTTGCTCTACAGGGAGTGGAATCGGCCTCTCCATACCCTCAACCCCCAACAAGACCACAAACTCATGTTTGGCCTCCTCTTCTCCCTCAAGTCCTTGACTGCCAAAATGGATCCCACCAGGTATATAAACCCAAGCTCTCTGTTAATTATACTTAATTTCACACTTCCAATTATAATTATAGTAACATGTCAGAGATCATTGCCACCTTTTTTTAATTTTAATTTCCAGTATGGAGAGGGGGAATCTAGGAGTGCCACAGCTACCGGGACAAGGATGTTCGTTTCACAGTTTCCGTACTAATACCTACAAGCTTAGTTTCATGGAGACTCCTTCTGGGATAAAGGTCAGTTTTTAATTTTATTTTTATTGAATTTAAAATTTTATTCTTTGTATTTATCACTGGAATCGCAAACATTTTGTGTTCTTGTTCAAATTCTGGCGTGTTTTCAAATGTTTGATAAGTATCACATTTTACCGATTTGAGTCATAAAACTGTGAATGAAACTGTAATATGTTAAATCTTGTTCTGGATGCTGATAAAACATGATATTTAATCTGTAGTAGTTCTTATTTTTCATTATTTTTTTCTCTTTAGGCTATGATTGGTTGGAGAGAAATGAGAGGAAAGAAGAAGGGGAGAAAATAAAAGAGAGTGGAAATACAACCTTTTCTTTTAAGAGATTTCCCTTTTGAGTTATCGTTTAGTATTGCAGTTAGGCTCTTTTAATGTCGGATCATGCGTGTATATTTCATTGTACATGATGTGTGCCTGAACCCTTGGAAATTGTTTGTTGGAAAGTCTTGATTCTTTATTTCCCAGATGAAAATTAAAAATCTTATTTTATTTGATAATACCAGACCATGACTGTGTGTGTGAGTTAGGCTATGTAATGATTCTAATCTTGAGTTGGTTAACTTGTCCAAGTTCTAGTATTTCCAAACTTTTGCTAAGGTTTTCGATCAACACCGCGGATGCTTTGGCTAGCAGAAGAATAAGGGAGAAATTGAGAAGAAGATATAAGGGAATTACTCATTGGAATGGAGATTTACACAACCTATTAGATCAGGAAAATTAGGCTATGGATTGCTTGGGGGCTAATGTATCTGATACTGCCTTGTAAATATTTTCTCAATGTGTTAAACATAATGTTAAAAATTGTCAACAGACTCGATAGTCAGGTGAGTGATTAATTAGAGACAACTATTAAATGCTATAAAGTTTAGAGTTAAAGATTCTTATAAGCTGAAACATGGCATGGGAAAGTGATAATTTATTCTGTTTCAAAGTTTGAACTTAGTGAAAGTGATGCAGTATGGTCCCTTGCATGGGAGATTATATGCTGGAAGTACTTCAAGCGCTTGGCAGAAGTTCACAAGAGAAAAATGCTTCCGTTGAGATGGCTTAAACTGATTTTAAATTGGATATGTACTGCTAAAGTATAAAGATTTGAGGCACGGTTGGCATAAATGATTGAGATTAAAGTATTAAAAACATCTGTACTGACTTGTCTTTTAATTAGTTTAGCTTGCCATATAAAAATATTATTTAGATAATTTCTGATATATAGGAATTCAGAAATCTATTTTAGGTCTTCTATGGTAGGTGGGCCTGGTGTGTCATTTGCGACTTGTGTGTCGTTCCTGGCAACTAAGTTTTCAAGATTTCTGATATTATTAGTTTTGAAGATCTGAAGCTGTGTTGCGCCTTGTATAGCATTTAATTACTTGGATGACCTACTATTGCAAATAGAAGGATTAAACCCTGTTGATCACGTGGTAGTCTATTGCAAATGTTCTAGCATCTAGCTTTTGGCAAATATTTCTGCTGAGGATTTGAATCATCTCCATTTGAGAATTAAAATGGAGGTCAAGTTCATGGTGAGATTGAATGCTATAATGACAAACTTGGATTTGGATCCTCTCAATTTGATAATGTGACATTCAGTCTTACCATAACCTTTACTCTATTTCAATTTTCAAAATGAAGAGTTTGCAAATCCTCACACCCATTATTTTTTAGGTAAAAATTAGTGATTGTGAAGTGCTTGTTACATGACTCTTACTATACCACCATATTTCCTTCCCTTGGCAGATTATCTTAGTGACTCATCCGAGGACTGGTGATCAACGGGAATCCCTGAAGTACATTTACAACTTGTATGTTGAATATGTTGTCAAAAACCCACTCTATGCTCCAGGAAGTCCTATCAAGTGAGTCAATAAGCTCTTATCACTTAAAACTATTTATCGACATACTCACATAAAATTAATGACACTTAATGGGACTTTATTTGGGATTTGTCTTTATTCAGTTTTCTTCCACGTTTCACTGAATAGTTACCCTGTTGGATTTGGGCTTTGGTTAGGATCCATTGTAAGAACAAAAGTTATTAAGGGTGCGCTTGGTGAACAAGATGAAGGATAGGATAGAACGAGATAGATAAGTAAGAGAATAAGATATCTCATCTTATCCCTCAAAAGTTATTATGGCTGGATGAGATATCCTATCCCTCTCTCATCTTGTCCACCAATCACATTCATAAGATAAAAATCATCCCATCCTCCACTCGTCTTGTCAACCAAACAAACCTTAAGTTTTTACTGAATGGACTTGTTTTTTGCTTTGTGTAGGTGTGAGTTGTTCAATACATCACTTGACCAATACGTGAGGAGCATTTCGTAGTACCTCAAGGTGGTGCTTAGTAACCCTTATCTGGTTATCCTTAATTTGCACATTCTGCTTCATTTTAAACAATTAAATAACTTTCGGTTTCTGTCTGGCAGTCCAAACTCAACCTGGCCCCAAGAAAAGCAGAGAAATCTGATTCAAAAGAGTGGAACCATCTATCTTGTGGATATAATTTGCAACACGTTGTTGAGAATATATAAATTAATGATGGTTTCTTGTTTTACTATGTTAACCTTACTTGAGGTTATCTGCTTTAGTACTCCGTGTGCAAACATTTGTCATGATGATCAATCAATCAGAGATTCAGAGGTGCTGAGCATGCCGATGACAATTAAAATGTATTTAGCATCCAAAAAAATATGTGTGGTCATGGTTTATTACTTTTTTGGTTCATTGTAGCTTTATAGGTGCGTTGAGCCGATGGGTTGCACAACATAAGGTAATGTTTTTGTCTCTCATTGGCGAGCAAAAAATCGATCACTTCTTATTCGCAGTATCTGGTGAGTCAAAGATCATCGCACATCTGTGTTCTAGTTTATCTTCAAACAAATGTGTATAGTTTAATTACCATGTGGCTGGGTGAGAGATCCTGAAAATATTAACAAAACGTTTTGAGTTGATGCATATTTTACAGGTTAAGATTCGTAGAATCTTCGACGATCACAATTTATAAGTCTGATTTTTTGTTTAACAGTTTGGGATTGAGCCCATGAATAATCGAGGTTTTGCAGCAGTATAGAAACCCTAATTAGGACGTTTTAAGTTGCTTATAAATATTTTTTATGCAGTGAGCGTATATTATAACGAGAGATTTGTGAGGTTGATTATAGTGAAGTTTCTGGTAGGACGTAGTCTTATTTTGGAGTGAACTTAAGTATATTGTGTTTTTTTTCTGGATAATCTGTGTGATTGACAAAAAAAAAGAATTAAAGAGAGCAACTATATTACCATAATTTAAAATGTCAGTCCGTATTTTCCCTCTAAAGTGCCCATATTTATGTTGTAAACACAATGTGTTACAGGCATATCAGCTTTTTATTTGAGATTTTTTCTGCTAATTCTTGAATAATTTATTTACAAAAGATGAGTATATATTTTCCTTTAAAACCCCATTTTATACTTGTAAACAAAATGTATAACACGCTTGATTGCACGATTTCTCTTACGGGAGATCCACACCCCTATATTAGAGTTTTTGAGTGCTTTTTTTTAACGAGTGAGGATAATAAGAGTAAATTAAAACATAGAAAATGTAAAGGTACATATATTTCTTCTTTGTAAATTTATTTTAAGGGATACTTTATCTTTTAGAACTTTAAACATTTTAATTATCTTATTCAATGGCATTTGAGGAAAAGTAAAATATAATAAATGTTAGAAATTTTGGAGGGTGTTATTCTCTTCTTTTTCATTTTAATACTGAATAGGCCATCAAGGCTTTGGATTGATGGTAATCAACGGTGAGGTGAGGTTTAGGGTAAGTCCAAGGTTGGAGTTTTGCAATCTTACTTTCTTAACGTAAAAAAAAAAAAATGAATGGTACGTAATCATGAGAACATAGTAATTACACATGTTTTCAAAAAATCCATTAATAACTCAATTTTCATTCGGATTATCATCACTTAAACAAAATAAAATTGATAAGATTTTGATATAATAAAATTTGTTTAAATTTTTTTGATTAAAAAAAAATCAACCCCAACTTAAACTGAAAATTATACACTGTGTGTGACAATGACCTTCGATCTTATACTCACAAAACGATGGATTGAACGACTTCTTTCCATTAGTTAACCACCTCGTCGCAAAAGTTTTAGTTAAAGTAAAACATTAAATATATATATATATATATTTGAATTATAAAATAGCCTTCATTAAATCCATATTAATAAACAGTCATTCTGTTTGTTGTGGTGATGGGTTGGCAAATGGTTGAGTCTTGAGATAAAAAATAATTAGGGTTCAGGAGCACAGATTAATCGAGATCAACTCATTTATCATAAAAATTGGTAAAGCAAAAGCTTGCATTATATTATTTTTATACGTAAATTTAAATTTTTTAAATTTTATAATATAATAAAAATTATTTTTTAATCAAAATTTATATATATCATCTTGATGCGTATTGAATTGCATGTCCTTTATTTTTTAAAAATAAAATATCTGTTCCTTTTGTCTCTTTCCCTTCGTGATTCATATCGAATTACCTTTATTATTTGAAGCTGCATGGGTAATGAGAAATTGGGTATTACACGTAAAATCTTATTTATTTTCAATAAAATACTACGTATCAACCTCACATGGCACCTCACTAACCGACAAGCTTAAGTTTTCAGAGATATTAACGAGTCAGTGACTCAGTCAGTCTCTTTCTTTTTCTTTTTTTGACTCAGTCAGTCTTGCTTCAGTGACTGAGCTAAGTTGGCCAAGGCAACAATGGATGACCCACCCTCTCTATTAGCTGCCACCGCAGCTTCTTTCATAGCCAAAACCTTAGCCCTTACTTCTTTCCCTTTCTCGGACTCCATCAACTCTCTCACTCGCTCCTCCAACTCGGCAGCAGTCACGCTCCCATCTCCAGACTCTTTCACCGACAAAGCGATCTTCATTTCCTCCACTATGAACAGCATATTCGACCTCTGCTCAGCGTACAAAGGCCACGCAATCATGGGCACGCCCGCACACACCGCTTCCAGAACCGAGTTCCACCCGCAGTGAGTCACGAACGCACCCACCGAGTCATGATTCAGTACATCCACTTGAGGAGCCCATGACTTCACCACGAGCCCCCTATCTTTGGTTCTCACCATGAACCCTTTTGGCAATATTTCATCCAAATTTGGTTCTGGTGGTGTCAAAATTGACATATTGCTCTTTTTATGATCATCAGTGGGTGGATTACGCACCACCCACAAGAATCTGTGGCCGCTTTTCTCTAACCCAATAGCCATCTCCGTCAATTGCTCACCTGAAAACAAACCCATGCTACCAAAACAAAGAAACACGACGCTTTTACTCGGTTGCGAGTTTAACCAACTCAAGCACTCATGTTGATTAACTTCATTATCACAAACACTCTGTTCCTTTATTGAGATCAATGGCCCTATACAATACACAGGCGGGGTTTGCCCATCTGGTATGCATAAGCCCTCATTTAGCGCCTTGAAAGCTCTTGGTTCAAGCGCCTCGAAGGTATTCGTGATGATGCCTTTGGATTTCGCCATCTGTGCCGCAGTTTCTACGGTGATCTTGTAGATCTTGTTAGTACGATCCATCACTTGTTTTGGAAAATCGTATCCGTGATGCGATGGTGCTCCAGGGATATCGATAAGCTCATCATCATCGAAATCTTTGAAACTTTTTGTGGTGTTTCGATCGATGGTGGGGAAGTAAAGGAAAGCAGCAAGAGTGCTTGCACCAGAGGTGTAGAAGAAGTAGGTGGGGATCCCAAGTTTTGCAGCGACTTCAAATGAGACAGTGTTACAGAAATCGATGACAAAGACCTTGATGGGTTTGTCAGAGGTTTTGGAGATTGTTTGAAAGGCAATGTGGACATTTGGGTTGTTGAGGATTGGCAAGTACTCCATAGCCAATTCTTCGAAGGAATGGTAATTTGTGGGTGGAGAGATGGTGGGGAGATGGTAAAAAGTGAGGGAAGAAGGGTTAATAGTGGTGGAAACAGAGTTGATGTATTGGGCGGTGGATCCTGTTGAGTATGGAGGGGTGAATATGAGGATTGTGATGGAGAAAGATGGGTGGTGTTAACTATTGCTTCCTCCATATTCACAAAAAAGAAAAAAAAAAAAGCAAGCAGAGACAAAGAGAGACAGAGGTACAGTTTATAGTACTACTAGACTACTAATTGATGATCTGCTTAAGACGTTGCGGTAGTGGAGCTGAATTATTCTAGATGATAGTACGGCCATGGCATTTATTAAAACATGAAAAAGATTTTGTTTGAGTGGTGGTCCACGGATCTGTGGAGTTCCACTAGTAACTGCAAGAGTTAGTGTGACTGTTTCGGTATTAATTTTTTTTTAGTTTTATAGGTCATAGTTACTAACAGATCTTCTCACAGTTATTAGTGAATCTCCTCGGACCCATTTTAGTTATCACGGACTCTGGTCTTTGAAGCGCGAATTTGTTTGTTTCATTTCGCAAAGAATGCTACAAAGAGTCTGTTTGCGCAGTAACAGGATGGGAATTGGAATAGAATGTTTTATAATGGAATATATTAAACAGTTCACGAAAAGTTAAGTTCAAAATGATCGTTAATTTGTCGTTGTTGATGTTATGGTAAAAAAAATTAGTATGCATGAATAAAAAATAAAAAGTAATGAAATGCTTGATTTAGGATTTCTGTTCGTTTAATTTTATGCAAGAAATACAGAGAATCATTATTATTAAATCTAATTGATATTAATATATTTTTTTTAAATAACCTAGTGTCACAGTTTTAATTTTTAATATTTTTTATATATATTTTACAAATTTTAGGGTTTATTAGATTCAGATTAACTAAAAACTTTTTAATTGTCTTTTAAAATTTTAGAAAAAAATAGGTTTTGGGTTCCAACAATTTTTATATTCAAATTTTGAAAGTTATTACCTAAAAGAGTAGGTTTTTACCCTTGAATTCTAGTTTAAGGAAATTTTTATTATTATATTTGAATGTCAAAGCAACACTAAAGTTGCTAATTATTTGTGTTCAAATTTTTTTTGTTAAACAAATTAGTTTAAATCTTATCATTTAACATTTATATGTTACATTTTACTTTGATCAAGTAAGTGGGAATGAAACTTTTGTGTGTTACCTGATAAAATGTCTCTTTATGCTTGATATAAATAATATTTTCACTACATATAATAATTAAGGCATCAGATTTAAAAAATAAATAAAGTAATTAAGGTGTAATCAATAAATAATAAATAAATAATATTTTCAAATAAATTTTATGTGATATGACATAACTTTATCTTTAAGATGAAATTTGATTGTTGTGATGCAGACAACTTGTCTTTATGTTCTCCGCACGAAATTAAGAAAACTGAAATCTCTTAAATTATGATTGTAGTGAAAAGTTCCAAAAATACCGGTCATTATTTTTGATCAAAATCAATACAATAGTATTTCATTATCTCAAAAAAAAAATTTTTTGAGGCTTGAAGTTTAGTATTACTAAAAAAAATTGAATACAAATTTTTAGAAGTTTTAATTTTAAGGTAAATTATTAGAGGCTTGAAGTTTAGTATTACTCCACAACAGGATTGTTGTGCAAGAAATTTCACTATAATCAATTTTTTAAATCTCTTTATAATATATGTTCAGTATATATAGAGTATTTATAAGTAACTTAATACACTCTGATTAAAATTTTCGACCTACTACAAAACCACGGTTATTCATGGACTCAAGCCCAAACTGCTAAACAAAAAACTCATACCCAAAACGTGTACAGGGACTTAGAATTCCCAGAAGCATTGCCTCCTACCTCAGTTCGCTCATCGGAGAGCAGTATTCCATCATCGTCGGGGGTCTATAAATCTGGACCCGAGAAATATACACCAACTCTAACATAATGATTAGATAATAAGCTGTTACGATGGACATTCAAGTTGTGGCAATTTTTTAGGTTCATGTCAATGATCTATGAAATATTTTATTGAGATCAACTTATCTACTGTAAACAAATTGTAAAGTAAAACATGCAATACACATATATTTTGATTATAAAGTAGTTTCATCACATCTTAAAATTTAAAAAGTCCAAATCAATGTATAAAAATAATGTATTACATCTATTTCATAATTTTTACTGGAAAAAATTTGATCTCTGTTTTATTATATATCTCATCATGATTGTCTTACTCTTAATTAATAACCAATAATTAAATACTATCAATATGACAATATTTATAATGTTCATGATAATGTAATGATAAGTTATTGTTTAGTACAGTACTATGAAAAATATATGACACAATGATCTATCTCAATGTAAAATAATACGAAGAAAAAAATATATTCTATTTGTATTCAAATATAAAATAAATTATTTTTTTAATATTTAACAATGAGATAAACTATTGTATCATAAATCTTTCGAAATAATGTATTAATTAAGAATTTTTCACAGAACCTGCTAAGATTGATTTGACAAGTGCTTGATAACGTCGCCTTAGTAATTAGTAACGTCGATGTCATAAACAATTAAATTGGGAATTATTTGCTGATCCAAGATTATGCTGAGCTTATCCTCATGCCCCAATAATTACCCATTACAGAAGTGGGTAGGATCCGGACGGAAAGAAAAACGTAAACAACCTTTTAGCACTATGAAAGCCCAATAAACTTTTGGTAAGCAATAGAAAGAAGGGCCAATAAACTTTCAATAAATTTAAGGCGAGGTTACTATTACTTAATATATTACATTTAATAAATTTAATTATTTAAATTTTAAATAATAAATATTTCATCTAACATGTGATGTTAGTATTAAAAAAATTTCACCATAACATTCCATATTATAGAAATAGAAGAAAATGTAATAACTTAAATAGAAAATTTTTATTTTATTCTTTACGATGTTTTGAAATAATTTAGAGAAAAGATAAAATGAATAATTCAAGCATGATGGGCAAACCTGATTTGATCTAACTTGTTAGAACCGAACTTAAACAAAAACTAAAATTTGAATTTCTTAGCCGGATCATATCTACTTGGTCTAAGATTTAATGCAAGCCCAACTTGAACTCGATCATTATCTTATATACAGATTTTGGTTTAATAATTAATGTTGTGTTATTGAAATTACAAAATTTTAAATCTAATTCTCTTCGTTTGTGAATTATTTATATCGTAATTCTCTCTTTTTAATTGAATTAATAATAATATTGTGGATCTTTGTGTTGAACACAGTCTAACAGAAAAATTATTTACAAATAAATCAAAGGAATTTTATAATATATCATTTTTATTTACATGAAAGAAATCAAATACAGAAAGAGTGGAACGTGTATACGTACGCATAATAAATTCAGTGCAGACTTGGGCAGTAGGCCAACAATGAGTTGATCACGCGTGACAAGACAAAGTGGAACCCGTGAACGTTCACTGATTCACAGCCAAAGGAAGAAAACAAAAACGCAGCACTTCACCACCCGACAAAAGCCTATTTATATTGAGGAGGACGTCTTGGATTCTCCACTCACTGTCTCTGCATCAGATGAATGGACAGAGACCCGTCATATAAATTGTTAAGATATACTCCTCCCAGCTTAAAAGAATGTGGGTCTATCATCACTTGTAATATTAGCTTAAAAGATGTTCTGGATCTACTATGAAATTATTGAAAAGATAAAAAAATGTCATTTTCTATAATCAGAATGAACTTAAAATTTGTGTGTCGGGATGCAAGGCATCACCCTTTTACAACTTGTGAGTTACAAGGATACAGATACAGAATTGTCAATGAAATAGATAAATGTTTTTGATAGATTCTGCTTATTTTATCCGGATTACAGACTTACCAATCATGTTTTCTTCACATCATTTTCTTTTTCAGATTAGAAGAACTCAACAAAATTCTCAAACTAATTATACATGGGTTTGCTATCATATTTCTATTTATTATTCCCTTTTTTCTGATAATAACACTACAACATTTAGATTTATTGGTCTGATCAATCAAATAAAGCTCAAAAAGCCATTACAGGAGCTTCAATTTCCCGAAAGATGATAAGGAAGAACGTAACTGATTAGTGCAATAAGAAAATTAATATATAAATGGTTTCATTTCTTTGATCTTGAAACCCTTCTGATCAGAACTAGAAAACAGAGCACACGATAGAACACAAAGAACCCAATCAAGATGTAGATGTTAATCCATCTCTGCCTCTCATGGAGTCCTTTCTGTTGCAACACATCACCTCCAGTGATCATGCAGCTCTTGTTCTCCTGGTACCACATCAAACACCTTGACACAAGGCAAGAATGCTCATTGATAAGGAGAGCATCAAGGGCATACTTGTACATAGAGAAGAAATGCATGAACAGCCAATACTTTGGCATACTATCCTTTGATATGAAGTAGCCAGAGAAGAGAAAGAAACCACCGAGAAGTATTGTTACAAGCGAAGTCCCTGCTATGTAATTTGGGGCAAGAGAGCTCAAGAAGAGAACAAAGGAATTACCCATTAGAACTATAACCCAAATGACCAAAACAAAATAAGCAAATGCTTGCCATGAAGAACAGAGACCCACTAAGAAGTAGACTGAAACAGAGTATATGATAGCTATGGCAAGTAAATATGGCAAGAATACAAGGGTGTTCGCTATTATATAAGATGAGATCCTATAAACACCACTTGAGGTTTCTCTCAATATAATTGGCCTTTCATTGATGAAGATTGGAAGAGTTTCAGTTGTGGAGGATAGAAGGAAAGTGAGAGTAAAGGCAAACAGACCAAACCTTTTCTCTATGCCGTGCTTGTCATATCCAATATTGATGTAAATGGTACCTAAAACAACACCCACAACAAGTGCCTCTAAGGTGTTTGTTAAAAGGAGCTGTCTTGTTCTGTAAATGATCTTCCAAAATCTGCCATACAGAGCACAGATTTCACGGATTCTTGAGCTTCTGTATATGATATCTTTTGATCCACTGTGAGAATAATTAGAGGGCAAATTTGTGGAATCAGTAGAATCAGTAGATGATGGAGTTAAAGGGAGAGATGGTGGTGTAATGGGTTTGCTTTCATGGAGCTGGTTTAATATCTCCATGGCATATTCAAGGGCATTGAGCTGCGGAGGGACTGTAAATCCATTGCAGAGTAAGAATTCTTCAAGTGAAGAGAGTGTACCATGATGCATAACAGTCCCTTTCGATAGCAAGAGAAATCTATCAATGATTGAGAGGATTTTGAAGCTTGGTTGATGTATTGACAAGATCACAGTCCGGTGGCGTGAAGCAGCAATCGATTTGAGGATCTGCATCACACTGAAAGCTGAAGTACTATCAAGCCCTGAAGTGGGCTCATCAAGAAGTAACACAGCAGGGTCATGGAGGAGACTTAATCCTATCGAAACTCGCCTGCGTTCACCACCTGACAGCCCATGAGCGAGCCTTGTGTTAGCTAAGTGAGTTAGATTAAGCTCATTAAGAAGAGAAGCTACAATGGTGGCTATTTGGGACGGTTTTGGGGGGACAAGAAGGCCAGCTGCAAAGGCAAAAGTCTCGGAGACGGTAAGCAATGGGAGGCAGGCATCATGTTGAGGGACATAAGCTGATAGCTTACGAAATGAAGAAGGGTTGAGTGGTGTAGAATTAAGAAGGAGAGTGCCATTTGTTGGTGATGTTCTAGCTGCTAAAATGTCTAGAAGAGTTGATTTTCCAGCTCCACTTGGGCCAACAATGGCAAGGATTTGAGATGGGTAGGCAGTAAGAGAGACATCTCTGAGGATGTAATTAGTAGGTGGGGTTGTGGTGCAGGGTTTGATGAAGAGGAAGAACAATGGTGAAATAATGGTGGCAGTAGTTGTGGTTGATTTTGTGTAAGAGATTGAAGAAGCTGTTAATTTGTAGGTTTTGAGAGGTGGTGGTGGTGGTGGTGATTGATCTTCCATGGAGGAGGGGGAAAATGGGTTGGTTGGAGAGAGGGCAGTTGGGGTATAGAAAGAGAGAGATGTAGGGAAATATGTTGATGAGTGTTTTGCATTGATTTGGAGTACTTTGTACTATAATGTTGTCGGAGGATAAGAATTGAAGAATGAGGATTAAATCTTTTTTTGGGAGTCATCTCTAATTACTAAGTAGTTTTATATTGTTAGAGTTAATAGAATTGAGGTTTTGAAAGCTTACCATTCTTAATTTTACTTTCATGCTTCAATTTTTTACTATAAAATTCATATTTGATCAAGTTATGTAACATTAGTGTGCATGGACATCGGTGTATTGTAATGAATTATGCATACGTTACAAAACCGATGCACCAATAATTTCAATAAAGCTAGAGAAATATCACGTGAACAAAAGTATTATTATACGCATATTTATCAGTATTAGAAGACAAAAGATACACACAAGTGGGAGAACATAGTTGGATTTAAATGATTTTGCTGTTAGAGATGAACGCCAAAGATAGAAGGATAATAATCCCTCATTAATTCAGGAGCCCACACTTTTTTTCTCTCTCAAGTACATGCCTGCCTATTTGGCCAGCCAACAGACACTTAACGACGGGTTTTGCTGTGAGTAGCTGCCAATCCGTGAATCCTCGATCCTTTCTTATACAATAACAGTGATTGTACAAAAAGCACAAGACTACTTGATAATGACCATGACATATTGTAGGAATTCATCGCTTCTTAGATAAAGTTTATTGAAGTTGTACCAACAGAAACAAAATTGATTAATTTTGATTATAATAATTTTCTTTGAGAGTTCATTAAGTCAGACGTGGGTGGTCTATTTTTAATTTATTCAAAAATATAAATTTAACACAGTACGCACGAGTTGATCATTGATACCACTTCATCGTTGAACTAAAAAATTAATAAATGTATTTCATGATACAAACTAATATTAAAAAACTCAACTGACTCAAACTAATCTCGTTGGTCGTCTCCTTAACAAACTCAAACAATTTTATACTATAAGATGTTTATTTTTCCAATTTTCAAAATGAGAGTACAAATCTCCAAAAATATATGAAATTGAAGAGAAAGGCGTTGGGTTGGTGGGAAAACGTGCAAAAAAGATAGAGAGGGAGGATTAAGAGTGATGAGAGTAATATTGGGTTTTTGATATTAAAATGATGTGAATTGAGATAATATTTAAAGTTAAATATAAAAAAAAAATTAAATTGAGACAATGTTTAGAATAATTGAAATGTGAAAGACACAAATAAAATAAAAACCAATACGACACATAAAATAAAATTTACTCATTTTTGTAATATCGTTTTCATTTTTTATTAAAAAAATTTGAACATTTGGGTTGCGAGGACCATGCAGCCCTGTATGACTTGACGTTGATTCAGCATTGGGGTCTGAGCCCAAACCCTGACAACTCTAACAACGAACTTCATTACCATTGGGCTTTAATGATTACCCATATCCCTTCTGGTTGCATAATTTAATGCGCATAACTGAAGTGAGAAGATAAATTCCAAATCATTTGTATCACTTAAGAATATACAAAGTAGGGTCAACTTGGTCCAACCAAAAACACATCATAACTACTGGATCAAGAAAGGCAGCAATGCCAGAGGGCTCTCTTTTTATGTGGTAATTTACTTTTTACCCAAACTACAGACCTGTAAAGTTGGATGACCTTTATTCTTTAACTGGGCTAGACTCAAACAGATTGGGGTCACCTTTAAAGCCCTGTTAAACCGAATCACCCCTTCATTTCCTCAATAGCAAGTTCTCTCAATCCTCAATCAACCCACAAACAAAAACCTCACCAAAAACAAAAAATTCAGTGATCAGAGAATTCGACCATGACAAAAGGTGACCATGATCAATCTGCTAACAAGAAGTGCTTGACATACATAGCTGGCTTTGTCATAGCGAAAACCATAATCATACTTGTCTTTGTTCTACTTGTGATGCGTGTCCGTAACCTCAAACTCCGTTTGGATAGAGTAACGGTGGAGACCCTCAACGTCAATAACTCATCGTCTTCCTTCACTGCGAAGCTTAATGCTCAAGTTATCATCAAGAACACAAATTTTGGTGAATTCAGATTCCAAAACAGCACTGCCACTTTTTCGTATGAAGGTAAAATTATTGGGGAGGGTACTATTGTTAAGGCGCACGCTAAACTACGATCAACAAAGAAGGTTAACGTAACAGTAACGGTGAATTCAAACAAGTTATCGAAGAATTCACGGTTGGCTAGCGATGTTGATTCTGGGATTGTATCGTTGAGTAGCCATGCCGAGTTACATGGGAAAGTTTATTTGTTCAAGATTTTTAAGAAAAAGAAATCTGCTGAAATGAATTGCGCAATGGATATCAATATTACAATGAAAGAGGTCCAGAATTTGGTCTGCAAGTGATAATGTAACCTTAATTCTTGTGCATGGGTATTTTTTTATTTATAATTTGGGTTTTTAAATTTGATCGGTGAAGATTTTTGTTTTTCTTTTTATGGGGAAAGTACTATTTGTATCTCAAATTTTTTTTTTTTTTTTTTTTGTAGTTACTTATATTTGCCTTATGTTTATATTATTGCATGAATTATTTAGTTCGTTGCTTCAAATTCAGTTTTCTTGTGATTCTTGGTAGAGTAGTTGTCACTGGGAACTTTAGCAAGAGAGTATACTTCATGTACTTATATCTTCAATTCTCACTTTAACTAATGATATGATTTAACAAGAGTTGTTCCGTTACAAATTTTAAGATGTTTAGATAAAAAATATCGAGTATGTACGTAATCATCTAATGACATAAAAAAAAATTTCTTGATAAATGTGAACTTTTAGCATTTTGACATCATTTGAACATGTAGCAGAGTAGCATGATTTCATTGTTTTGTCTATGGGACAGGCAACATAAGCTTAACTGTCATATCACCTTATTATTTATCCAATAGAAACTTCCTTTCATTAGTAATTAAGTTCAATAAAATCTCACAAAAAATATAGTATTTAAGTTAAATAAAATTTCTAGGTGTTAGTTCAAGATGCATAATTGCATATACTTACATATAGTAAAGTCAAAAATCCCTTTTGGCAACAATTTTCAGAAAACAGCAACAAAAAAAAAAAGACTTCAATCAAAACAAAAACATATCTTTCACCTTTTGAAACATCAAAAAATGACAGAGAAGAAGGATGAATCATCACCAGATCCAATGGTACAAGCCAATAACCATGCCCAAAGCGATGAAGAGTCAGTTGCAGCACAAACCAAAGACAAAGATCTCAGTAGAAAGAAGAAGAGAATGAAGTGCATAGCATATATTGTTGCATTTTCTCTGTTTCAAACTGCAATCATATTGATATTTGCACTTATATTTATGCAAATTAAAAATCCTAAATTCTGGGTTCGATTTGTTTCATTTGATAATACAATATTTAAAATTGAAACCGGTGCAAACCCATCTTTTAATTTGAGAATGAACGTTTAATTTTGGTCGTTTCAAATATAATCATGGCATTGTGACATTCGAGTATAGGGGAACACAAATTGGTCCAGCCTCTATTGAAAAGGCACGATCCAAGGCTAGATCAACCAAGAAATTCAATGCAACAGTTGTATTGAATTCGAGCAATCTGACTGATTCATCTATGTTATTACAAAGTGATATCAGTTCTGGGATTTTGCCACTGATCAGCTACTCAAAGTTGGAAGGGAAAATTCATCTCATGATGGTATTCAAGAAGAAGAAATCTACCCAAATGAATTGCAGTATGGAGGTTGTTATAGCTACAAAAACACTGCAGAATGTTGCATGCAAGTGATAAGACTTTCAATTCTTGCTTTTATACATGTTTTTACTTCTTTTTGTCCCTATATACTTCTCTGCTCAATGGGTAACTAGTAAAATGGCTTCTCTGTTATATATTTTTGTCATATTAATGGTGGCTCCCATATTATAGGAAAATTCAACATTTTTAACTCAACTTTTGACCCGTTATCTATGAATGCTGTATGACCTCTGTTGAAATTTAGGTCGAATTTCGCCAATTGAAGTCTAAAATGTTTACAGTCATCAAGGACTAGGCATCTTTTCTGGTCCCACGAGTCTTTTCTGTTGCCTTTCACATTCTCTTCCCAGTTTGTCCAAATCAAGCTGTACATATCATTTTGTTTACTCAAATCAATGGCTTATTTTACATGGATTGTGTAATTAGTGTACTTACTTATCGTACAAGGGCCCAATTTGTGCGACCATGGAGTTCTGTTCTATTTCTGCCATATAGCTTATTGACTTGGTCCTCCCTTGGCCCTATTCTTTTGGCATTTCCAAAATCCAACATGGTTCCTTTATTAGCGAGTCAGGCTGAGAATGCAACCCAAAGGAACGGGATACCGGGCCCAACCATGGACAACCAGTGGAAAGGCAATTGTACCCGACCGATTGATGGAGGTTCGGATATAAAATTCCCAATGTATATGATGCCTTGATACAGTTGAATCAAGAAACACATGATCAACAGAGGAGACAAAGCAGATCTATGGTCCTCGATAGAAAATATGGTGCCTGGTCCTTGTTTTTCTTGTGTCTCGTGGTGCACTGTATCCCCCTCTCTTGGCATTTATATAATCCTGACACTTGTCACTGTCTCCGTCTTCAATGGTTCTCTGCTCGCTGCAAATGCAATGAACACTTGCCGTCTTGCCTTCATTTTCTCAATTTATGAACATAATTTTCACTCCTTTACCAATATTTTATACAATTTGATGCAATAATCCATTGCATAAATGTTACGTAAGTTGTTTATTCTGTTTTTTTGGTTTATTATATCTTGGTTAATTCAAATCATGCTCTTAATTTAAATTACGTTAAAGTCACTTAATCTAAATTATTTTTTGAATTTATGTTCGAAATAAGTGTTTTATTTTGTCAATTTAATCCAAAATATTTAAATAAAAATCAATTGAAATGTTATGTTCTAAAGAGAATCTTTTTATATTTAATTTAATAAATATATATGTAATAATGTGACGTTAATATCTTGGTTGCCCTTTTGTTGAGGAGGTAAAATTTGACTTTGAACCAAAACATAAGTGCCCTTGGTTGCTTGAACACTCTCAACTGTGTAGTCTTAAAAGCTAACGCTATGCTATTACCCTGCAATTGCAACAAGGGGGCCATGCTGTTATTTGGTGCACTGTTTGGTCTACAATGGAAAGTGGGCCTCCAAAATTGATTGGCGTTTCTTGTCATTTACGATGGTGCCTTTGAATTTTTGCTTTGCTTGATTCCTTGCTCAGATCCTCTGGTCATCAATTCATTCATGATGACCCCACACAATCACTCCTCTATTTGAAAATTTCAAACTCGGAAGTTTTGAACTTCCCAGCTTATGATTATGATGCTGTAGATTTTGTTCTCATTGCTTATCTTTCAGCTCAGCTCTCCCCCAAACAGAAAGGATAGTGATTTTTCATGATTTTTATTTTGGGTTCATCATCAACTATAGTACTACTAACAATTAACAAATTAGGTTGAATGAATCAATTCATTTACCATTATTTTAGCTAGTAATCCAAACAAAGGTTCCTCTTACAAATTAATGAAAGCATCGATTAGTCTAACAGTATTTTTGATTTATAACTGTTAAAATAGTTTTTAATATTATGTTTGATCGTACGGAATTGAGGTTTGTAATTAAAATTGGAATGAAATTATGGTTTTGTTATTGAAAAAAATATAATTTCGATTCCAATTAATAATTGAGCTAAAACTGTATTATATTAATAAAAGGTCGTAAAAATAATTTATCCGATACAAATTCATTTTTTTATAAAATCATTTTCATCTTTTAATGTCTTTTTAAAATAGTTGTTTGACTTAATTTTTTTATTTAAAAAATATGTTTTATAGCTTCTACCAAACAGTAATAACATATTTTAAGAAATGAGATTAAAACAAACCAATAAGCAGTTGGTTCAATGGTAATAATTTGTCAATCTCTTTTAAAATGTTTGAGTTTGAGTCTCTTTCATCACATGAAGTGTGAAGTGGTCATTAACTTCGATCCCGACATAAGTATAATGAAAACTACTTTAAATTCAATCTTTCTGTTCAATCTGTGTGCTAAGGTTAATATTGGTATTTGAGATAACCTACTTACCTTCTTATTTTTATCACAAAACAAAATTTAAACAAGTGAAAAAAAAGGAGGTAGTATCAAAAGAGACAAGGCAGACCATTAACCAACGAAAAGACCTCACGTAAATCTGCAAACTGGTTTTACTTTTTCAGTCACTTTATTTTACTAATGAAGTTTATTCGCGTTACAAATAAAATTTCAGAAAATAACCAACTTGTTACTACTTCCCTATATGAGCTCATTGGAAAAAGACTGATAGGCACGTATGCGGTGGGGGACTTTATGGCAGCTTCCTGGCTCCTACAGGCAGGCAATTTGAATCATCAACTTGTTACTATCAGAGCATCTGCTACTTCTAAGAGTGTGCTTTTTTCACTTTTGAATTAAATGAAATTAGACCTTTTAAACAAAAAGAAACAGAAAAATGCTTTTGAATTAGTAAATGAAATTAGACCTTTTAAACAAAAAAGATAACAGATAAAAATGCTTTCTTATTGTTCTAAAGTACTTTTTAAAAGCATTATGTTATAATTAGTATAAGGGTAATCTGCAACATGGCTCTTCCTTTCTTTCTTTCTTTCTTTCTTATTGTTCATTTATAATGAACCTTTGACATTCTTTTCAGATAACTAAATACTAAGTTGATACTGGTTTTGACACCTTCAACAAAGGAAACAACTTGTTATTAGAAGATTACCCAGTTGAAGTTAATAATGATTGAGCCAACATTTGTTCTGTTTAACAGATTAGAGGGTTAGTATTATATACTGCTTTGGACCACTGGAAAAACAGGAAGGAAGCAAAAACTGAATTATGACATGGAAAGTGAAAACATCACCAAGAAAATGAAGAAACAATATCTGTCAAGTCATTTCAATATTATAGAATCCAGAAATGATCACATCTTTGATATAAAGAGCTAACTCAGTCTTTTTCAATTTTCAAAGGAAACATAATGCTCTCAAGTGCAGCAGAAATACAAGACCACACTCAAAAGATCCAAATATCTCATAATGATCCATCACTTTGCAGACAACAAGAGAAACCCTATTCAAGTACTCACTGGTCCATCATAGCTAACCAGCAAAACAGCCCTACAATGTCAGTTTTTTTTTTCTTTTTTTTTTGTACACTAAAATAGAAAACAAGATCCTCCTATGCAATATTCTGTCTATAGCTTTCATTTCGTAGACAACATATTTTCTGTTGGGTTTTTTCCCCGCGTGTTTTCTCTTGAAGTTCAAGAAACAGAGCTTTAAGTACTACACCCATTGCTTTCCTCGGGAGAAATTGCTTTGTCGAGTGAGGAATCACTTGAAAATCGCGACAACACAAGAGAATCTGAAAACAAGTTGAAGGGAAAATAAATTAATTTTCGAATATAATTAACCATAATCAAACTTAACATCGAGAAATTATAATCAAATAAGAAAAGATTAACACTAATTCGGTACCTCTTGAAGCATTGAATGATCTCTTACAGTGAAGAATGGCGCTTTGGATCCCATCATCCTGCAGCAGCGAATCATCTCTCCTGCTTGCCGGCGGCGCAACTCCGATCACCGCCGAAGCCGATCTGCTCTTACCCAGATGCTTACATACTACCCGAATCCCCGCCGGAATATTCCCATGCCTCTCCTTCCTCGGCGAATATGCCGGTCCCGCCGGAGACGCCATTGACAAATCCCCAGAAAATTTCACCTTTTCTCTTTGCCTCTTTGATACCTTGACGTAAAATGGTTTGATTAGCTTCAAGTATTTTCGAATCACATCCTTTGAGAATCGTTTCGATGCATCATCTGGTAACGAGTCCTCAGTGCTCTGTTTCTCTGAAATGCTTCCCCTTCTTCTCTTGCTGTTTTCTCTGGTGAGAATTGAGAGGTTTAGAACTTCATCCATTTTGAATCTCACCATGAAGTGCTTGCTTCCTTGTTTTTTGTGCTTCGGGGTCTCCATAGACAACTCTGCTTTCAGTGTTTTTCTAGTTTTCTCTGTTGCCATTGATTTTGATTTTTTGTCCGTGAAGACTAGAAACCTTGGGGCGGATTTCAGCAGAGCGATAGGTGAGCGAGGCTTTAAGCTGAGCTCAACTGGGATAATTTTTCTTTTGGAGAAATGGTCATTAGTAGACAAAGAAAAGTTTGTCTCCGCATATATAAGCTCGTTGTTGCCGGCCTTTTTGGCTGAATTTTGGGTTTGATCTTCACTGGAGTCAAATCTATTGCTTTCTCTGTGGGTCTTGTCATCTGGATTGCTATTGTTTTCCTTGTTGTCAAAATCATGAAGAGAGAGCTCCAAATCAAAGAAGGAATCATCTCCTTCGTCGATTTCTCCGTCTGATTCCATCACAGGATTGGGAAATTCAGTGGCGTCGTTGTTTGCATTAGAGAGTTGGTTTTCTTTGTGGGTGTTGTTAGCGGTGATGGGTCTCCAAAATTTGAGAAAGCCAAGAGTTTCCATGGTGTCAATGGAGGAAGAGAAATGAAAAAGATTGAGAGATAGAGATGGGTGTGATTTGTTTAGGATTTTTGTGGTGGGTCTTATAAAGAGAAGGTTTAAAGAGAGAGAGAGAGAGAGCGTGAGGGTAACTGAGATAAAGAGAGCTTTTGCACTTCGTTTTATGGTTGTGTTGGGCAGAGAATTGAAAATGGTTTCTCAAGGGAGCGGAGAGTGAGGTAAGCTTTTCTCTGCTTTCCGCAAGGAGAGAGGAAAATTACTTCTTTTTTTATGGTTCAGTATTTGTTCTGTTGGGTTTTTTGTTCTTTTTATTGAGATGGAGTTTGGTACTTGGCCACAGATTGAACACGTGACTGTGTTGAAACTGTCCTAGAGGAAGGGAGGAAGGGAGCGAGGGGGAGAGAAAGACAGGGAGAGAGAGTTTAGGACTATATGCCACACTATAAAGGTTGCAGTTCCAGGTTATGGATACAGAGCAGAGTTTTCAGACCTTTAACCTTATGACCACTTCAAATGCACTTTGAATTTTCAGATTTATGAACCCCACGCGCACTTCACTAACATCTCATGATTTTTTTAAATTGATGTTATAGATAAGGAGATCTATCAAAATTTTGCAATTTGATAAGAGAGGATGGTTTCAGTTCCTGATAACTGTCAGGAAATGATAACTTCCAGGAAATGGAAAAGGTTAGTTAATAATTATAAAAAATAAAATGATAATTTTTTTAAATATTTATTTTTTTTAATAAACATACATGTATCACTTATTGATTATATGATTATAGTCATCGAACCTACTCATGAAATCATCACGATAAAATAGAAACTCTAAATGCATTAAAACGTGTTTTTACGTTTTCATTTTTTTGTTTTTCATACTTTGTTTGGATACATTTCGAATTATATGGTTTTTATGAAATCATTTCGAATTCTATAGTTATCACGTTTTGAAGAAAAAAGTTTGAAATTTATTTTGAAATGAATTCACTATGGACTTGAGTTATCTTATTGTAAATTCTCTCAAATTAATTGAATTTACAAATAAATTCTACAAAATAAAAAAAATATAAAGTTATCAAAAATAATTTATTAGTTTTTATTGAAAATTTCATCATTCGATTAATTTATTTTTCAAACGTTTTAATTATGAAAATTCAAATGAATTTTATATTTAACACAAAATTTTGGATTTAAAATAAAAGATCAAATACATAAATTCATTTCAATTCATTTTTAAATAAATTTCATTATAAAATAAATGAATTTCATTTTTATTTGATTTTAAATAAACTCTTAATCCACTTAATAAAGAAATTTTCAATAAAAAAAAAAGTTATTTTGTTTGAAGGTTTAGAAAAAAATAACATTATCAAACAAAGATAAAATGGATTCTAAAAGAAAATTTTATTTCTTCAATTTCTTCCAAAGTTTCTTTCTTTCACATTTTTCAGATAAAATTGTTTAAAAATTAAAGAACTTTCTTTCAAGAACTGAAGAAAATCAAAAGATCAACAAAGTTATAATTTTGCTCGTCAATTTGGGATTTGGAAACCATGCTAGCTAGCTGCCGACCAAGGAGGCGCGTGGAAGTGAATAAAAATGCGGTTGAGTTATCTACATGCAATTTAATGGAGGTTTTTAGTACAAAAGACACTTGCGAGGGTGACGAGAAACTTCCAAAAAGGATAGAAAAAAGAAAAATAAAAGAGAAAAAAGGCCAAAAAGAAAAGACTCAAAAAGAGAAAAGGAAACGTAAGGTCTTGTTACATGCTAGGAGAGAGGTAGTTGGTTTGTTTTTATTCCACAGCTAAGGTCTTTTAAAAGATCTGCTAAAGTCAGAAATTGGGTTCTTTTACAAGGCAAGGCATTGGTGGTGCAAATGGGTCACGCATGTCTGCCATGGTTAGGGGTCCCCCTACCCTTAAAAAGAGGGTCCAAGTCTATATTTTTAGGGTTAAAGCTGAGTAAAAGAGGTCCAAGTTTTGCCTTAAAAGGTTTGACTTGTAGAATTGGTTTTGGGTAATCTCAGTCCTCCTTTTGAATGGTCTTAACATCTTATTTTTGAGAATGAAAGGTGAAGCTCTTAGCCTAAAGAACAAAATGGGATCTTTATCTACCCAAAAATAAAAAAAGGGATCTTTAACAATGGCTACATTTCTTTTTTTTTTTTTTTTTATAACGGATCATTACTATCATTTTCTTAATCTGTCTAAGAACTTTGTGGAAGATGTAAATCGCAGGATGTGCAGCGCAATGGTAAAACTCGAACCTGAAACTTTACAGAAAAATCGTCATCTCGAAGGCCGAACTTACTACTGTGCCATATACCCTGAGAGCACAATGGCTACATTTCTTTTTTTGATGAAACAATGCCTACATTTGAAGTTGAATCTTGAAACATAGAAAAAGGCAATATAAGGTGAGAGTATAGTTGTAGCACATTAGACTCATTTAAAAAAATTATAAATAAAAAATAATTACATATTTCGAGTTTTAGAAAACGATAAACCCACCGTACTGTTAAGGAATTTAACAAAAAAAACTAAAAAAGCCAAATCGGTTATTGTCAATTATATATATGTAACAAATAGTTTATATCTCACGTCTCATATTACATGACTGACAAAAAAAAAATCTTTGTTAATTTTTGCTTTCAACATTAATATCTTTGGATGTAACTATTATGTCAACAAAAATCTCATTTTATATTTCTTTTAAAGTTGATTTTCATCTATTTAAGGTAGAAAACATTGTGCAATATTTTTATGTACGCAAGATATGAAAGTATGATACAATTGATTTTAAATAGTTTGTTGTTAAATAGCACATTTTAATATAATATATAAAAGTGATTTTTGATTGTTTGACAATTAAAACAAGTTGGAACGACTTAAAGTCTTCATTTCCTCAACATATTTACTATCCAAACATTTAATCACTCACTTTTATGAAGTATGTTAAATTAATTTAAATAGTTACTATAATTATATATTTAAAAATAATTATTTAATAAAAAATATTAAGATCAGTATATTATTAACTACGTACTAAGTTTTATATGATGTAAAAAAATTCATACCAATTTTTAAATAACAACATAGTTAAAATAAAATAAGATAAGCTTGAAAATTCAAATATATAAAATATGAATATAATGAGAAGATAAAAAAAAACAGTTATAGATAAAACTGTTAGATAAAAATGCAATAGTTTGGAGATGATGTAAGATAAGATATATATTGAAATATACAAAATTTGAAAATAATAAAAAAATAAAAAAAAACTAATAAGAGAAAAAATATATTAAATATAATGAGAGTTTTAAAAACGAAATAAATTAAATTTAAACATTAAAATATATAAAATGAAAATTAATAAACATTGATAAAAATTATGATAAATTTGAGGCATTAATTATCTGACTGCACGAGAGAGGGGCAGCTTTTGCACAAAAATATAGTGCATTTAATTAGGATATATAAACCTCAATATCAACCAACCCTTAGATTGCAAGCCATATGATTTTTACGTCTTACTGTGGTATTCTACTTCCTATGTTGTCTGCCTCCCAAGAACAAACTTTGAGAAACACGATGTAAGCTGTATCACCGCATCTAATGAGTAAAACTCACGTGATTTATTGCTTTAATAAACTACTCCTATTTTATTTTGCTAATCACTTATCCCCTGTTTATGGCATGCACGACCTCAGTTTTAGCCCTTCTCTTGCTTAAGCTGACTTTATTTATTTATTTATTTTTCCTCCTTTTTTAATAAACCGAAAGGCACATAGCTTGAGACGAATTTATCCATGTTCGGGAATTTATTAAAATTAATTTTTTATTTTCAATTATTTTAAATTATATGTTTTAAGTTGATTTTAATTAATTCATAAACAATGTTTAGAATTGTATTTAAATAGAAATTAAATCAATTTTTATTTAAATACATTTTCAAACATCACCCGTATATGTAATTATGCCATTATTATAATAATACATAATAACAATGCATTTTTCATTTGTATAATAATTTTTAAGAGTCACATATTGGTTTTTTTCCTTTTAGTCTCAAAGCATTAATCATATAATAACTTATATTTGAAAACTACTTAAATCAACATTTAAATTGCTTGAATCACAATAAATGAAATGATTTTAAGTGATTCCCAAATGACAAGTAGCACCCACTATCATTATTTTCAATTTTTTTTTTTATTGTTGTCACCAAGTGAATCATGTTAGTCCCCATCTAAATTCCTTTTTGGCCTTTTTCACTTAAAAAACCAATTTCTAGTACTTTTTTTTTTTTTTAGATGGTGTGTTAGGTATTTAGTTCAATCTTTGATATTTTTTTTAATTAAAAATTCATAAATGTTGGCAGGTCAATCGTTCCTGAAAAGAATTTTGTGATTTTGATATGTGGATGTGGGGTCCATATGTTTGGTGAATGAATAAAGACTGACTATTTAAAAAAGGAAACATACAGACATGAGAATTGAATGAAATTTGTCAAAAATGCCTTTTGGGTTTTGTGTACGTAAGTTCAGGCTAGGTTGGATTAGGGCATTAGGCTATGAAATCACTCAATTAGGCCCAACCGTTATATTGGGCGGACTTACTTATTTGATTCTTGAAAAGCTTTCTTCTTCCTCAAACGTGTAACAAGCGACTTATAAACTGATTTGATCAGTTTATGAGTTAAGTCAAACACCCAATAAGACAAACCAAGGCCCATCATTTTTCTCATCACAGACCCATCACCTCCCCAAGCCCATGAGCCCATAAAGCCTCAATCTCATTAATTCCCAGCCCATTGATTTCAGGAAGTTAGAGACCAGTGTGAAATTTTTGACGATTTATTGTTTTGTATCACATATCTATAGTTTTTGATTTTTTTTTTTAATTTATAATAATATTTTAAATTAAAATTAAATATTTGAAAATATAATTTAATTAAAAATATTATTATCAGTAATAAATTTCTGAATTACGACCTTCGTCACCTAAAATATAAATGTATGAAAATAGGTTTAGTAAAAAATTAAAAAAAAAACATTTTTTTTTCTTTTTATATGTCGGCTGATGAGTAATAAATAACTCCAGGGATGGGAGGTTTGTTGGCCGACAAAATGCTTGGCACTAGGAATAAAGTAATGAGGTTCCACGTGTCATTACAAAGTACAATCCTCTAGAAATCTCCACCGTACACTTATTCTGCCAAGACACCACAACGCCAACACACCACAACTTTCCGAATCGAGAAATACTTATTTGACCTGACGTAAAATGCTTAGCACTAGGAATATTTATATTGTTATTATTTAAGTTGTCGATAAAATTATTTAATAATTATTAATATTTTATTATAATCATTAAATAACTTTATTAATAATAATAATTATTTACGAATATTATTTTTATTCGATTTAAAAATAATTTATACCAAATAAGTTTTTCCCCAACCGACAAAGAGATGAAATCCGGTCCCAACGGCGAGAAGTGATCCACGTTGAAAAACGGCTAATAACGGCGTCAGCTTCTAGTCTTCAATCTTCACAAGGAGTAAAAACGACTGCCGTCAAACGTAACCCCTCGTTTAGCCTCGAGCGGATAAACGGAGTATTTGTCCCGAGGCCGCTCTAGCGTCACAGCTTAGCTCATCACAGACACATCATCAGCCCATCTGGCTTCATGTTTGGCAGATTGCACCGTGCAAAAGCAAGTCATCAACTACTACTCCATCCGCTCCGTTTTTGATGGGTCCAGCTATGGTCATTGATAACCCGAAAATAAATTATACTTCAATGATAATTTATTATATTGATTGAAGAATTATTTTCATGGGTCCAGCTATGGTCATTGATAACTAGAAAATAAATTATACTTCAATGATAATTTATTATATTGATTGAAGAATTATTTTCATGGGTCCAGCTATGGTCATTGATAACTAGAAAATAAATTATACTTCAATGATAATTTATTATACTGATTGAAGAATTATTTTCATTTCATTTCACGGGAATTGAAATTATTTTATGATAAAAAAATATATTTATAACAATCTTAATTTTAATTGTAAATTAATTCATCGAATAATAAATAGTTTTTTATTGTAAAACTTCTATTATGCTCGAATCAGTTATCGAACTATTTTTTTTTTCTATTAAATCAATTTTGTTATCATTTTATTCAATCTGTTGTATTATTTTCATCAAAAATTTGTTACCAAAAAAACGCACTTTTTTTTGGTGAAATCACTTGTTTCATTTATAAGCAAAGTAAAAGTTCAATTTGATCATTAAACTCTAACGTAATCATCAAAACTTGATTAGTACTACAATCGTGAGATTTCGATAATGAGAAATGAGAGTAAATAAAAAAATAACTAACTATCAATATTTTTTGTTGTAATTAGAGTTGCTGTTCTATAACTCCTTCAAAAATCAGAGTCGATGTGTGTGTTTATATATATATATATATATATATATATATATATGTGTGTGTGTATGTGTAAGAATACATATCGATAAAATGAACAACAAAAATTTGAAGACAAAGAAAATAAAAGAAAAGAAAAAAAATACTAAGAAGAAGAAGAATTTCACAATATCTGAGATTAAATTGCAAACAATAATCCTAAATTACTGGTTTCTTTAACAAAATTAGAGCAAGTGTTTTGAGGATTTTGATATAAGTTATTAAGTCCCTTAGATTGCATCATTAATTGAAGTTCTAACAAATTAAGTCAAGTGATTAAATTGAACTTCTAATTACTGTAAGGACAAAAGATTGTAATGAAATGTTTAGATCATGTTTGATAAATAAAATAAAAATGTAAAAAGAAAGATTTTTTTTAATTATTACAACAAATAATGAAAAGAAATGTACATATTACCATTTCCTCACCGTGGATTATAATTTATAGTAACATTTATAAAGTTTTCAATGAGTTTTATCTTCCAGTTTTACTCTCTTAATGTTTATTTTGAATGGACTAAAATTTTTTAAGTTGAAACCAAAAATTGTATATTATCAAAAATTTATTTGTTTTACCAAGTAGAAAAAAAACTTTTTTTATAATATAAATATAGTTTCTTAAAATAATTTTCATCTTTTAATTTCTTTTTTTTTGCATTTAACCTAATATTTCATTTTTTAAAACATAGATTATATAAAAAAAAATTTACCATCATAATAAATGAGCGATAATATAAGATTATAAATCATGGATTAAGATCTTTTTTATTTAAAAATCAAAATAAAAATTAAATTCACGATAAAATTAAATATAATTTAAATTAAATTAAATATTTTTTATTTAATAGTTTGACATCTAATCTCACCCGAAAATTAACTCAATTTCTACTCTCCAAAAGATTCAAATTCATAACTCACGGGCATCGCTGTTGCTGTGACCCCAGTATTGCTCGTTATATTTTCCCATGGCATCTGCCTCTTCCTCCATTTCCGTTATATTTGTAAGCAGTAGGCTCGTATCCCCGAACCTCAGGTTCGTTTCATAACCCATTTAAGCGTCTCTGATATCATCGCCGTTGTCTCTCACTCGATCCCTCACACTGCAGCTGAGAACATCCCTTTTCGTTCCATTACAACAAAACTCTTTTTCTCTCTTCATCTCGGCGTAGATCCATGGCGGACCATGCAGTCGAGCCCAAAAAGGCAGGTGAGTCTCTGATAGAGAAGATCGCCGAGAAGATCCACGGCATCGATTCGTCGTTTTCCTCTGATTCACACGACGACAAACCATCACATGTTGACGCCGTTAGATCGAAGATTAGGCTCTTTGGCAGAGAGAAGCCCGTCCACAAGGTCTTCGGCGGTGGAAAACGTATTCTCTTTCTCACTATATAATATATGCGCTTAAAGTTTCATCGGGTTTGCTTAGATTTCATTTGTTTGGTTGATGAGAAATGCAATTAAGGAAAATAGTAGCTTTTAAGTTCGTATTATTTGGGATATATAGCGTTGTTTGGTCACTGCTTTAAGCAGTGATTAGTGCAAGTATTAAATATCAATGATAGTTAAAAGCGAAATTAACAATAAGATACGTGTATAAATTGCCTTACTTTTCTTCTGGAATATGATTAATTTTCTTCTGGAATATGATTACTTTTCTTCTGGAATAGGACTATAAGCTAAAGTAGGATTAGCACTTATAGGGATAGTATTTGTGGTTGATATGTTTCGTCATCTATATCGGTTATAACTATTTGATGTGTTCTTGTTATCGCGATTAACGAGGATTTAGGTTTATGAAATTTAGTAATTTGGATTTTTATTCAATGGTGAATACTCTGGAAACAGATTTGTTACTAGTATTTGATGCTTTTGTATTTTTGTATTATATCGTTTATTAGATTTTGAAGTGAGGATAGAATATGTTGAACAACAATTTAGGTAGGGAATATGAAAAATTAGATTGTAATCCCAGTTTATGTTTTGTGTTTTTATAGTTCATTGATATTGGGTTCACTTTTGTTTATATTAAATTGTTGTGAAGATTGAACCATTGAATCATATTCTATCATTAAATCACACCATTCATTTGTTTTGACCTTTTTTTTTGGTTGCACGCAGAAAGTTTGATCTGTTCTAGAATTGTCTAATTGTGGGCTTTGAGAACAATTGATTTTTTATTTAAATTTGTTATTGGAAGTATGTTTCCTTGTAAACTTTTCTTATATGCTCAGTCTCAAATGCCTTAGAAAAAACTGAGTGTATCCCTTTCCTTTATCGTTGTCTTACATCAATCTTTTGTCACAGCTGCTGATGTCTTCCTATGGAGAAACAAGAAGATCTCTGCAGGTGTGCTCGGTGGTGCCACTGCAATGTGGGTTCTCTTTGACTTGCTCGAATACCACTTAATCACATTGGTGTGCCATATACTGATACTTTCTCTGGCTATCCTTTTCCTGTGGTCTAATGTGTCCACCTTTATCAACAAGTAAGATGTTTGATATCCCTTTTTCCTCTGCCCCTCCTTTTTCCTTTCCCATTCCCGTTGAAAGTTGTCTGATATGATTTTATGTGATCTTGACGATTTTGTGCCCTTACAAAGGTCCCCACCTCAAATTCCAGACGTTGCAATCTCTGATAATTGTATCCTTGAAGTTGCCTCTGCTTTGAGAATTGAAATCAACCGAGCTTTGGCTGTCCTGCGTTCTATTGCATCTGGCAGAGATTTGAAGACATTTCTTGGTGTATGTTACTTGCCGATTTGTATTGATGCTGTCAAACTTTACTTGTTAATAATTTTGCTATTATTTCCAAAGCATATTTTTTTGCTTCCTTGCACTATGAAGTATTGCATCTGGCTTCACTTTTGTCGGTCTGGAAGCAGTAAAACATCATTGGCAACGATGTCTCTATCACTTTTAAGTATATAGTTGTTTTTTTTTGTAACTTAATGTGGATTGCTATTCCACGTAACAGGTAATTGCTGGCCTATGGGTTCTGTCAATTGTGGGCAGCTGGTGCAACTTCTTGACTTTGTTTTACATAGGTAAGATTCAATTATTTCTTTGCATTACCTATTATTTTTATCTAGAAGGCATCTTCTCACTAACTAAATAGTATCTGACATTATTTTGATCTTTGAAAAAACAGCCTTTGTTTTGCTGCTCACAGTACCAGTGATTTACGAGAAATACGACGACAAGGTTGATTCAGTTGCAGAGAAGGCAATGGCTGAGATTAAAAAGCTGTATGCAGTGTTTGATGCAAAGGTTTTGAGTAAAATTCCCATGGGGCCATTGAAAGACAAGAAGAAGGTTTAGATACCATCATATAGTAGTATTAGGCTTCCCATGACAGGGTTAACTGTGGTTTTGTCAGGGTCTCTGTATGCATTAGGATCCCTGTTTCTAGTTTGTCTTAGAAAGTGTACGGCTGCACACAGTTTCACCGGAGTATGGTATTCACTAAAATGATGCTTAGTTTCAGATCTTCATTCATGCCTTGGCTTATCTTATTAGATGGAGATTGTCTTAATATGAAAAATTTAGCCAATTAAAGGCTGGATGATTTAAATTGTTGTGTTGTTTCCCTTTTTCCTGTTGATTATATATATATGTATATGCTTCAGCAATTGTAGATTCCCAGCGGATGACAATCTGGAGGAATATTGGCAAATTCTGGTTGAATAAGCTGGAAAGCTAAAAATCTTTGCAGTTAATTCTAGTTAGTATAATTTTGTATTTCTTTGAGCTTAAAAGGATTTCAAGGTATTGGATCTCCTCAAAGGGATTATCATGAATTCTCCAGGAGTGTGACTTGAGATAATTCACTACATCTGTTTAGTTCACTCCGATCCTTGCGATTGGTACTTGTCCCCTCTGCCTCTTGGTTCGCTTTAATTCTTTTGAGGAGACATTTCTGTGGGATCTGCAGTGAAATCGAAATTAAGATCATTTCCTATGAAATGATTCTTTAATTTCTCAAGCATAACTTGAACAGCTTGTTACCCCAGTGAGCGAGGGCTCATTCCATTAGTTCAAACTTGTTTTATAACAGATTCAAGCTCAAGCTGAGCTAGAATATGCTATTTCTTTACCATCCAAACCCATATATTCAGAAGCTCTGCTCGTTTCAGCATTATAATTTGGCGGTGGCCAAGTGAGATGTGGGTGAATACTTATTAGTCATTGCATAATGCATACGGATGAGTTCAGAGGTCATGAATTTCAACTAAGCCAATGCCCATCGGGATAAAATTATCTGTTATATGAATAGTTTGAACTAGTGAGCTCTATTATTTTTCTCTTTGATAAGTAAAGACGCATGATATAAGAGCACCAATAGGTGCAAACCCATGAACCACGAGCCTTAATATTAAGTAGCTAGAAGGTTTGAGGTATTTTTTTTTGCTAAAACCTACACACGCTTCGAACCTCCGGTTACAGTGTGCAGTGAAATGTTCTCACCAACACTTCAAAACGGGCAAGACCAAGAAGGTTTAGGGCTCTTGGTAACAACAAAGCTACAAATTGCCTTTTTTCTTCTCTTCTTTGTTAATTCACTCAGCATAGATAAATGATAGAAAGAAAAACAAGAAGATGAATTATCGACTACTATTTTCATTTTACAGAATAAACTGTTTTAATTCCACCTGATACCTTTGTAAACTGGAATTTTACACCAAGGAGCTGCTCTTTTGAACACCTTCATCAGGACATAATGAAACTGGAAAGATCCCACAGAAACATGCCCAAAGGTTTACTTTCATGCAGGCTTCTTCTGGCATATACTAATATGTCTTGGATAAGCCCACAATCTTGAAATGGAGTCATCATCTGATTCAGTATCGCTATCTGAAGAAGATATCATCGATAAAGAATCGTCTAATATATGCTCAACAACCTGAAAATGATAAATGCTATCAGGTAACTTGTTTAAAGAGAAATAGATTGATGCTACAATATGGTTGGGAGAAAGAAGTGTTAAAATATAAAAAACACCCATATCCAACGTGTATCACTCGATATGGGAAAGAACTCGGCTTTGGCATGGCACGTGGTTCGGTAACACTCATTTAAAAGACCAATTTCTGGATATCTATGATATTGTGAGAGATAAAAAAGCACTCATTAGTTCATGTATATCATTGACTAATGATAGGATTTCTTGGGATATGCCTTGTATTCGTACCTGATTGGCAGGTTGAGACAGTTGAGAGGTTTTTGGAGACTATATAAGGCTAGATTGAATGTAATTAAAGAGGATCTGGCTAGGTGGGGGCCTAGCTCGGAAAAAGGTTTTAAGGTGAAATCTTTTTATAAGTTTATTCTTGATGGGGCTCCCTCGGAAGACTCTCCCAATTTCCCTTGGAAAGAAATTTGGTGTTCTCGGGCCCCTAAGAAAGCAAGCTTTTTTTTTGTGGCGTAATTGGCATCTCGGGAGAAAATTCTTACAATTACTTGTTAATAGGTGTTACATTTGCAAAGGTTGTACCGAGTCCGTGTTTCATCTTTTGGTGGAAGGTTCTTTAGTTAGAAGTTTGTGAGACATGACTTATAAGATTTTGAGGGTTTCTTGAGTGGTTGCCGGTTTCGTGAAAGATGAAGGTTGAGCTTGGAGTGAGATGAGGGCTTCTAAAGAAATCAAGAAGGCTTACTCGTTGAATGAGAGGAACCATAGAGCTTTTGATGGAGTATAAAGCCCTATGGAAGATAGTTGGTTTAAAGGGAATTTTTTTGTAAATGATTTTGACCTCCTAGATTTTGTGGAACTTCTTTTTTGTAATTAGCCTATGTCTTTGAGTTGCATAGTCTTGATGCTTTGTTAATACAATTTTACTTACAAAAAAAACGTGTATCACCGGATTGTCTAAACAATTAAAAAGCGATAAACTAGCCTGGGTATAACTGATAAAAAAAGGGCAAGGGCTTTCTATATATACAACGGAGGTTAAAGCAATTGGGTTTTAGTGGCTCCTGCTTATTCCTAAGAAGATTCATGATTTGACAGAACTCAGCTACCAAATTTTGCTACACCCCTTTTATAAGTGACTAACTGTCATCACACGTTATACACAGATAACCTACACAACTTGAGTTTCTAAAATGCCATAGAAGTTGGTAATTCTAAACCAAGAGGCCAGTAAAATTTAGTGCGCTGGAAGTTAAAACATTAAAAACAATCTGTATTCCTCATGTATGTAAATATTGGACACCAACTAGTACAAAAGTAAATGCAAGCAGAATATACCTGGCTAGGTGATATGGGCTTTATCTGCTGATTTTCAGACTTCAGACTGCAGTTTCCATTAGAACATTTGAAGTTATTGAGCCAAACTACTGCATTGCAGTGGCCACAGTACCCCCTCTCAAATCTTAATCTCTTTGACGAACTGCCTGATATCCAGATAGATACAGTAACAGTGAGGAGAGGTGATTTTCAAGCGGAAGCTGACAGGAATTGAGAACGAGAATACATGTCTGCAAAGTGTGTGTGCAGGCCAGTGCATGTGTGTGTGTTACAGAGAGAAAGAGAGAGAGAGAAAGAGCTTGGGAGATCCCTCTATCAGATGGTTTATAGCATTTCTACTTGCCCACAGACCACATGTACATTATGAAACCTCTACTCAAAATAGAACTAGAAATTCTAATGACCAAAGTAAATACTTATGAACCACCAAGGTCAGAACTGTGGATAGCATACCTATATATGCCCTTTTAAAGGCTTCTCTCCAGTCAACACTGGTTTGGGTAACCATGTCCTCTTGTAAAAGTGTACACTTCTCTTCAATCGGCCTGCCACCCCGTGGAACCTTAATCTTTGAACAATTATTAGAATCGCCAAACAATTGAGAATATTTCAAGTGCCATAGATGGTTATCACTTGCTGCTAAATTCCATGACCTTCACATAGGAAAACCAAAGTCAATAAACAAAGAAATTATACATTTAACGGAAACTGATTATAGATGTATCTAGTAGATTCTTAACTAGAATAAACATATGGTAGTGCTCAGGTCTCTTGGTTGTATTTGTTTAGTTTATTGAGTTGGAAAGAAATTGGGGGGGAGGGGGTGTTGTGTTTGCATTCCACATGCTTTGGATGTTGGATAGGCCCAATAAAACATGGCAAAAATATTCTACACAGATAAAGGGAGGATAGATTACCAGCAAACAACCCCAACAGAAACTAAAGATCGCATATCAAGGAAACTGAAGATGTGCACAAGAACATCTTGTGGCAGCTGGGCAGAACCTGAAATTATGGAAGAAAATAATTAAGCACGGTCACATCTGAAGAAAATAGAACTTGGATTAATATAAATCAAATACTCCTTTCCTCAACTTCCAAGAGGATTATCATGCTGGGCTAAACCAAATAGGAACCATCATATTGATATTTACATATATGGGTAATTTTATAGCGCAGTCCATGACCTTTAAGCATTTGACACTTAAATGCCTATGAACTTGAATTTTGGCAATCAACTCCTTATTCTATCAATCTATGGAAATGCTCTTCCTAAGCCTGCTCTTATGTGGAAAACCTACTGAAAATGTTATACCTAGGAGGGGCATTGCCACAAATTGATAGCTCACTGATTTGATTGCCAAAATTAAAAGTCCATGTGTCCAAGTGTCAAGTGTCTAATGTTCATGGACTGCATGTGTAACTTACCGTACCTATTTGTTCCTGGCTGGCTTTACAGCGCCTCTTTTGGGCAACCTTTGCATGCTTAAATTCTGTAACAGCTAAATTCCTCTTCTGCTTCGGTAATGAAGCTTCTGCACTCTTAAGGAGGAGATGGGCTGCTGAAACAGCACTGGACGTCTGCATTCTAATGTCAAGATAAACTTAAGAAGATTAGAACCTTTAAAACAGCACATACTCATGAAAACACACAAAGATAGATGAATCCAAAAGCCAAAGTTTATCTTTAATCAAATACATCTGCAAGTACTCTCACCTATAGCATTGAGAACAATTTGATGAACGAATCTAACAATTACAATGCACAATTACTTCATAGCCTAAATCAAATGAAAAGAATTAAACTAGATGGCAGTCTCCTGATGTAAGGATTAACAACAACAAACGCATTTCGTGCTCTATAAACACAGAATAATGTCCCATATTGATTGAGCTCAACACTGGAATACTCAAATCACGTGAGTCATTGAAATTGTTACTTGCTAAGAAATTTGGACATCTTGCAAAACATGATCTCTGTTGACAGCTACAGAAATCAAAAGATGTCTAAATTGTTTAATTTTGGAACTACTTATAGCTACAGATGATCAAATTTCAACAGAACTTTCATTATACCCCAATCGTTCAACTTGATTAATTAAAATATATTTTCATCAAGCTCTCAGCTCAAATCCAAAAGTTGCTCGAATTCGAATGACAAAGACAACTAAAATCAGACAAATTTCTTCAGCTATTAAAATTAATCAAAATCAGGAACTGGGTATATAAAAATACACCAAATATCAATAGGAAAGCAGTCAACACTAAACAAATTCGAGAGAGAAAAATGAAGCGATTGATTGAAAATGCTTACTCGGGAAGTAAACGAAAGGCGGTGAGGATGTCCTGGACGATGAGGGATTGGAGATTCTTGGGGACTTTGTTGTAAGCGCCTCTCAGAATGAAGCTTAGCTCCTCACAGGCAATTGGGTATCGGTAGATTCTTGTTAAAGACTCGCTCAGGCCTAGCTTTTGGTATCTCTCTATCGGATTCGACATTTTGAGATTTAAATGATGAGAAGAACAAAGGGTCAATCATTCAATCTATCTACGATAACCATTTGAAGTAAGAAACAGAGGAGAGAGAAAGAGACAGCCATATAAATACGTATGCGAAGAAGAGAGAGATTGCCAGATAAATACGTATATGACGAACGGTTATGACTATTGAGGCTATCAGGCAGGACTGCAGGGCTTATTTCGGCCGGCTGGTTCGTCCGGTCCGGTCCGGTCAGTTTGGCCCATCCAGCCCGTTTAAATATGTTATATTTAATATGTTTAGTTATTTATATATTAAATGATATATAATTCATTTAATATTTGTCGTTAGATTATGATTCATTTAGCACAGAGTATACATTTTATATTATGAAAAAATAGAAGAAAACAGAATAATTTAGAGTAAGATTTTTAAAAAAAATTTACGCGTGATATTATATTTTGAACTAATTTAAAAAAAAAAAATGAGCTTAACAGATAAATTTGGATTTGATTTAATTTATTAGGGTCAAACTTGAATGGATATTAAAATCTAAACTTTTAAATGTATTTAAGCCGACCCATATCCACTGGACCTGGAATTTAATGTAAGCCCTGTCCAAACCCGGCTTGAGCCTTACTTTGATCATCCCTGGGCGGGAGAAAACGAATGGACAATGACCCGATAAGAAAAATTGTGCGTAGTTTTTATTTTAAGCATTTAAACAGTGTGTCGTTTCCTATATCTATAAATTCTTGGCACACAGTTTTTTTTTTTCAAAAAGTGGAAAAAATAGTTTTGTTGTCGAAAAACATTTTTTATCTTATTTTTAGAACATTTTTTTTATAGTAATTTACATATTCTTGACACAATTTAAAAAGTAATATTTTTTTAATATAATATTAAAACGATAAAAAAATATTGTTTTTGAAACTATATTAAAAATTTATAAATTGTTAAAGAAAATGTGAAGTAAAATAAATATGAAAACATTTTTTACCATTAAACACATCATAAGATTTACTCGATTTTAACATTATTTCTTGATAATTTTTTTGTAACAAAGCATATCCAGTGATAATTTTCGGTAGTGCAGGAAGTAAACCTCCGTTAACTTTTTCAGTAGATAATTAACACTTCACCCTGATAAAAAAAACAGAGAGATTGAACAAAAGGAAATAAGGGTCAATGACAGTTCACTGAAGAAGTTAACATATCTGTTAGACTGCAGGAGATAACAAAGGGTCTATTTTGCAACAAATTTTTTTGAAGAGGTAAAGTGACAACTATTAAACGTCGGTGTTTTTTACCTCATTTTTTTAAAAATTAAGTCTTTTGTTGCTACTGCGTTCTATTAACCTAAGGAAATAAGGTGCTCTAGTTTTTTAAAAATATAATATATTATTATATCATCTATATTTATATACTGCTAAAAAGGAAATTACTTATATAAAGTGGTGACAAGAGGATACCTTAGGTTATTGTTAAAGGTGGAAACAATTTCCTTTCGGTGTCATGTGAAACAATTTTACATTTCGGTATCATGTGAAACAATTTTGGTCATATGGACAGTTGCCCATGGAGACAGCACTTTTCGGTGCCATGTGAAGCACTTTTGGCCAAGTAGACAGCTGGTCATGAAAACAGCACATTTCGGTGCCATCTAGGGTGGCCAAGTGGGAATTTGTTTTTTTTTAAAGACTAAGTCTATAAATAGATGTTAGGACCTTGGGTTCTAATATGATCAACACTTGTGAGAGAACATAAAAATAGTCTGAGAGAGTGTGAGAGTTACTATTTAGAAAGGAAAATTTGTTCCTTCTTTGTAAGTAATATTTTCTTGATTTTGTGATAGAGTTGTTTCTCCTATTACAATAGAGATTAGACAATTGTTATCTCATTGTAATAAGAGAGAATGAGTGGTAATCCCTATTTTACAATAGTGAAATCCTCCTACAATTGCCAGTGGTTTTTTACCCCAATTTGTTAGGGGTTTTTCCACGTAAAATATTTGTGTCCAGTTTATCTTCATTTTTCTCATTTCACTTTAGTTGTGTGTTAGCTTCGACCCGGTAATTTGTCATAACAGTTATGTTTGGAAACAGTTTTCAAAAACTCATTTTTGTGTTCGGCAATCAGTTTTCAAAAAACCAGTTTTCAAAAACCGTTTTTTGAAAACTCCAAATTGGGTGTTTTCTGACATAATTTTCAAAAAATATCCCTAAAATCAATGTTTACTTCTATGTTTCATTCTTACTCCATAGTATATAAAAATATTAAAATTTTAAAAATAAAATAATATTAATTATTTTTAAATATTTAGTAAATATAAAAAATAAAATTAATATAAATTTTAAATTTAAACTCAAGACTAAAAATAATTATAAAGTGCATAAAACAGTTTTCAAAATAAGATTATTCAAACAATATTTCATTATTTTCTGTTTTGAAAACAGTTTTCGAATTACAATTATTCAAATATGTTTTCTCATCAAAAAACCGTTTTCAATTTTCAATTTTAAAAACTGAAAACAGAAAATTGTTATCCAAATATACCGTACTCATTCACTCTAAATACATTTCCCCACACAAAATTTGGTAAGTATGAGTAATAGAAAAGTTTTGCTACAGATCTCCGTGAATGACTGAATATATCGATGAAAACCGAAGGTATAGCAAACAAGCCTTTGCTTCAATGAAAAGAGCTCATCCGCTTTGTTAGAATTGCTTGATTCATGGTTTGTAGCCAAGCTAACAAAATGTAGCATTTATGCATGCCTGTGTTCGATTCTTGTAGAGAATTCCTCCAGCTTTTGTCAAAAATTTCAACGGGGATTTTCCAAAGACCAATCCTTAAATCTGTTAAAGGAAATCTATGGAGGGTAACAAGTGAACAGGACAATGAGAGCTGCTCTTTCAAGCGAGGATGGGAAGCTGGGGATTTTCTAGTTTTCCAGTTTGTTGGTGAATCGCAGTTTGAAGTTGTGATATATACCAAAACTCGAAATATGTTTGGTGGATTAATTTCTGTGTCTGGGTCTGTTGTTGAATACTTGAATTTATATATTTTTAACAAAAGAAAACCAGACTTTAATTTCTTTACCTCCTGTTTTTTTTTAGGTGAAAATATTAAACGAGAAGGAGACCTTAATCTTGATCGTGATTGTGATCATCAGTGTAAGCAAAACAGGTACTGGGTGGTTAGTTTTTTGTGCTGAAAATGGGTTAGCAAGTTGTGACATCTGTTTGTTACAGTTCAATCAAGGCGCTGGAAATGCGTTTCATGTTCAAATCCTCAAGAAAGAAGGTTGAACATGGTGGAACTGAGCCAGTTGCCCTTTTTTTGTGTGTTTTTCTGTGGTCAAGGAAATGAACAGAAGATTGATGAATGTTGAGTGAACCAGTAATTTTGATGTCGGGTGTTATGGTAACTTTTCTTTTGCTATTTTGTAAATTAAATGGAGTTAATTGATGAAAGCCTAGTTTTCTGGATTTCCATTAAAATCCATTCTTTCTTTTTATAATAACTCTTGATTTTAGATCAATTGGCAATATATAATTTCTTTTTCTGTATGACTGGCACTTTATATTTAGATTGTGGCAAGTGCAAATTAATAATTAATTTAACTTTCCTTTAAAAAGTAAAAAAAAAAAATATTTCAGAATTTTTATCTACTACAATAACTTTTCCATCTCGTGAATAAACTAGTATAGAGCTTACTCTAACAAGTGCTATGCTATGAAGATTACACAAGACCAATGTACAAAAGCTACTGTTCATAGACTACACATTAATATCAAAGTTCTTCCCACATTCCAAAATCCCATTTGCATAAACAAACAAAAGGCAAACACTGGTGGCTACTTGTTTTTTTTTCTCTTATATACATGCATGACTCAGAAATGCCAGATTTAATGATATGTAGCATAGCGGTACAAGCTTTTTCTGTGTTTGCGGGCATTCTTTTTTATGAATAATGAGCACCCGAGCTTTCTATTCATTTGCCACATTGCTACATGACTAGAACATTTGCATTTCTGTTGAAGGGCTTTTCAGATTCGCCAAACTTCCACTTCAAGAAAATAATTTAATGCTGAGCAGTGCATGAGATGCCTGCTCTCTGCAATCTAAAGGAAGTAAGTTAACTGTTGCTTCTTCCTTGAACCTCCTTCTCCATACAAATCATTCCACTGTTTCAGCTCACCCATTACCGATCCTTCAGAAGCAAAACTTGCAGCAACCTGCATAATTGTGTTTCGAGTGTCAAAACATCTATGCATAGAATGGAAAACTTTGTTGGGAAAACACATAATTTTATGGTAAAATTTGCAAAAGGGTTACATTGAATCAATAATTGTCCATAGCATTCGAGACAAAAGGAAATTGAGCTTACTTGATTTTTCGCTTGCCTCATATCTTCCATGTTTAAGGGCCTCAGAGTAATTACTTGTTCCTCTTTGCCTTCTTCTTTTGAATCTGAGGACTTACCTTCTTCTTTTGAATCTGAGGACTCACCTTCTTCTTTTGAATCTGAAGACTGTTCTGCGCTCTTAGCTGCTTCCTCTTTCTGTTTCCTTTCCTGTGGAAAATTGTTTGGGGTAGAAATTTCAGAACATGTATCATCAAGCACTACTTCCAATAGCAACATAAGGGAAAAAAGAAGAAGAGGAGGAATGATGTTAGAATATGGAGGAAGAGGACAAGTAGTTACTTTTTCCTTCAATCTCTCCTGCTGTATCAGCTCCCTAACAGGTCGATATGCAGCTGTCACGCATAAGTTCTGTTGCCAGTATAGGTAATACCATCAGTCAATGACAGCCAAATTATATATAAATGGTTTCCAATAAATGCTATGTATAAAATAACAAACCTTGAGATCACTTCCACTATATCCTTCTGTCATGGTTGCAAGCTCCTTAAAGTCTAGATTTTCAGCTTTCTCTTTAGCCAACAGAGTTTTCAAGATCATTTCCCTGTTCCCAGCTGTGGGAAGACCAACCATAATTCTGCTCAAAACAGGATAGCATTAAAGTAAGCAAACATGAATCCCAGTAATATTAAGCTGTTAGCAATCTAATCAATGAATTATTTGAATAAATAACTAACTGACTAACTTCGTCATTAATAATTACATTCTAGGAAGACAAGGCTAAGAGAAATATGTGCATACCTCCGCTCAAACCTCCTAATAATTGCTTCATCGAGGTCAAATGGCCTGTTTGTTGCAGCGAGAACAAGAATGCGTTCACCAGGTTTTGTCAATAACCCATCCCAGTGTGTCATAAACTCATTCTTAATCTTCCTCATAGCCTCATGCTCTCCAACTCTCGTCCGCTGCCCAAGCATACTATCAACCTCATCCACGAAGATAATGGTTGGAGAAACTTTTGCTGCAAGTGTGAACAGAGCTCTAACATTCTTTTCATCTTCCCCAAACCATTTAGAAGTGATGGTGGACATTGAGACATTGATGAAACTTGCTCCAGCTTCATTTGCAATGGCCTTTGCCAGCATTGTTTTTCCAGTACCAGGAGGCCCAAAAAGCAATATACCTCTGCAAGGTTTAAGAAGCCCACCTTTGAAGAGGTCTGGTCTCCGGAGAGGGAGCATGACCAGCTCCTGAAGTGATTCTTTAATCTCTTCCAAGGAACCAATATCTGCAAATGTCACCCCAATCTCACTTGCAGGGATAACCTCTGGCCTTATGCGCTTTTCAAATTCATTATCAGGAGGAACTTCCTGTAGGCGTGCATTTAAACTTCTAGAGTGAGAAAAAACTGAAAGAACTAAAGAGAGAAGGTAGTGGAAAAAGGAGGTGAACATGAACTATACGGACTAAAGTACTTTATAAACCCGGTTATTCATGCATTCCTGTCTTGTAAAAACTACTTCATTTCTGAGATTGTTCAGTAAGGAACTTTACTAAAATTGAAATACAAGCACAGACATTACACACGCACAAACAGACAACATATACTGTTAGGAACTTACAATTCATATACCAAATAGTTGTATTAACCAGCACAGATTTGCCTGCTTTTTTTCCGTATTATAAGAGAAAATATCTTCTATTTTTTCTAAGGCAAGAAAGGAAATAATGTATTTCCTTGGACATCCAAATTTAAGTTATATAGGATGTAAAAGGTCTAATAATAATTTTTTTTAAAAAAACATGCAATTAGTAACATAGGTGACAGCGTGCTATTCAACTCATTTTCATCTCAACTTTTGGTTTAAGCATTGAAAGAGTTCTACTTACAGGTGCTTTTGTTGGGGCTGGATTCTCACTATCCTTCTTCACTGCAGAAACAGATTTCTCTGTCTCACTTTTGTTTTCAGTAGCTGGGTTTTTGGACTTCGACTCAGTCTTTGCACCAACAGCCTCTTCACCTCCATTCTCCTACAATTGACAAAGGGGGGTAAATGATTAAACCACATAAATACTGTAACCCTAATCCCACAATGCTCAAATTGCTGAGAAAAACCAGAATGTACAGTATTGAAACAAACCTTAGCACAGTCAGCATTTGTCTCCAGCTTTAGGGTATCTTTCCCACAACTTTCACCTTCCTGGAATATACTCAATCCATGGGACAAGCTGTTCCAGACCCACAGGAGAAGTTACATTGGATTTCCTCAGTTTTTAAATAAAGATTTGAGAAGACGCTAATTAAGATTGGTAATCTACCTCTTTGATGATATAACAAGCTTTCCATTTCGATATTCTGGTTCCTTACTATTCACCAAATGATAAGATATTGCTGATACAACGATCTCTTCTATATAATTACCTAGAACCATCGTATCTGCATGACAGATTGAACCCAAATCATCGCATTCAAGATCATTTGCTGCGAGTACCTCAGCAATGTGGTTTTTGTTATCTTGAAACTGAAGCATTTTCATGTCCTCTTCCAGTTGGGCTTTCCAGCTAACAAGATGAGTTTCATCTTCAGGTGGTCTGATCTCAATATTGTATGGGAATAAAACAGTGAGCCTCTCATTTACTTCTCTGCAATCATCTTCTGGGTCCAACATCCTGGAGCCAAGTATCAACACTGAACCTGAAAGTTTCTTCAACAATGTTTGGAACAAATTGTAAAACCTTTGTGATTGTAGGAGAAGCTTCTCAACATCCCTGAGGTATAATATTATCGAACCACTTTCTGATACTGAAACCAGCACCTATAAGAACACATATTAAAGTACCATGAAAACAAGATAATGCATGAATTTGAGTTCTAAAACAAGCAATGTATGGCATTACCTTGTAAAGTGACTGTAGAAAAAGTTTCTCCTCAAAACACCAGCTGCTGTTGCGCTTGAGGGAAGCTAAAAACAACAAAAGAATCCCCAAGAAAGAGTGAGTATAGCTTTTACGCATATTCTTATGTCAAGATGTAATCAATTGCCAACTATGTACACAGAACAGCTAGAACTTAGCTGTATAAAATCCAATTAAGATGATACTGGAAGAATTATGAAGAAAACTGACAGTACATATTCTGAAAACAGTGAGACACACTCAAGACATGGCATCATTGTGGATACTAGTGGCCTATTTGATAATCTGCTGGAAAATTTGCCTCAGGCATGATGCATCCAAGTAAGATTAAATTTACTAACAACAGACAATTTGAGGAGACAGCTCCAACAATTGAAATACTAGACATTCATCAGTTTTCAGTTCAGAAAACCTAGACAGCCAATTCACTATCTGCAATCAGCACAAAAAAAACATTTATGCAAATCAAGTCGTGAAATATGCCAGCTAAAAATACATGGAACCCCCCTTCAAAAAAAACATATGGACTCAGAAAAAAGGATAGGGATTTGAGAAGCCATCTTCTAAGGTACACAAGGCTCACAGACATGTTGATGAATGCCGAACAAATATTTGACTTTAAGGTTTCTGTACAGCATGTAAATCAACTTTAAAAATGAAGTATTACCTGGAATTAGAGGAGCGGAACTGTAAGAGATGCTACTCATATCAGATGCAGCAGAGGCATTTCTCCGGAGTTTTGGAAGATTACTAGAGCTCTCCGTAGCCCTGAAAACGTATAAAGAGCAGGTTAAAAGTTATATTTCAAATGTAACAAATTTTGGCCATCCAACCTAGCTCAACGAAGCCATATCCAAACAACCAGGAATTGGAAAGTTAGGGTATATTTGACATAATATACCTTGATTTGATATCAGTACTACTGCTCTGGCGACGCAGTGTGCCTGTAAGAACATTCTTGATCAGAACTACAGTGAAGGAAGTTTCTATTAAAACACAATGAGAAACTAAAAGAACAAGGCAGGAGCAAAATTTAAGATTTCAATTATTGTTTTAGCAAAATGTTGAGAGAACTATCAAAAACATAACCATAGGACAAGAATATATAAACAAGCCTTTGGCAGCAGGAACAATCAAAATAAAAACAAAAGACATTCTATAAGAAGGCTGTACATTTCACTCGAATGAAAAATATTTTAACATATCATGAAAGTAGAGCTACTTTCTTCTTGTACCTCTTGTTTCTTCCCTTGGAGGAAGGATGGAGAAAGAACCAAACAAACTGGACATTCGGTCCAATGTTTTCTCCGAGATTGACCTCTTGAAACACTACAAAAGAAACAACTAAATCAGGTCAAACAAGCACAACTTAATTAAAGCTTATCAGTTAAATTTTCTTTCCATGTATTTATGACAAAATGTGGCAAATAGTATCTGAATAACAGAAATAAATAAAAATGAGTTAACTCAACAAATCACACCATCCTAAATAATAAACTGTGAAATAAAGAAGCAATGAACACAATGCATAATCGACAACCACAAAGCATGCTCAATTCCTCCAGAAATCAAAGAAAGCTTACAGGTTCCTTTTTGGTACAACCGTATTTGCTCTGCATCTGTATGCAAGGTAACCATAACAAATATAAGTACCAATTTATGGCAAACCAAACACAAGGAAGATTGAAGCCAGATATGTTACCTTCATAGAGAAGTCAGTTATATCTAGCAACAAAAGCTTTGATTCAAAGTAATGTGCCAAAGCCTTGGCAAGCATTTGCTGATAAAGTTCTGCAGAAGATTAAAAATTAATGCAACAATATTAAGTTGGAAAAATGAACATTTTAATGCAAAACTAGATAGTATATTCGAGGAGCATACCAGCAGGCCCTGAGAGCAAAATAGCCTTACTCGCAGGTGAAAGGTTCCGGGTGTGCTTGGAAATGTCAAACTGTTTTAAATGAACATATGCAGCACTCGTCAATAACACCCGAGTTTTCTCACTGTCATTGCCATCGCCAGAATGAGGAAGTTAGATTAATGAGACCATGAGAAGAGTTTGGATCAAACAGAATGTGATCAAAAATCAAAAGTTAAAAGCTTTATGTAAGCCAGTGTTATGGAGTTGCTTCTTCAATTATTAATATCAAAATGAAAATTAGGGTCCGGAATATAACAAAATGACTTTATATTCACCATCTCCAACAATTTATTAAGAGAAACCCACTAGGACTGGCGACGGTTTCTAAGAATTTTACATATTCTAGCCAGGGCCAATGATTAAAATAGCTTATGGTTAGAAATGTCTGTTGAGAATCCTAATAGTTTCATGTTGCATAATCCACAAAACCTTCATTGATTTGCAATTTATATTCTAACCAACACAAAATCCTTGGAATAAAAAGTAACCAAAATCAAAGCAGGAGCAAAAACTGCAGTCATTATCATGTTTACTTTCATTACTCTAAAAATTCATGATCTTCTATTGTTTTTCCCTTCCCCTTCTTCTTTTTTGTTGGAATAAGCATATGTAACATGAACTTGTTCATTTGCAGGCAGCAAACCCAAATTGGAAAGTCCAATCAGGACAAAGAGGAAATCAAATGAAGCATCTTCAATTAAAACGCAGATAAGAAAAAGAAATATATACTGAAAAACCACTATTAATCATACACAGGGACCAGACTATACTCTAAAAAGAATACTATGAGGGGAAAAAAATCATGGGTATCCACGGGGTACTAGAACCATGTGAAGATAGAATATCCCCATACCAGATCATTCACATGCTGATTATACCAAACCCACATACTTTCTTCTTTTCTTTTTCAATAAAGTAGTAAATTGCTGGGGGACCAATGTTTCAATACAAGAACCAACAACAAACAGTTCAATTCTTTTTTCTTTTTCTTTTTCTTTTGTTCCTAACTTTATAATTAATGAATATTCTGATTCTTAGTTTCTTACCATTAAATCTCCCTACCTCAAGATCGCCAACCACCCCCCCCCCCCCCCAAAAAAAAAAAAGAAAGTTAAAAAACATAAATTAATTAACTAAACCAAATGCAAAAAAAAAAATCATGTTAAACAGAGAAATGATCAATATTACTCTACAAATATTTATTTACCTTAGATAATAAGGAAACTCATCAAAAGTAACCTTGCTATCTCTGCAATCCACAACTTGCCTCATCAACTCCTGCTCAATCTGCTCCATTGTAACACCATCAATTGAAGAAGTGGTCCATTTACTCAAGCTCTTCCCTGAAGCCAATCCAAGCCCCACCCCTACACCAACTCCTAACGCAGATAATAACACATGCTTCGGTTCCATCTTCTTCTTCTTCTAACGATCAACACAAACAAACCTCTTAGTACTTGGAAAAAAACCTTAAAGCAATCTCCTTATAAAACCTTCTCACTTGCAAATGTTCACTTTTGACGATGTTTCGTTAAACTTACGAACTAAACTATAACATTGATGATGGTGATCAATAGATTCAATTAGCGTCTGCTAAATAAAAAAGGTAAAGATTCAAAAAAAAGAACTTCAAAGGAATCAAAGAAAAGGGAGAGAAAATGGTTTGTTGTTTGGGATTTTTCTTTTCTTTTTTGGGGAACAAGACAATGTGAGGGTGAATTGTCCGAATACAACGTTGGTCTAAAGCTTCTTTGACAGGTAATGGACTAAGCTATGTGGTCTGGCCCTCTTCAACTATTTATAGCATCTTAAACACTACTGGACGTTATATGCTTTGCCGGGAAAAGTGTATTGAGCAATTTTTTGTGTTTTCTTTTTTGTTTTATTATTTATTTACTTCTGGTTTTGCCTTTTTGACTTACTGGTGACCGCCTATTCTGGGTTTCAACTTTCTACTTTCCCCTTTTTGGTCGGTTTTCTCTTTTCCTTTTGGCTTTTTTATTAAGTGGATTTTATTAATTACTGCTTTTAATTATAATTATAGCTAAATTAAAGTAAGCACTCATTTCTTCTGCCTTCCCACAGTTTAGTTACAATGTAAAAAAAAATTGTTAAGTCGGTTTAAAATTAATATTTTAAACTCATTAAAATTTCTATTAAGTGTCCAAATAGTACGCTCGAGTAACGCTGTCCATAGTTGTACTCTTTGACAATGGTCTACAAGGTCAACCAAGTTATTAAGTGACTACAAATTTTGGAAGGACATGTTTGGTTCTGTAAGACTTTTGTGAATAAGTCTCCTCACCATTGCTTATGTAATTAATTTATGCGTAATTTCTTTTAGGTCATTGCTTTACTGTGAACGAGATGGAGGACTCAGAGAGGTTATTTGCACGTTTCTACTTTCTACTTTTGCTTTTCGGAAATTCAATTAATTGCTTTCCACGCAATTTAGGCTTGCCACTAAAAGACTGACAAATCGAAGGCGGCTGTGTAAAAAAGACGTTAAGCATAAAACTATGGTGGGCTGGCAATTCATCATGGACGATAGATAGATCAATAAAGCTGAACCATTCACAGAATAGCGTGACAAATAATTTCACAATTTATAATCGAATAGAATATAAAAGATATTAGAGATAAAACTCTCTGATCTTTATCATAATAGGTAGGTTTAAATTAACATATAAATAATAATATAATATAAATACATAAAAGAATCTTAAATTACTTTACAATGGTGGTGATTAGGTTTTTTCTTTTGTATCTCTGCAATAATAATTTTCTCAGATGAATAAAAAGACTTAATACTTAAAGAGAGTCAAAGACTACATAGTTTTTTATATACACACCAATAACTTTAGTTATTAAGAGTCTAAATGGATTTTCTATCTGAGAAGATTAAAATTTACACTAGATGTTAATCCATATTAATAATATTAAGATGTGTCCAAATCTAAACAACATAATCACTAATTAAAAAACAATTGACTCTCGTACTTTTCACATTTAGATAAAATCCGTTAACTCGATCTTATAAAACCAAAACTACTATAATTAATATTAACTCGCATAAAAAAAATCAAACATAATACATTTAAATTTTGATTCTAACAAATTGAAAAGTAACATTCAAATTGTTTGTAATAGCTTTTAGTCTTTTTTTTTTTTGGTAATAAGATATTTGTTACCTATTCGGTTAATTTTATGTAAAATTATTTGTTTACCTGTTAGTTAATATTTAAATTAAATTTTATTAGCGTGATAAAAAATTATTAATATTTTTCAATAAAAAATCAAAAATAAAATCTATTCTAACAAAATACTTATCAATTCATCTTCCCACGTAATTAAGGTCTGATTTGAATTTTGAAGAGACTTAACCAAAATCCTAAACTCAAACAATGCCTCAATTTCATAGGTTGCTTTTTTGCTTTTATCTAGATGCCAAGAAAGTTAAAGAAATGTGAGCGATGAGAGCTCTTATCAAGCTATCAAAAGGCTAAAATAAGAAGAGTAGTGACGAAGGAAAAAAGAAAGGGAATCTCTTTTTGACAAGTGTACGTGGGATTCCATTGGGCATCTACGCATGCCTTGTCCTTTTGAGTTTTTGTTTTTCCACATCAGCAGCACATGCTGTGGTTAAAAAACTTTTTGCAGCATTGTGATTTGTGGGTTACACGCCATGCAACTATACTTTTCACTACTTTATTAGTAGTAAATCTCTCTCGCCACATAAAAAGTTTATTTTCTAGGAAGGGAGGAAAAAAAAGAGAAGAGAAGCTAGAAAAAAAAATTTCTAGTGGTCCTAGTCAATAAAGATATATTTTTACTAGTCTGTGTTGGGTTTCTCTGGTTTTATTTGTCTGGGGTCGTCGATGATCATTGGAACGGTGCGACGGGTCACGGAGCTTGTTGAAAAAAGCATATCCACAAACCGTTATTGTAATTGTTTTTTTTGACATTTTCATCTGTTTTCCGAGAGTTAATTTATTGGAGTGAAGTTACCTGATTAACTTAAATCTATATATTTCGTATATGGTAATGACCTGAAAGGATTTTAAAAATAATTTAACGGAATATAAACTCTGATCATTGGGATGTAAAAAACGTAAACGTAAGTTTCGAAGCAAAAACTGTATATTCTATAAAAAAAAAAAAAACTTAAATTTAAACATATTTAAACGCTTTTTACCGGTCTCGCCTCGGCTCACCTTTGGCCCGCCCTTCATTACAATTTGTATGCTGATCACAAAGTGAAGAGGTGGATATTGTTAACATGTATGTTCCCATCCTATCTTTGTTCTTGAACCTTCGAGATGCCCTTCATTGAACTTTTACTCAATACAAATAAAAAGAAAAAAAAAAGGAAAAAAATTAAGAACCCTTGAATTTCATTTTCTCTCTTTTTATGTTATCTAATATAATACTATTAATGTGCATCAAATTTCACCAATCAATAAGATAAAAACACATAAAAACTTTAACCGATAAAAAAGCAATTTCATATCTTGAATAAATTATATTGTCGATCGAAAAGGTGGTAGTTAAAGAGATGGGTAGATATTAATTTCTCACACGAGGGTAAACGGATAATTTCATCTCTAAAATTATAAACTTTAATTCCTTAAAAAATGAGAAATTAGAGAATAAGAAAAGTTTAGGATGCGTTTAATTGTGAAACATGTTTTTTTTAACTTTTCATTTCTATTTTCCTTGATATTTTTAATATAATTTGAAAAACAACACTTCTCTTTCTAACATAATATTGTAAAAGTTGAAAAACATTTTTTTTTGTTTTTCATCGTTTTCAATATATATTACGTTGAAAATACAAATATCGTTTTCGAAATTATGTTAATAATGTTCAAATTATTGAGAAAAATATCAAAAAAAATAGAGATAAAAAATAAAAATATTTTTCATAATTTACTTTTTTTTATTTGAACTTTAATTAGTTCTCTCAAAAGTTCCATCACATAACATGCATCACACTATTTGAATTTTGATTTAAGAGTTAGAGGGGACACCCCAGAGATTTACGTACTTGCTTGCAATAGCTTTACTAGTTAGCTAAGTAACTAGTTTGTTGCCCCAACCAAAAGAAAAAGAAAACTTCAAAAAGTAGTTAATAAAGCCTTCTTTAAATTTAACTACGAGTTTTTGACAAACAAGTAGTACTTCCAATTGCAGAAAGGTGACTCTCTAGAGATGTGGACATAAATTAGATCTTCCCATCCACACCCAATAGAATTCCACAAACTCAATAGCTTTGTGTGTGCCATTATGGGATCATCAAATTCCAACCGTTCATTAATATAGAATGAAAAGTAATCAGTACTTTTAGAGGTGTTTGACATTAAATTTTTACGATAAAAATTAGTTTTAATCATTGTTTTAATTGATTATAAACAAAAAATTTGTTTAAATTAATTTTTAATTTTATTTTAGATAAGAAGATAACACGATTTTTTAAGATAAAATAATAATTTGATTAATAAAGGAGACAATAATAATATTATGAAAATTATACGTTGGAAAATAAATTAGAAAATCCGAAGTTTCCATTAGAAAAAGAAAGCGCAAAATAGAGCCGACGTCCACAGGCTGTAAAACCGAATCTCTGACTGACTAAAAGCCAAACCCAGATAGGCCCAGCCAGGAATTGCCGACTGCCATTTTTTTTTTTTGTTGTTAGTGGGTGCTATGACACATCACATGTGAAAAGATGGCTCGCTCACTCTCTCTACCGAAGAAAAGAATTTTGGTTGCATATGGTACTTTTAGAAATTAAATTGATAATTTTTAAAATTTTATTAATAATGTTAATTAAATATGTTTAAATATTATTAATAAAAATTTTAAAATTTATTAATAAAAGTTTTAATAAAAAATTTACATATGGTATAATAAAAAAAAAATTTCAACTAAATAAATCAAGATTTAAAAGCTAAAAAGAGAGCCAAACGGCAACTATTATTATTTTATAAAAACAGTAATCTTAAAAGCAATTTCATACTTTTATCAAATTATTAATCACCAAAAAATTGTAAAAGCCACATGAAATCCATCTATCTCCAATCAAAATTTTCAATTTTTTAAGTTTATTTTATTTTATTTTTATTTAACTCGACGACATGTCTTATCTCATTTTATATAGTTATATAAAAGTTAGTATATATAGGTTATGTTTAGTACTTACTTTAAGCTAATTTAAAGAAATTTTTTTTAAATGAATTCAAAATAAACAATTTTACTTTGAATCTATTTAAATTAATTTTTTTAAAATTAATTTAAAATAAATAATAAACATAACTATAATATAATCGATTAAAATAAGTCCGTGTAGATAGTAAATTGAGCACGTGTTTATATGAATATGGACAGCACAACACACCTTTCTTCACCCACCACCAATGCAAAAGATAAATGCTTATCATCATAGGTCCATAACCCAAGACGGTGGGATATATAATGCATCTCAATTCTCCATTAGGTATGCTACAAGATTCTCATTAAAATTTTAACTACATCTCACAGTAAATTTATTTCAAAGTTTATCTTGCCCTCACAGATATGATAATTAATATTTATCTAAAAGATTAATCAAATTATTTTTTAATAACTTCATCACCGTACGAAAACATACCACTTATATACTTGTATCCCAAAAATTTATAATTTTAAGAACACAAACATAAATATTAGTGCAATTAATTTTAAACTCGTAGGGTATGACAAGTCAAGAACACAGATATTACTTAACCTCAGTGGTATGATAAGTTAAGATAAATGTTTTTATCGACAGAGATTTTGAATTGAATTTTTTACTTAGTGCAAATAAAGTCATTAAGTCAAGTTGACGGGATTTTATTTTTATTTTAACTTATATATATGGACATGATAATTTATATGTAACGTACTTGATAATTATCAATCAAAAATTTCTCCGAACTAAATAAATCAATATTCAAGAAGAAAAAAGAGAGGCAAACGACAACTATTATCACTTTATAAAAACAGTAACCCCAAAAGCAATTTCATACTTTTGTCAAATTATCAATCACTAAAAAGTTGTAAAATCCACATGGAATCCATCTATCTCCAATCAAAACTTTTAATTTTTTAGGTTTATTTTATTTTATTTTTATTCAACTCGATCAAGCCAAAAATGACCAGTACGACCTGTCTTATCTCATTTTATATAGTTATATAAATGTTAGTATATATAGGTCATGTTTAGTATTTACTTTAAGCTAACTTAAAGTAAGTTGGTTTAAATGAGTTCAAAACAAACAATTTTTTAATATCTTTATCACCATAAAGAAAAAGCTTGAAAATATACTACTTATAGTTGTATCTCAAAAATTTGTAATTTTAAGAGCACAAACATAAATATTAGTGCAATTAATTTTAAGCCTGTAGGGGTTTAACTCAGTGGTATGACAAGTTAAGATAAACGTTTTTACCGACAGAAGTTTTGAATTGAATTCTTTACTGAGTGCAAATAAAATCATTGAGTCAAGTTGAGGGAATTTTATTTTTATTTTAACCTATATATGGACATGATAATTTGTATGTAACGTATCCGATAATCAACGAGGATGAAAAGTCAATTACCTCTTTACTAAAAAAAAAAAAAAAAAAAAAAAATCTGTAATATAAAAGATGCAAAGTAGGTTTCAAGAAATTTGGATTTTGCCTACCCTTTCGGTTTTAACACACAAAGGGGTCATCATTGGTCATTGATGTGTGATTTGTTGGATAGATTTGCTAGGCTTAATTACTTGTGCATATCGAATGTATAGTAGTTGCTCCTCCGCCGAAAGTTGGATAGGTTTGTCCTAATTTGCTTCTGGGTCAATTTATTTTTTCTCTCGTCTCTCTAATGCCAAAGCAAATGGACAACCTAATGACTTTTTTAAGGTTTATTCATTGCATGGGAACCTAATTAATCACAAGTGAGAAATTTTATCCATAATTTCTTAATCCCTGTAAAAAATCTTTTGAACGAAGTTTTGCTAGATCTCATTCTGATTTTGCATTTGATTCGGTTCGGATTCAAAATTCTATAATTACCCTTTTTGTTTTTCTAGGATGACACAAAAGAATATTGAAGAGTTATTGCATATCCATGTGTCACAAGACAAATTTAGGGACAGGACCAACTTGTTCCTAAGAAATGGTAAAATTATTTGGACACTCAAAAAATAAAAGGATCATGGACATATGATGTTGAGACAAAAATGAATTATGAGTTTTTTTCTTTTATTTATTTATTAAACATTTCATGAATTTCTGTTCACATTAACTCATTATATAAGCATGATGGAAAGTGAAGTAAATAGCAAAAGGACAAAATAGGATTGATCAAATAGTTGAATAACTAGAAAGAGTAGGATGCAACTATGGATGCAACTATGCATGGTGGTCAGTTGATGGTTCAAATTATTGATATCTTTATAAAAATAATATTATTTTAATATCAAATGATATCAAAATTTTATCGACATTATCATAAATTCACTTAAAAGAATCATTAAAACTTTCATTCTTTGATTAAGTTAGCATCGTTTGAAGAGTTTATAAAATAATTTTATAAATAAGATTCAAATCAAATATTATTTTCAAGTGGTTCTTGAGAAAAATCAAAAGCTAGATAAAAGTTTTTAATAAACCGATAATTAAAGTAATTTTATAATTATTATATCAAACACACAATAATTTTTAATGTCATATTATTTTATTAAAAATATTTCAAAAAATATTTTAATAATCATAAATAGAAATAAAATCAAGCATTTTTAACAACCTAAAATCAAAAATCAAACATGCCCTCCGGATTGACCGACAGTGGGTACACATCTATGTCATTGATCTCTTGGGTGATGAAATCAGTAATTATGGTATATCACTTATAATGGGTATAGATCCAACTTGTGGATCTCATCCCCAGATTGCTCGATCTACCATAGACATTACTAATAATTAATTTCTCATTGGGATGAGACATAAGACAAAGAATCGTAAAGAAATATGCTAATTCAAAAAAAGCCCATGAATGTCATGAGTTTTGAGCCTGGGACTGACCTAAAGAATCATGTAAAGGCCCATAAGATTTTACATTGGGTTGGGTCAAAATTATTCATCTGCTTAACACAAAGATTTATTGGGTCAAAGTTGGAATTGGGCTGCAAATACAAATTTTACTATTTTGGAGACAAAAGAAAGCGTGGCCCAAGACAGTTGGTTTAACCCATTATGATCAGCTGCTGTATGTTTCCGTTGTTAACCCAAATATGTCCATAATTGACTTAAGACTAAAGCCCTCTACCCAAACACATTGATTCAGTGGCTGCTAGCTAGGCAAAATAAATGTTCATTACTGCGTTACCTGAAACAAATACACTATAACATGGGAGAATGTCTTGGCTCCCCTAATCTTTCATTCATTGAGGGAATCATTTATGGTATGTTCACAGAGAAAGCTGCACATCAAATCTAGTGTTATCTGTTTCATTTTATTCACTCCCTATATCTACAAAATTCATGATGAAAATGTACCCTGCAAGTATACCATGATTTTATTGTCTTGTTGTTTGTAGGTTTTATCTTCTCAAAAGTAATGACTAATGAGAGCCAAACAACTCATTGACATAGACGCTGCCGGCCTGGTGCAATGAATGTTCAGTGCCAATACAATCCTTGAACTGAAAGATGTCATGTTATATGTATTATTCATTGTCCTGAAAGTTTTAACAATGACCTTAGGGTGAATTCACCCGACAAACGGCATACAACAGGGTCTGTGTCTCCCTGGCCTGCTTGCTTCAATCCCATCTTCAACTGATTCCAAATCAAGAAGCCTTCTTAAAGCCATTGTCTTGACAGGAAAGTTATATTTTTTATATTAGTCCTAATCAACTTTACTTAGATTTAGTGCTTACTGATTCATCTTGTCTACACAATAATTTGCATACCCATCATTACATGAATACTTGAGTTGCAGCTAGAATACCTATATCCCTCTCATGAAGTATAAAAAAAGGGAAATTCCTTTCAAATCTGCAATAAAAATGGAGCATTCTACCTTGCAAATATCTGGCCAGTCTTACTTATTGATGTAATTAGCTTAATCTGTTGTATAAAATTTGACATGACTTTCAAATATCTATGAAAAATCTTGGTCTGAGATCCTGCTTAATTGAGTGAAATCGTGGTCTGAATTCCATAACCTCCCACTGCTATGGCCCTTGACTTGAACTCAACGACACAACAAAGTGGATAAATTCTTGTGTTCAGACACATTTCCTTGTTGGGTATTTGCATTGTTTTTTCAACAATGCCGTCTATCTTAATTAAGGTTGGCTTAACACATTTAAAGATTTATGTCCTCAATATTTTTGGGGACATTATCGCAAAATGCTCATAACCTCATCTTAGCAGCTAAGTGTGAGTGTGATGTTTTTAAATGACAATCACTGTTTTGACATGGGTAGTGCCTTGTTACTAGCTACAGTGACTAAAGAATCAATAGCAGCGACAAGTAGCATGTATGAGGTTTCGTCCCCACTACCTAGCTAGGCTGCTTTCTTTTGTGGAGAAAGGCAGAAAATCCAACAAGGAAGACAAAAAGAAGTGGATAGAAACAGAAAAATCAATGTTATGAAACCTTTGGCATTTCTTCTAGCACATTTTGTCAATGTCTCCCTATTCTGCTCGTTGACATGTGCTACACATCTCAAATTTTAGCCAATTTCTCTTGTTACTCCACTGGCTAAATTTATGCCAGGTTAAAAAACTTCTGGGGTTATTGTTAAATGCAAACTGGTTCACTGTTTTGCTTCAAGATTTAAAGGAACGGGCTTGTCATAATGTGTAAAACCCATTTGCATAGGGACACAAGGCTTAGGGGACCAGAAGCTTTTACTGTGACGCGAACAGAATGACCTTAGAAGCTTGGCTTAATCCAAAAATATGCTTTAATGTCAGTTTAGACTAGCTTCTAGCAGCAAGTTCTAAAAGTTTAACAGAGGCCAAACGTACGTTTTCTCATTTGCTTTTAAGCAGAAGCTAGTAGAAAACATCTAAAACAAACTGATATTCACTTGAATGCAGAAGCTAGGTTTTGTAGCTTCTGACCCAGGAGCAAAAAACGTACCTATTATCATATTTTGAGGTGGAAAATTGACACTATTTTTAACACAATTTTTAGCAAACGTAATTCTTTTTAATATCAACAACACTTTTACCGGTAGCTATTGTAACAACATTATGGTGTCTAACACTTCACTCATATGTTTTCTGCATAATTAGTGAATCCGAACTTTCCGTACTGTCCTACTCTGGCTGCTGATAGGAGGATCTTAAAATCTTGTAATGTACAGTTATCGAAAGTGGTAACAATGATTTCTTTTAAGAATGCAGTAAATTTGCAGATAATATACATAAAGCCCCTTTTATGAAGAGACATGCTTGTAGAAGCTAGATAAAGCAGAATGATGTGGCTGCAACTCTTTTTGTCTATCTTTTAGGGTGAATTACCATTCTCCGTGATTGATTTTGGACATTAAATAATTATAAATTTGAGCTTCAAAGTTGGTTACTTGGTACACTATAAAGCCTTTTTCACTATAATATATTTTTTTTGCATGTATTTTTCACTACAATATTATTGTGTAGCACAAGAAAATGTAAGCTGCAATACTGCTACAAAAGATATGAGCAGAAAAAGAGACTCCACCTATGATTGTGTTTCAATGATCAGTTGAAGGGATGGTTGAGGAGGGTCTACCAAACTTATTGATTACTTAAAATAAGGCCAAAATACATGGAACTTGTCCCTCCATGAAACCAATGGAATCAAAAAGCTTGCTCAAGAACAAAGTGTATGCTATTATACGTTTCCTTGCTTTAAATTGTATACCCTTAAAAGACAGAAGAAAAACCTTTTACTTGAAACATATTCTAGCCAATACGCAGAGTTTAAAAGAAAAAAAATAAAATGGGGACGATGAGAAAGTTAAGATTCTGATTTATCAAGTAAATCCCTGTTTTTTCTATCATTCACATTGATTTTTTATAATATATATTATATACATACAAAATTTTGGATGATTTTTGTTTTGTATAGCTTTACATAGAGCTAGAGTTCTGAAAATTAGAGATTACAGCGTCAATATACAGGATTGCTTGCAAACGAGTTCCAAATAAGGAAAAAAAAAGGTAATCTGCTACAGCTTGTAGAGAACCGTACAAAGTAAAGCATGTTCTGCTTGGAACATAAAAATATATACACATGAAATCAGTGATTTCAGATCCATGCTGATTGCTGACTATCATGACCAAATCCTGCCAGCTCCTGTTCCACAAGCAGACCAGACCTGTATTAGATCTTAAAATTCTTATTTATCAGAAACAACATCATTTAAAGCAGAGAAGACTTTCAACAGAACCTGTGGAACTTGAAACAACAAAAAAACAGAAATTTCATCATCACCATTAGTACCATTATTTATCTATTTTCATCACATATTTTTATGGTCCTGCAGCTCAACCTTGTCAACCAATCCCCATAGAAAGAGAAATATACCATGAATAAACAAATTATCCTGATTTCATTAAATTAAAGCTTTACATGAATAAAGGAGAGATTCCTTTGTAGGTGGTAGTTTCCTCCTATAAAGAAAAAGACAGAATCAAAACTTTAATACAGCCATCAGTCTTTTTGCCCCCCAGGCTACAATTCCATGGCCAACAATCCACACAGCTAAGAAACTCGGAAAAAAGGATAAAATTTACATTATCATCCCAGATGAAGAGAAGAAAAGGCAAAGAACAAGTGGTTGATGATTTTCTTGAGGCCTCTCGTTTCCTCACTCCCCATGTGTATATGCATTTGCTTCTTTCTTTTGTTTCTCATCTTTTTTCTCTGCTCCTTAAGTCTTTTTATATACGACAAACTTCACTTTATTTACCTGTAAATAACAAAATAATAGAAGAGTATCAGAACCTGAATTTCGTTCCAATTAACGATTATTTAATGATAAAAGATCTTAACAATGACCAAAATAAAATTTTAACAACGATAACCAGCAGAAGATAGACATGCCAATGGATTTTTTGCAATGGAGAACAGCCTCATAAATCGAGCTCTCAGAATCACAAGACTTGCGCCAATCATCAGCAGAGGAAGCAACACTTATCCGTGGAGATGTTTCTGCTGAATATACCCATTTCTTCATTACCTTGGCTCGTCTATCAACAACACTTCCAGTGCTAATACTTGATGATTTGCGTCCGCGAATTCTTCGATACAATGGCCTAAGGAAAAACAAGTACTTCAGAAACATTTGCTTTGACAGTCTTCGACACCTTTTGGAGGAAGAAGTACTATTTGTTTTCCTAGTTGGAATCCCAAGTTTTGGTGCATGTGAAGAGAAAGGCAGGGCTGGAGTTGAATCTGAGACCTCAAACGCCTCCATTTTCAATCGGTCCACAAAGAAAGGCATTACATAACCACCAGAAAAGAGCTCATCTGCATGAACAAGAGTAAGAGGAGATTGCGAAATGGGAAAATCAAACTTAAAATCTTGGGAATTTCTAAAGAATCTCTTAGAGGGTGGCATTCTTGGATCCATCTCAATGAAGGAAGCTTCATCACATGCATCAAAGGAGGGTCTAAGGGAGTTATCTAGCCTTTCTAAAGATGGTTTTAGGTTTACTAACCAACTATATGAAAAGCTTTCAATGGAGAGAGTCTGGGAAGTTTCCATGCTTCTACTCTATTAAGAAATGTATGAAAACTAGAGATGAAAAGATTCTGAAGGGAAAGGGACTACAACGTGGGTAACTAACAGCAAAGGACTTCCTCTTATAGAACATATATATCTCCAATGTATTTATATATACCTTGATATCCTCTCTCTAACAATTGTGTGTGTGGTTATTTAGCAAGAGAATGAAATTTATTAATTGAAACGGGAAAAGGGAAAAGGAGAAAAGAAACAGAAATGTGAGTCCCCACAAGCACTCATATTATGTACTGTTGCATCAATGGTTAACCCCACAGTTACTTTAAACTTTATGAAGAAGATTTATGGCTTCTGAATGCAGATTTATATTTCATACATTATCAGAAGTAATTGAAAGAAAAGTGAATCAGGTTCATGCATATTCTATTATAGTTTGGTCCCCTTTGGGAGAGTTTTGAAATGATTTATGTTTCCTAATTTCGAAAAGAATCAAAAGTTTAAAAGGAGTTTTTAAGAAACTGAATTTGTGGTAGCTAAAACAATTGTTTTACCAGACATAAAATAATTTTTAACTCCACAATTTCTTTTACAAAAAAACTGTTTCAAAAACTATTTTAACAATCATGAATCGAAACTGCAGCCAGGCCAAAAGGTTCCGATCATGCAAACTGTAGAAACTATGTAAAGAGAGAATAAACAGTCTATGCTTTCAAATGTGTTTTATAAGCTTACATTCTATAAAAGGAAAGTAAATGAAAGCAATTCCCATCATGCAACCTGTAGAAACTATGCAAAGAGAGAATAAACAGTCTATGCTTTCAAATGTGTTTTATAAGCCTACATTCTATAAAAGAAAAGTAAATGAAAGCAATTGGTGTCAATATGAAGCGGGTTCATCGACAGTCCAAGTTGCTTCTAAAACTAAAGGGGATAAAATTAGTGTTATACTTTCAAGTGTTTGTTATATAAAACTATAATATTCTATGCATTCTAGACAGAATTGTTGATTTCACTTGGTTTCCATTGTTTTGTCATCATCTTTTAGTGTTTAGTTTCTAATTATCTATCTTTGGGTCGGTACGGCCAGTTTGAAAGGATGACTACAACAGTCTGATGTTTACATCCTAACTGCTACTGTCCAGAGCTCAACATAAAGGATAAAATATTTTCTGGTACGAAATTATTAAAAGCGAATGGTGCTCTAGACCCGTTAAAAGAAAATATGTACTATATGACAAAATGTTATCTTCTTAATCGAATGGGTTAAGCAACAAATTTTCTATCATATTCTAAAGTAGATAGGTCATTCAAGTGACCTTAATACATCTGAAAAGATGAGACACCAAAGAAACATTATAAAACAAGAAAAATCATTAGAAACTCTAAAGAAAGCTAATGAACCCAACACAAAACTATACTAAGTGCAAGGCAAGCCTTAATACTTCTACTAATTTTATGAAACAGATCTAAAATGTATATTCCTTAGTTCCAATAAATAATCTGTTAAGGTAAAAAGAGATAAGAATATCAACCTAATCCTCGGGATGGAAAAAAGGAGATGCAACATCTTGGAAAAAATATAACTAGATACGGGCCCACACAATTGTGTCCCTATAATACCTTTTTTTTTTAACTTCTTTACTTCATTATCTTTCTTGTTAATATACCCTTTTGTCACCTGGCAGCATTTCAAGGTAAAAGGGGTTCAGCTTAATATTAAGTTCAATAACACGGAGTAAGTGAAAACATCATAATAGCATTGGACAAGATTTACAAAAGTAATTCAGACAACATACACAATCCTATCATTTATTTATCAAGAGAAAAAAAGAGTCATATGTTTCAATACAACATCTGGGCAAACATACAAGATGACACTGGACATAAATTCTATTGCTCAGTACAGGAAATTGATAAAACTAGATAACACCCATTGTCACACGTAGCTAAATTTTTATCCTTGAATCAGCGAAAGGCAATGTATCTGAAATCTCAAAGAGAAGAAATGGAAAAGGAAAATATCATGTAGTTCTCTTGGTAAGGAAATTTCAGGCTTTTACATCCACCAACAGGCTGAGTGGTGGTGAGTTCGAATCTTCTCAAAACTTAAATGCTAAAGAAAGTAATGTCCCTTTCGTTCAAAATAGAACTAATAATTATTTACAAACAATCTACAAAAACAAAAGTAGCAGACAAAGGTCCCTGTAATTGTCGGAGAATGATATGGACATTGACCAAAGTTTATGGCACAAAAGCTAATAATAGAAAGTGACTTGAAACCAACTGGTCCCCGCTTCCATCCCCCTTGAAGACAATAAGCAATTGCTAGAGAATCTAAACATTAATAAATCAGTTTAAGTTCCAAACAGAATGTTTTCATTGGGAGAAAATCTATAATTTTGAGGAAAAGAAGGTATCCATTCAAAACATCAGAACAACTTAACACATAAGAATTACAGAAAACTTCCAACATGAATAAAGAATTCTTTCTCTGTTCCTGATAATGTAAACTTGGATTTACAGAGAGGGGCCTATATCTAGTTACATATAGTGAAGGGAAACCACATCAGTGGACTGGTAAGTTCTTGGATCTGTCTTCTAGAATTTTCATTACAAATAACCATGCTTGAGGAAGCAGGGAAAACAAGATTTTAAATGCACAGAAGTCAAGCGGAGCTAGCAGTTGGTTCTAAAATATCCCAACTAAAACTATTTCGTAACGGGTCACTCTGATTTGAGTCTGCACATGTCTGTCAATAGTCATCGAATCACAGAAGGATGCTGACATCAATTCATACAGAGGCTTTACTTAACCCTACTTTTCTAATGAAAGAACAGTAGTTCCTTCCCTTTTTTTTATACAAGTACAGCAGTACCTTCCTTATCAAGATATCGCAAGATCTGAACATCTATCACAATAACTCATGGTAAAACCCAAAAGGAAAACAGGCCCATTGAACGTAGGTGGAAAGGCAATGGCAACTGATACGATGATACCTGATTAAGAAAAATAAAGTATAGAACAGGAATATTATTTCATGAGATCTAAGAATACAAATGCATTCCAAAGGCTGTGCAAGAGCATCGATGCCAATAGGTTCCTTGACCGTGCAAAGACAGCACCCATTACAACCCCAAGAAACACAAGTGGTAGCATTCTCTGCAAATTGAAGTGTGCCATGGCAAAAGCTACTGAACTCACCAAAATTGAGCACCATACCGGCATATATCTGGTCAAAGAAGGGAGAAGGAATCCACAGAACACAATTTCCTCCCAAATGGGGGCACAAACTGAAACTACCACTGCATAAAGGGCCATAGCCACTGGGTCTCTGGCCACAATTGATTTCTCAACACTTGAAACAGTGACAGGTGTAGACGGAAGGATAGGCAACATATTTAAGTTGACCTGTGAGAGCCGGTTGACCAGGGGAAACATGAGGCAGCCCAAGCCAACATCAAACTGCCACCTTCCCTCAAGGCTAAACCTGAACCAGTCAGATGGAACAGCGGTGGAGGATTGCAATCCCAGCAATACCTTCAGCCACATCAGTCAAGAGGTTGTAGAGGGCTTGCCCTCTGTATGTCAAGGACTCCTTTCTGAATCCCACTGTGTGAGCCAGGAATGGAAAGGAGCATTACCTGCACCACCAGAAAATCTTGTTAACTATACAAGCAAGGTGACAATAATTATTTTTCTTTGGGGGCCTAGCGAATATTGACTTATATCTTGTGAATACTAACCCAACTGTGTAAGTTTTCTAAAATCTTCTAGGGACATAATTAATTTCTAAATATCATACATCTAATATGAGTCTTTGCTCTCTTCGTGAATCTCCTCGTTTCTACCAATATAAATGATTTCTCAGTGTCTACATTACTTCTAACTCTTTCTAATTGAAGTGCCAGTACGTCAATAGTTTATTAGGATTTCTACAATTCTACTCAAACATTACTAAAGTTGAATCTAAAATCAAACACTAAAAACCCTGCTGTAGTAGACAGCTAGAATTATAGTATCAGTTAATACTCCATTACTGACCAACATTTCCGAGTGGCCCCTTATGCTTAGAACTTCAGATCAATAAGATTAGAAAATATAGTCATGATGGGAAACTCAGGCATCAGGTCCCCAGTTGCTAATGGAATGGCATTCGAAATTCTAATTTGTATGAGATTTCCTTTTAATAACTATTAACCAGATAATGCTTCACCTGCAGAATGGTCTTTGCAGTCCAAGGGACAGTCCATGGCTCAGCACTAAAAGCTGCATACGTAACCTAAGAAATAAATAGAAAAAACAGTCACCAACTCTGAAAATTAGGTATCTATCTTTTTGAACTATTAACATAAAGTTACAGAATGCAACAGCTCTCAATAAGATAAGCCATAATCATTTCGTACATGATGTTTATGGACCTCTTAAGACTACACGGTCATAGAAGAACATAAGAGAAAATTGGAAATGATGAAAAAAAGAAATACAATAACTCAAGTGCCAAAGTTTCAGCACTAACTCAAGTTCCCTTGAAGGGCCAATTAGTTACGCAAAATTCCTCTACAAGTGCTTGAATTTTATCAAACAATAACTACATCTGTTTGCAAATCTGCAGTTCACAAACAATATTGTAAGATAAATGACAACTTTCTAATCGAAATGAGGAAAGGAGGGAGGCAGAGAGGGACTAGGGAGGGTGAGAGAGAGACATCTTAACTGTCTATCGATTATAGCAGAGGAGATGATTGGTCTTGCTCACTTGAATGTAGACTATAATGGTATATGCGAGCAATGATCATGCACTGACAGTACGTGATACTGATTCTCTAAAGCAATTTAATGGAATTGGGTTCAGATATTGTAATTATAAAGCAGGAGATATACATTCATTATTCATCAAGCATCACTACTTACTAGAACTGAAAAATTCTTAGTGCCAATAGAAATCTCAGGGTTTTTGAGTTCAAGCAGGAAGTACATGATCAGACAGCCCCCATGGTCACATACAGCAATCGACATAACAATTTTCAGAGGCATGACATGAGACATGGAAAATAAATATTAAGACTAGAATCGCGTAACAAAGTAGCAAATCCATAGAGTGTATTCACGCAGACCAAACAGATGCCTTTTAGCTAAACTAAATCCATGCTAAGAAATATCCCCACACAACTGAATATCAGTGCACCAACATCATAAATAAAACTTTACCTTTTGAAGACCAGAAATCCAATCTTTCCTCGCAACAAATGACTGATCCAATTCAAACTTCACAAATTCTTCAGACAATTTATCATCTACAGGCTCAAACTCAGGAGTTCCTGACGAGGAAACTTCTTGCTGGAAGCACGAGAATCTCCACTTCTACAGGACAATAGAATCTCAAATGAGAAACAATCCATTTAGTTCTAAAAGTTCTGAATAGAAAAAAGGGGAAATAAATTTCGAATCTTTATTTTCTTCTTGAGTTTTAGACTTTTTATACTGCCTGAAAATCGCAAGGTTAGGCCTAATTGAGCAATAAAGTCAGCTGATAATTTTGCTTAACATTGGGTTCAAATGTTCCCTGACACAACTATATTGTCCAGTTGAAGCGAGCTCACATTCCTTTAAAGATTCAAAATTCATCTTTCAGTTTTCTCGGCAATCAAACAGCACGTACTGAAGTCCGAATACCGTAAAGTATACACATATAGATGTTAATATAGGCGAGTATACAAAGAGAGAATGAGAGACAGAGCTTACGCTGTTTGGAGAAGTGGAGAGATAGCCACTGACACGTAAGCTTCGATTAAGTGAGAATAAGGTTCTTTGTGGATTCAAAATCCTAACCCTAGAATTGGGAGCAGAGAGAGGACCAGTGGGAAGAGAAATAGTGTGGCAGCACGGGCTTGACATAGTGGGAGCACCGGATTGGCTGGAATCCGGAATTTTAGTTTACGCATCAGTATGGCAATGGAACCTTGGTTCTCTTCATCAGATGGTGATGTAGAAGAAGCCAAAGACGACGGCTGGCGACGACGAAGAAGAATAAGAGCAATAGTTTTTGAGGTTCAACGAGCACGGAGCTAAACACGACATCGTTTTAGAAAGGAGGAGGAAAGACGATTGACAGTTGTTGCCACGAAGATTGAAGGACGATGGAAGTGGTACTGTGGATTGTGGAAATGGTCAAACGACGGCGTTGTGAAACAAAAACTACGCGCATTTTGTGGAGAGTTAAATTTGCAACTAAAACCGATAGAACGTAACCAAGTGGGAAAGAAGCTGCGGCCCAGCCTAATCAACTTGGAAGGTGTTGTCTAAGCACAAGTTTATAAAAAAAAAATATATATATATATATATATATATATTTTTAAATTTTATTATTAAATAATAAAAAAAAATATTTTTTTAATGATGATATCACGAATTCGGTTTTGAGGGAGTTACTGTAGAACCGTAAAAATCCACTAAGAATTATGAAAAATTAAATAGTAACTTTAATATTTAAATTTTTTAAAACAGTTATTACTCAATTTTTTGGTGATTACTAATAAATTTTTCCGATTCTGTGATATATGTGGAATCATTACTCTTTTATTTTCATTTAACGTTGAGATAAACCTTTTTACCATGAATTCGAATTGGACATAAATTTTTTCCAGCCCAATACAGTTTTTTCTAGTATTCTATTACTCTCTCCAACTTAAAATAAACAATTTTCACTTTAATTTTTTATAAATATTTTATTAAATTAAAATAATAAATTATTTTAAAAAACTCATAATCTCTATGAATATAGTATTTACTTATTTATTAATTCCCTCTATTTCCTTTTCCTCAGTTTCCATCAATCCAAATATAAGATTAATTCTTGATAAAATAACAGTAAAAATATTTCTAAACTAACAGAAACTTAAAAAATAAATTATCCCAACGAGACTTTAAGAGAGAGTTACTGATCTAAGATACGTTAAAATGAAAATACCATAAAAGGGCTTAGTTTGGCGTTTGAAATGCTTTCATGGTAGGTCGCTACATTACCATACCCACGGGCTTATAGTGAGGAAGATCCGGAGTATAGTGGGCCACAACCCTTCGTACTGGCCCTTAGGTGGGTTTTAAGCTGACCCTGGTTTTCAAACGACGTTGCATTGACCGTATCACAAAACAACTAATTTGATAAACGACAACGCATTGGTCATGCGGCAAAACATCTAATGCCTCCTGCGCGGAGTGTCTTGTATCGTGGCCTAATCTGATTGGCTGTTCAAATTCGTTGCAATCAAAAGTTGAAATACCGAATATGTGTTAGTACCACTCATCAACATCCTAGCGTACGTTCGACGGCGCAAATTAGCAAAAAACTATAAAAAAATTTAAGCACCAAGCCCATTTTACTTGTCATACAATCCCCCAATTAGAATTTCGAAAATATCGTTTTTTCACCAAAAAAAAAAAAAATTTCAAGGCAGGAGCCCTTAATTTTTCATGCTCAAATTCCCTACAGTTTTCAAAGGAACCATTTTTATATTTCTCTTATAATTTGTATTTATTTTTTTGCTCCTCACGTGTATGTATATTCCTGAAATTTTATTTACAATGAACCTTAGAAATGTTCAAAGGTATTTTTGGAGTTTGCATCATAATTTGTGTTGATTTAGCTCATATTTATAATTCTGAAACGGGGTTAAGTAACTTGTGTCGCATGTTTGGATTCCAAGAAAGAGTGAGAGAAAAGGACATAATTTTTTTAATAAAAATATTGCTTTGTTTGGTAGCGAGAATTGCATTTCAATCATAATTAGATCCTGTTTGTTAAATTTACTATTAAGTTAAAAAATATTATATTAATGTGCATAGAAGTTTTGTGTCTAAAATAATATGAATTGATTGGTTCATATAAAACAAATATGAATCCATTTATATTGATGTGATCAAAATAAAACGATCAATATAAGAGCCAAACACGTGGCCAATCATCTAGACATAATTCTTTGCTTAATCATCGGAGTAATTCTTGAGCACAAAGCTCAAGGAGACTTCTTTGTAGGTGTCTCTGTACTTCAAGGAAACATTCCTCTTCGAAGATCTTCCATTCAGCTACCATCGAGCAACACTAAGTTGAAGGGCCATCAATGATTGGAACCCTTCGTCATCTTTTTTGGTATCAACAAGTCCTATCAGGAGTTGGTGCTGCTTCTCTGCATCTGAGAACAATATAGCTAGTGCTTCTGGAGATGGTACAGATTTTTTTTAGCTTTTCACACATGCATGTGTTAACTGATCCATGTAGTCCTACTATTCAAGCTAGTTGTGCCTCCCTCCTTGTTCCTGGTCTGTTTCACAAATTTGAATATATGATATAGCTAATTTAGTAACATTTCAAAGGTATAACTGGTTACTTTTGGTGGATCAGTTCTGATTGATAGTTCAAAATTTTTGCTAGCTTTTTATGCTTGGTGGGGAATTGATTGATCTGCCTAGTTTGGAGAATGCTAGAGGATGGTCAAGGAATTGTAGCAGGTACTCTGCCTGGCTTGTGGAATTATATCATGGTGCCCAATATCAGCTAGGGAGTATTGTGGAATGATGAGAGTACTTCATGCCACGACCACACAGTTAATGCTATATGACTTGAATTTGCCTGAGTTAATGAAAATAGCTTTGATAAGAGGAGTTTGTTCCACTCTACAGGTTTTGTGATATTTTTTTTGTTGATAAAACAGGTTCTGTGATCCTGAAACCTCAAAACATTGTAGACATTAAATGGCTTTGGATGCTAAAGGGAGGAGACTTTTGGTGACGTATGATTCACTAAGAGAGCACCAATATATCAGGTCTCCCTCTGTGCGTGTCATGTGCTTGCAATCATGCATGCGTACATATACATGTAAATGTGAGTTTGCATGTGCGCACATAAGATCATGCATGCTTGCACGTACATGTAAATTTGCATTCAGTGCTACTTTAGTTTGTTAATACTACCAAAAATGGCTTACCTCTTGACACATTGGTCCTGATTGACCAATCTATGGATCAATGCTTACTACTTACCAACAATCACTTTGGTAGGTCAGGAACATTCTTGGCCAATGTCTCCGATAGTTGTAACCCCTTTTTATTCTGTTGGCTCAGGTTCGAGGTCCTACGAATGGGTTGAAAACTCTTCCGCACAGTGCAGCTGTAACAACTGTGGATTAGCACCCTACCTTGCCTATTTTCTTGTCTGGATCAGCTGATCATTCAGTTCGAGTGACATCTTTATCATAAAAAACTCCTCTCTTATATTTATTTTTCAGTTTCTTCTTGAAGTAAGTTTGAGGTTCTTGGAGCGAAGTTTACTCCTGGTTTGGTTCGACAAATATTCTTTTGACAGCCTATCTTTGAGCTGCTTGTATTTTACGGGAGAGGCTTCTCTATATATTTCATTCAACAGTTTGTATTATGAAGCATTAGTCATTCTTCGTTGTTGTATAGTAGTAATTCTGTCTTAATTTTATCTAACAATTCAGTGATTTGGATCATAAAGGGTCACTGTGCCTGGTAAGTTTAATTGTTGTATGTATGAAGAAATTACTGTCTATACTGGGGATCATCAATACTCACTGTGAAAATGCCTTCCCAAAGAAAAAGATTTAAGCTAGAACTATAATAAAATTACATATATATTGTCTTCATTGACATAAAACCATGATAAATTTACATAAAAATTAATGTCTTTCACTTACACACAGTCCAGTTGCCTACCAAGGCAATCCGTAAACATTTTATTTGCGAATATAATCTAAAAGAAGTAGAAAGCTATAAAAATGTTGTGGAAGAAGCAACACTAGAAATCAAAAACTCCCAAGTGGATCATACTGATCTTCAGAGAAAGGGAAGGGAGACCCACATTTCTTGTGCGGCAGTAGCCCCTTAAATCAGTAAAGCAAATAGAAAAAAAATTGTATATAAAAGAAAAAAATTTGGAGAAAAGAAGGAAAAAAAAAAGTGTTACCTGCTGCATTTGCACCTTTAGAGGAAGAGGTGCAACTCCAAGCTTTGAACTTCCTCTTGAATCTGGCCATATGCACAGCAGTTGTCACTTTGAACCAATCGTTCAAGTCATCCAAGAACCGAAAATAGGCATGCCTCCAACATTGCCTCAACAGTAAACTACCACAAACTCCCCAAAAAGTTACAATGAATCCAACTGCCATACCAACATAAAACCGATTCCTGAACTCAGCTCCATCTTCTTCACTATCACCATTTGTTGGTGGAACTTGAGGACTATCTTCTGGACACTTAAGTGTGGTAGGAGGCCCGCAGAGTGCAAGATTGTCAGCAGAAGCATTAAAGCCTTGGAGCTGAGTGCTTGGTGGAATCTTTCTTGACAAGTTGTTAGCGAGAGGTCTAAGTAACTCAAAAAATTGAACTCAGTGTTGGACGTTTATATACCTAAATAATTAAGCAAATAATCGCACTAGTTTTACTTGCAAGTGCACAAGGTCGACAATGTAGTGTAGTGTGTGAAAGCAAGGTCATCTCCACAGGGATTGGTAAAGTTCAGTTTTTAGAATTAGTTTCTTTAAAGTAACAAGAAATAAAATAACCGTTGAATGTGAGTGATAATAATAAAGATATAGGGCTTTGATATCCACCACTAGTCATACTTTCCCAATTGTATAATCTATCAGTGCACTAGCCTTATCATGTATACCTACTGGTTGCCAACCTAAGGGCATGGTATCTACTCCTTAAGCTATTGATCTCCCTAAGCAATGAGTTAGGCATGATATCTACTCTAACTCTTTTCTTCCTTAAGGGATTCAGCATGGTATCTGATTGAGTTGTTCCTTAAGAAAGCATAAGTACTATGAAAATCGACAACCACATGAGACCTAGGGCATGATATCTACTCCTGGTTTCCCATGTTAATTAACCCGGGTATCCGGATAAGATATCCCTCGTTACTAATGTTAGACCCAGGACTCGGTCATCCAAATTGATCTAACAAACAGGTCCATACCACACGCATACGCTGGTCATACACATACATATGAGGAATTTAAATAAGCACAGACATTAATCAAGTTAAGCAGCATAATAAAGGCTATTGGCAAAGATTTATCAATGAATAAATATATGAGAAAGCATAACTAGGGCTTCAATCGAGCCTTATAAGAAAGTTAGTTACACATGCTGTCTAAAATAAACATCATATATAAACTAAGCATGAAATATAAAACCCGAAGAATACTAGGGAGACGGGTTGTCAATCCTCTCCAAAGCCTAAAACTCCGAGCTTAAGCAAAACATAAAAGTGATCTCTCAGAGGTGGTGAATTGTGTGTGCTTTACAGGTGTATTTATAGTGCTTTAGTAGTCCTAGAAGGTGCAGGAAACCCTAGATTTCCTAAACCGTAAAACTCTCTTATTTCCAAAATAGAGTTATGCAGTTTACTATTCACACCCGTATATGTGCGCTCGATCGCACACGTCTTGCGCTCAATCGCAGTGTGTGCTCGATCTTTCTTGTGTGCGCACGATCGCAGCTTGACCAGAGACTGCTCCAGGATTTCCAGGCTTCTTCCTTTAAGTTTCATAACTGCTTCTTTTCTTCCAAGACCTTATAAACACATGTAAAACACACAAATGAAGTAAAATGGACTATAATAACATAACTAAGGACATAATAAACGTAAATAAGGGGGCTTAAATATGATATTTAAGCACCTATCACACCCCCAAACTTATATATTGCTAGTCCCTTAGCAATACAAAATTAAGAACTAAAACGAAAAAAAAACAGATAAATCAAATGTTCATGGTATCCAACACAAGTTTAGATCTTACGAAACTATGACGCGCATTCATGAGCAAGCTTAACAGATACAAACATATTTTTGCAATGAATAAGAGCTTTGAACGCAAATCACTTTCATGAGGCAATTTAAGACATTACAAGTTCGATTTTGGTGTGTGGTGAACTAGACTGAGGCAAGAGGGCCAGTTACTCAGCAGAAAACAAGTTTTATTAATCATTAGGAGCATTTATTTCTTCTTTTGAGCACTAATCATTTTTTTTTATTTTTATATGCCAAAATATCAATCTAATAAGTTATCTAGTTCACAGTTAAGCAACAGAAACATACACATCCAAATAACATGTCATACCCCACACAGTTATGTGCTAGTGTGCTTGTGATAGTTTAGGTCAAACTTGTGAATCCTTAAATGTCTAAAAGGCAGTGATCTAGGTTCAAAACTTGATTATTTGGCCTATATGTTCAAAGTGTTAAGCTCGCTGATGAAGTCAAATCATAAAGTTTTGTTTAGATCACAAAAAAAATGTTTATTGGACAAAATGAACATGCGTTTATCTATGAAAATAACAACAAAACAGAAAAATATGGGACATAGTGAGTGTGTGAATATGTCCTTATACCCCCAAACTTAAATTGCACATTGTCCCCAATGTGTGAATAGCATGGAAGGAGCTGACCTGGGAGATGGAGAACTGATGGCTGGCATGGCTTGTAGCACGCCCCCAAACTTCAACTGGATGCACTCACGATGTCCTTGAAAAAGAAAGAGAAACAAACATAAAATGGAAAACAAGTAATAATAAACAGATAGAAAAATAAACTAGGAAATACGAATAATAAAATGAAATAAACTAAAAAAGGATATGCTTTGGGGTGCCTCCCATGAGCGTTAAGTTTAACTTCTTCAGCCAGACGTGGTATTCTCTCACTGCTGATCATCAGGTGGTGCAGTCGAAGAGGTACCGGGTGCCGGAGGTAGGCGATCAAGAATAGCCTGCAACATAGCCTCCTGCCGTGCAAATCGTGCCTCCAAACTATCGATGCGTTGATGCATGAGTGTGGTGGCTATAGAGACCTCACCTCGAAAAAAAGACAACTCAGCTAGAAAGTGTGGGGACTCGGTGGGTCCCATATCCGAATGGTCCTCCTCTCGTACTGGGCTAATAACCGGGGGCTCGGTCTCCATACGATCCTCCTCAACTCTCTCAGTTGTTGGAGTAGGTGCCAGAGGTAGGCGATCAATAATAGCCTGCAACATAGCCTCTTGCCATGCAATCGTGCCTCCAAACTATCGATGCACTGATGCACGAGTGTGGGGGCTGCAGAGACCTCACCTCGGAAGGAGGACAGCTCAGCTAGAAAGTGCGGGGACTCGATGGGTCCCATGTCCGAATGGTCCTCCTCTCGTACTGGGCTAATGACTGAGGGCTGGGTCTCCATACGATCCTCCTCAACTCTCTCAGCTGCTAGAGCAAGTACAGGGAATCCTCGAGGCATGTGCGAGATGTTGTGTGTCCACTGAGCATTCCCGAAGAAAGGATGCTCTCGCACTGGTCGGTCGCTAAAGGTCCCCTTTATCCCTTTCTTCTTGAGTATGTATGAGAGTAGGAATGGAAAAGGGAGGCCCCATGCATTGGCCGTGGTGGTCTGACGGCCATGAACGTGATCCCAAAACTTGTGTAGCTGGCTCCAAATGACAGCCGAAATGGAGTACCAGTGGCCTCTGTGGAAGGCATATAAAGACTGAAGAAACTGGTCTTGTCGCTGTGTTTTGTGGCCCAATGGACACACATTGCGCTGTAGGACCGTGTCGACGAGCCAAAGTCGTGGAGGCAACTTTGATCGGCTGGCCGTATTGTTATGTCTGTCGGCATATTGGCCAGTGCACATGTCTGTAATGATCTCAGCAGGGCAAAAGACTTCGGCTGCTCCTTGATATCGGTGTTCTCAGGAAGGGACTCGTTGGTGCAATGAAGAGCAGTGGTTATATTGGCACTAGTCACCTCGATGGGTGTGCCCCGGACTAAAGAAGTGAGGACTTCCGGTCTACTGCAGTCAAATGATAGGTTTGCATAAAACTGGACTATGAGCTGGGAGTAAGCAGTGGAATAAACCAGTTTAAACAGCCTCTTCAACCCTCGATGTTGGAATGATTGGACGGCCTATTGAGTGGTGTCCATGTGCCGGAATACATCATCGATGGCGAATGAGGTCTCGAATAAAAGCTCCCGTTGCTCGATGCTGGGCCGGGATGATGAGGCGCGGCTGCTGGAGGCACCGGAGGTGGAAACAGATGGTATGGACCTGCTGTTTTTTAGGTTCTGTCGAATTTGAGAATCGATCTCAATAAGCTGCGTTCGATTGCACACTAGACTATGTGCTCGATCGCACACGGCTAGGTGTTTTCTCGAACAGCTTGTGTGCACCAAAAATACAAGCTATGGTTTGTAGGGTTTGAATTCGTTCCTAACCTCCTGCAAGCAAAACAAGTGCCAATCATACATAAGATAAGATATATATATAGCAATGAACAGTAAAACATGAAAATTTGTGTGTGTAAACACGGAAAAATGTGTACCTTATGCAGTGGTGTGAATGTGTAATGGGGAAGGTGTATAGGGTGGTAATGGTCGGTGACGGTGGTGATTATAGAGGATAGTAGTGATGGGGATGACGGTGAAGTGGGTGCTGGAGTAAGGGAGTGGTGGCAAAGTGTGAGAGAGAGGCTGGTAAACGGGAAAGTGCGAGTGAGGGAGAGTGTAAGGGTGAGAGTGAACAGTGAGAGAGGATGAGTGCGTGCGAGTGTAAATTTGCAGATTTATATCTAAATCTTCTACCACGAGTGCGCTCGATCGCACACAGAGTGCGCTCGATCGCACAGAATGGTGCTCTCGATCGCAAGCAGTGTGTCTGGGCAAAAATAACAACTTACCTTTAGTTAAAAAAAATAATAAATTGTGAAACAATACAACCTTACCATTTGTTAGTGGCTTCAGTACCACTAACCTCAATAGAGGTGCTTGAGCTCAATGGGTAATCGAATTAGACTTGCTCAGGCACTCTCGTGCTACCGTGCTAGTCGGTTGGAAAGAAGCACTTAGAGCCCACATTAGGTGGTTCAAGTGCTTTTGATGGTTGCTTCATTTCCCATTTTGATGCCTGGTCAAAAAAATAAGGAAAGGTAATATCAGTAAGTGCATGAGGTTTAATTTGAATTACATACTTACTTGAAGACTTTGTTGTGTTCTTGAAAAGGTGCACAACTTTATTGACATCTTTAATCACATTGTCCTCTTCAGGCCGACTATCCACTTTTGTGTCCTCATTTTTGGGGATGGTCTCCAATGTAGTGGTGTGATGGACCTGAGAAGCTTTCTCAACAATACTTTGCATGAAGCTCACATTAGAATATTCATTATCATTGTTGGTTGATTTTAATGTATTGAATATTTTAAATTCTATCTCCTCATCATTTACCCTCATTGTGACAATGCCCATTTTTACACTAATATTAGTGTCAGCAGTTATCATAAAGAGGCGTCCTAGTATAATGGGGAGAGGTACTGGAAGAGTACATTCTTCCATATCTAATACTATAAAATCAGCAGGTATAGCAAATTTACCTACTCTTACCAACACGTCCTCAAGGATACCTCTCGGTCGTTTGATGCTTCTGTCCGCTAATTGCAAAATGACGGAGGTTAGTTGAAGCTCCCCCAAACCTAGTGTCTCGTATACACTATATGGCAGCAGGTTGACACTCGCTCCTAGATCCAATAGTGCATGCTCGAACAGCTGGTCACCTAGCCTGCAAAGAATAGTAAAACTACCCGGATATTTCAGTTTAGGTGGTAATTTTCTTAAAAGCACAGCACTTACCTCTTCGGTTAAGGCAACCGTCTCATGTTCCACGAACTTCTTTTTGTTAGTGCAATAATCTTTCAGAAATTTAGCATATGTAGGAATTTGTTTAATGGCATCTAACAAAGGAATATTAATCTCTACTTTTCGCAAGGTTTCAAAAATATCAAATAGTTTGTTGTCTTTCTTTTGTTTTACTAACCTTTGCGGGAAAGGTGGTGCATTCACCTTCTCCGTTTCACTTACCCTTGACGCAGATGGTTTTTCTTTGGATACTATTGCAGATTCATCGGACCCTATTACCTTGCCATTTCTCAGGGTTGTCACAGCGTTTAATTGTTGATGTCCCCCAGGGTTGGGTTGTGTTTGAGTCGGGAGCTCTCATTGCTTTCTGCCACTGAGCTCCTTAGCTAGTTGTCCCATTTGTACCTTTAGTCTTTGAATTGCTTACGCATGTGCTGCAGTGGTCTGTTTATGCTGAGTCATGAATTGTTCTTGTGACGTCATAAATTGCTACTGCTGAGTGGCCATTTGTCTCACAAGACTTTCGAGGTCGTTCTTCTTTGGTTCGGGAACAGTTTGGGCTGCTGGTTGGAAGTTTCTGTGCTGCCCTTGACTGTTTTGATTGTTGCTCCACGAGAAATTTGGGTGGTTTCGCCATCCAGGGTTGTAAGTGTTGGCATATGGGTTGTTCTTCGGTGGATAGTTGTTAGGCCCCACGTAGTTGGCTTGTTCCAGATCTGCAGATGAGTATAAATGACACGTATCAATATTATGGTCGTATTGAGAACATATTGCACATACCTGGAGTGGGGGGGGGGGAGATGGTAGGCTGGATGAGGCATTTTGAGTAGTCATGGCTTTTACAATCATATCTAGCCTCGTGTCTAGTTTCTTCTCCAAAGCAGCTATTTGGGCAGAGGGTCCACTATTCAGAGTAACCTCATACATACCTCTACTCTTGACTCCTTGTCTACCTCTAGAGGAGAACTGCTGAGTGTGTTCATTGAGGGTTTCGAAGAGTTCCATCGCTTCTTCGCTGCTTTTCTCCATCAACACTCCTCCACAACCTGAATCAACAATACTTTTGTTAGTGTCATTTAAACTTTCATAAAAGGCTTGTACCAATTCATCTTGAGGTAGGTTGTGGTGTGGGCATTTGAGTAGCAGCTTGTTGAAGTGTCCCCATGCTTCGAAGAAGAGGTCTCCATCTTTTTGTTGGAAGGACTGGATCTCCTTCCTCATTTGCCTCGTCTTTTGGGCTGGGAAAAACTTCCTCAGGAACTTGCTTGCCAACTCGTCCTAAGTGTGGATAGAAACTGCAGGCAAAGAATTATACCATAGTTCAACATTATCTTTCAAGGAAAAAGGGAACAAAATTAACCTTATTCCTTTTTGGTCTAGGCCTTGTATGTGCTAGAACTTGCAAAGATCAAAAAATTCTCGGAGGTGCAAGTGTGGATCTTCATTAGGAGTACCCTTAAAGTGAGTCAAAGCATTCAATATTTTCGGGGATATGTAATAGTTTCCCGCCACCTCAAGTTGATATGCAATGCATGATGGTTGATCAATGTTCCGTGGGATGAAGGAGTGCTTCATCGGTACTCGTGCAGGTGGTTGTTGGTTTTCGAGCTGTTCCGCCATTGGTGTTTCGTTCTCCTCGAAGTTGTCCCTAAGCCTTTGTCGGATGGTCCGTTCAAGCTCGGGATCAAGGGGAAAGAATGTTGGATGTTGGGATCGAAGTCCGTGCATAAATCAGGTCACACCAGCTTCAGTGCAGCAATTCACTCTGCTGCTCGGGTAACTCTCTGTCCTATTTGTGCTCGATCACACACAAGGCTGCGATTGATCGCAAGTATCACAGAAGGTGTGATCTAGGGTTTGATGCCTGAAACAGAAAGCAACTCGATTAGGTTTTGATGAAAAATAAAAATAAAGATGGTAAATAGAAAATAATAATAATAATTAAACGAAAGTAATTCTAAAAGAAACTTTAGCGCAATCCCCGACAACGGCGCCAAAAACTTGTTGGACATTTATATACCTAAATAATTAAGCAGATAATCGTACTAGTTTTACTTGCAACTGCACAAGGTCGACAGTGTAGTGTAGTGTGCGAAAGCAAGGTCATCTCCACAGGGATTGGTAAAGTTCAGTTTTTAGAATTAGTTTCTTTAAAGTAACAAGAAATAAAATAACTGTTGAATGTGAGTGATAATAATAAAGACATAGGGCTTTGATATCCACCACTAGTCATATTTTCCCAATTGTATAATTTATCAGTGCACTAGCCTTATCATGTATACCTACTGGTTGCCAACCTAAGGGCATGGTATCTACTCCTTAAGCTATTGATCTCCCTAAGCAACGAGTTAGGCATGGTATCTACTCTAACTCTTTTCTTCCTTAAGGGATTCAGCATGGTATCTGCTTGAGTTGTTCCTTAAGAAAGCATAAGTACTATGGAAATCGACAACCACATGAGACTTAGGGCATGGTATCTACTCCCAGTTTCCCATGTTGATTAACCCGGGTATCCGGATAAGATATCCCTCGTTACTAATGCTAGACCTAGGACTCGGTCATCCAAATTGATCTAACTAACAGGTCCATACCACATGCATATGTTGGCCATACACATACATATGAGGAATTTAAATAAGCACAGACATTAATCAAGTTAAGCAGCATAATAAAGACTATTGGCAAAGATTTATCAATGAATAAATATATAAGAAAGCATAACTAGGGCTTCAATCGAGCCCTATAAGAAAGTTAGTTACACATGCTGTCTAAAATAAACATCATATATAAACTAAGCATGAAATATAAACCTCGAAGAATACTAGGGAGACGGGTTGTCAATCCTCTCCAAAGCCTAAAACTCCGAGCTTAAGCAAAAGATAAAAGTGATCTCTCAGAGGTGGTGAATTGTGTGTGCTTTACTGGTATATTTATAGTGCTTTAGTAGTCCTAAAAGGTGCAGGAAACCCTAGACTTCCTAAACCATAAAAACTCTCTTATTTCCAAAATAGGGTTCTGCAGTTTACTGTTCACGCCCGTACATGTGCGCTCGATCGCACACGTCTTGCGCTTGATCGCAGTGTGCGCTCGATCTTTCTTGTGTGCGCACGATCGCAATGTACGCTCGATCTTTCTTGTGTGCGCACGATCGCAATGTACGCTCGATTGCAGTGTATGATGCGATCGATCGCAGCTTGACCAGAGACTGCTCCAGGATTTCCAGGCTTCTTCCTTTAAGTGTCAAAACTGCTTCTTTTCTTCAAAGACCCTATAAACACATGTAAAACGCACAAATGAAGTAAAATAGACTAAAATAACATAACTAAGGACCTAATAAATGTGCTTAAATATGAATATTTAAGCACCTATCACTCAAACATGTTGCTTGGAATTGCACTTAACAATTGATTTCTAAACAAATAAGGTGATTGTAATTGCTTCAATTGACCTATATTTTGAGGGATTTTTCCAGTCAGCTTGTTTATTGATAAATTAAGTGCAACCAATTCTAAGAGGCTCGAGATTTCTCCAGGATTTTCTCCTTCTAGTTTGTTGCCTGAAAGATCAATGATCTTAAACAGTCTAAGATTTCTTTCATATTCATATTCCCTTCCTTTCCATCTAATCGTTGGATTGGAGGCTGAGAAAAATTAAGGACGATAGTTTTTGCTAAATCCATGCTGGTATTGTTCCAAACAACTTATTATGACTTAGGTCTACAAATTCTAAACGAGTGTAATTTTGTAGAGATGAAGGTAATTCTACAGAAAAACTATTATTGTATTGATCCAACAAGGTGAGCTGCAACAAAGAGCCCATAGAGTGTGGAAGTTTCGTAGACAAGTAATTGTTAGCCAGATTCAGAACAACTAATTGTGGCCATTGTCTAAAACAATTGGGAAGTTCTCCACTCAATAGGTTATTTGAGAGGTCAAGAATTTGCAAATAGCCCCTCGTGATTTCACATAAGATGAAAATCTGAAAACATGTTTTTAAAGAGGTTCAAGGACGACACGTTAGAACAATTAATTGTGGCCATTGTCTAAAACAATTGGGAAGTTCTCCACTCAATAGGTTATTTGAGAGGTCAAGATTTTGCAAATACCCCCTCGTGATTTCACATAAGATGAAAATCTGAAAACATGTTTTTAAAGAGGTTCAAGGACGACACGTTAGAAAGAAACAGTGGTAATGGACCCTCAAAATGGTTTGAGCTTATATCTAAGCCAACGAAACCAGCAAATTCTGATGACATATTTGGCAGCATACCATAGAGACCATTGTAAGAGATATTTAACTCTAATAGCCTAGGAGAAAGATCCCAAAACCAACTTGGAACAGAATCTGAGATTCCAGCATTAGAGATATCAAGATCAGAGCAATTATTTTGGGTCTGAAGCCATTTTGGGAAATCAAGCCCTAACTTGCAAGACCTTAGCCTTATGAAAACATTGTAAGATCAAGCAATGACCCTGTCAGTTGGTTTTCACTTAAATCCATGTGAACAAGTTGAGAACGCAGCCTGAAGTTTTTCGGGATAAATCCATTCAATTGATTTAGGTACCTTAATTTGGCAAGCGATCCAGTGAAATTTGGGAATTGACTGCCTCCAAAATCATTACAACTGATATCAAGATGTTCCAACTGTCTCAATTTGAGTAGTGAAGGACTAATATTGCCTCTGAGAGGCTTGGGATCATCCCATGGAAAGAAAATATTGGTGATATGAAGATCAAGCTTAGTGACATGACCGGTTCTGTTATTACAAGCAATTCCTCTCCATTTGCAGCAATCTCTTTTATGGTCCTCAACTCCCCCAAGAAGAGAGATAAACGTAGTCATCTATAAGCTCTTCTTTAATATTGAGGAGTGCCCGTCTCTCCTCTTCTATGCACCGAACGCTACCATATTCTCCAACTTCAGAGTTGAATCCAAGAGTTGGCTTCATGTGCATTACAAGAACAAAACATATTAAAAAGAAGTCGAAGAGACTTCTTAACTGCGATCAAAATGGCCACGTTGATCACAGCAAAAATGTAATTTCTGAAAGCAACAATGCCAACTATTAGAACAGAAGGCATTCTTATGGAGTTCTCAAAAGACAGCTGCGTACTCTCTATTTATAGTATTTAAACTCGGGCGCTGATATGTTAACCACCTGATTTAACACCCGAACAGTGCATTAGTAAAGTTGTGACACTTGCAGAAGCTCTATTAGTAACTAATTATTTTATTTTTCAAAATCACTGTAGCAAGTGACAGAAATTACATAGCAAATGAGATGATCAAATTTGTGTGAGACATTAAAGTTAGGTGTCAAATTCCAGGTTTTTTTCATTTTAAACATGTAGTGTGTTTTCTCTGTTAATGTGGTTTGAAGATAAAAATCCTACATGAATGATAAGATATATTTTATATCAAATGGTATACAAAAAATCTTGAGAAATAGAAATCACTCTCAAACCCTAAAATAGAACTCTTACAACAAAATGAATATGTTTTCTTTATTCAATATTGTCTTATCCTAGCTTTTAATAACCTCATGTTTATTCAATATATAAAGTAGGTTAAAGTTGCAATTGGACCGAGAAGAAAAAACAAACCAAGCCAAACTTGTACTTAACATGATTTACCAATTGACATATACCGTTTATCGATTGGCATACAATAACAGATGTAATCAGATGATTGACATTGTTTACCAATTGGCAAACAATGGAATTTGAAATACAAGATGCTGATTTGTGTCAATATACTAGTGGAGATTTAGTACTTCTGCCTTTAGCCTTGCCACAAATTAAGCAGGTCATTCTTTCGAATTAGAATTTATCTCCGAGTGATTGCACATGGGTATAAACTCGAAGATAGAATTGTTCAAACATAATGAATTAAGGGATCTATTCTCCAATCGATGGACGCCACATTAACACTATAAATGACTGACATCCATCAAACGAGACATTGATTTTGATTACTCAATTATTAGAGAGGAACCCAACTCTAAGAGACAAAACATCAATCTTAACCAACTGGCATCTACACTGCTCCATTTATTTTGAGTCATTTTCAAGATTTTTAGTACAATAAACACGTTTGATAACTTGATATGGCTTATTATCTAAAAAGTTAAGCTAATTATAACAGCAACACCTTTACAAACCAGAACCATAATAAAAGTACATAAAAATACATAAAAGCTACAGTCTTTCACTTGCAAGTTGGAACCAATATCAATCCAATTGCCTACCAAACTCATAAAAGTAAACAAAATGGGGGGACAATGGGAAACCCAAGCCTAACCCAACATATACAATCACACTAACAAAGCACAATACAACCTCAAACCAAGCCTAACCCTACTAAATAAGCAGAAATTAAGCAATAAAGATGTGGAAGAAGGTGATCCATCAAGCCAAGAAATCAACAATTCCCACATTGATCATATGCCGACTTATTCTTCAAAGAAAGGAAGACCTACATTTCTTGTGCAGCAGCAGCCCCTTAAATCAGTAAAGCAAAAAAAGAATATCATTAGCCCATGGTTTGTTCTGTTCATAATTTTTTTCATACAAAACATAACTTTTTCATCGTTGCTAGTGTTTGGTGTTGTTGCATTTAGCTGGAATAAATAATAAAACAGTATCAAACTGGCAGATACTAGTTCTTATTAGCAAGCACAAAGCTACAATTTAGCATGTTAGTGACTCGTACAAATCACCTATATATGTTATGCCTGTATGTGCTAAAAAATATGTCATTTCTGGAAGGAGAAAAGAAAAACAATTGGTATAAAAAAAGCAAAAGAAAAAAACATGTTACCTTTTGCAGCTCTGTAGAAGGAGATGCAACTCCAAGCACTGAACTTCCTCTTGAATCTGGCCATATGCACAACAATTGTCACATAGAACCAATTATTCAAATAATCCAAGAACCGGAAATAGTCATGTCTCCAATGACGCCTCAACAGTAAACTGCTGCAAACTCCCCAAAAAGCTAAAATGAATCCAACTGCCATACCAATATAAAACCTTTTCCTGAATTCATCTCCATCTTCTTCACTGTCACCATTTGTTGGTGGATCTTGAGGACTATCCTCTCCTGGACACTTCAGTGTGAGAGGAGGCCCACAAAGTGCGAGATTGCCAGCGAACACAGAGGCATTAAAGCTTTGGAGTTGAGTGCCTGATGGAATTTTTCCTGATAAGTTGTTATGCGAGAGGTCCAAGTGACTTAAAAAACTTAACTCAGACATGCTGGTCGGAATTGCACCTGACAATTTATTTCTGGACAAATCAAGTGATTGTAGCAGCTTTAACAGACCCATTTTTTGAGGGATTTTTCCAGTCAACTCGTTTCTTGATAAATTAAGTTGAACCAATCCTGAGAGTCTCGGTATTTCTCTAGGAATTCCTCCTTTTAGTTTGTTGCTTGAAAAATCAATGATCTTAAGCAATGCAAGATTTGTTCCATATTCGTATTCTCTTCCTTTCCATGTAAGAATTGCTGTATCAATATAGTAACCTCCATACGTCTACTCATCCAGTACATAATAAAGAGAGTACCAAGTCAAAATATTTTTAGACCCCCAGTACGTTTTATCATAAGCCATGACAGTTAAATTATTAAGGCAGCGTGGTATGATTCCAGAAATATTGTTTATTGAGAGGACCAATATCTGGATTTTGTTCAACTGACACAGCTGGTATGGTATGCTTCCACTGAATTGATTGGACTGGAGGTTGAGAAAAAGCAAATGTGATAGGCTTCCAATCCATGATGGCATTTTCCCTGTGAGCTTATTATCACTTAGGTCTACAAATTGCAAAGAAGTGCAATTTTTCAGAGATGAAGGTAATTCTTTAGAGAAGACGTTGTTGTGTAGATCCAACATTACGAGATCAGCCAAAGAGCCCATAGAGTATGGAAGTTTCCCAGACAAATAATTGTTAGCCAGATTCAGAACAACTAGAGCTTTCCATTGCCTAAAACAATCAGGAAGTTCTCCAACTAATTTGTTATTTGAGAGGTCAAGAAATGTTGAAAACACTTTTGTTTCACATAAGATGGAAGTCGTTCCTGAAAACATGTTTTTAGAGAGGTTCAAGCTCGTCATGTTAAAACGAAAAAGTGGTAATTGACCCTCAAAATGGTTTGAGCTTATATCTGTCATGGGGAAACCAGAAATTTTTGATGATATGTTGGGCAGCATTCCATGGAGATCATTAGAAGAGATATTTATGTAATTTAGTCTGGGAGATAGATCCCAAAACCAACTGGGAATAGAACCTGAGATTCCAGCACTTAAGATATCTAGAAAAGAGTAATTATTTTGGGTTTGAAGCCATTTTGGAAAATCAGGCCCCAACTTGCAAGACCTCAGAAGTATGGAATCTAATTGGAAAGGAGGCCTCCAATCTAGGCTGAATTTCAAAGCCAAATGGTTACGAGACAAGCGCAATTTCTTTAATTTGGAGAGATTTGAAAAATGAGCCTCAGAAAGCTTCCCTTCCAACAAATTCCCTGAAAGAGACAAATCCTCTAGCTCAGACAGGCTTTCAATACTTGCAGTCACAGTCCCACTCAACCGATTATTAAGAAAAGCTAATTTTTTCAAAGATGAAAGCATTGTAAGATCAGGTAATGACCCTGTCAATTGGTTTTCACTTAGATCCATGGAAACAAGTTTGGAAGGCTGCCTGAACTTTTTGGGAGAGAGCCATTCAATTGATTTTCAGAAAGATCAAATTCTTTCAATGAAGAAAATATCGTGATGTCAGGCAATGAACCATGAATTTTATTATGCTGTAAATCCAAGGTCTCCAATGAGTTTTCTGCACACCCAGACATGTTATGGATAAGGCCAGGAAGTTGCCCATTGAGATTGTTATAGCGCAGTTTGAGTGTGCGTAAACTACATAAATTCCCGAATGATTTTGGAAATCCACCTTCAAAATAATTATCGGAGAGATCAAGATTTACAAGAGAAGTCATGTTTTCAAAAACATCAGGCATCAACCTCACAAATCGATTATAACGGAGTTCAATATCAACAAGGCTGCTTGCAAAGTTGGATAACCATTTGAATACAGAAGGAAAGAGGATGTCGTTATAAGAGAGATCAACAAGGGCAAGAGAAGCAGATGTATTTATATGGGAAAGAGATGGAGGAATGGCCCTACGCAGACTACACTCTCTTAATCGCAGCTCAATGAGGTAAGGGAGGGTGCTAACTACTTGCAGCAAATCCTTGGCTTTACCAAGTTTGTTAAAACTCAGATCGAGGTTTCTTAAAGAAGAAAGATGAGAAAGCCACTCAAAGTTATCAAGGTTGTAGTATAAAGGACTGAAAAAGTTTCTGAGATCAAGAGTTTGTAAGCTCGAGAGGTTAGCAAACTGATATGAGAGGGTTCCACTGAAAAAAGCATCGGAGAGATTTAAGTACCTTAATTTGGCAAGCGATCCATTGAAATTTGGAATTTGAGTGTCTCAAAATCCTTATAACTGAGATCAAGATAGTTCAATTGTCTCAATTTGAACAGTGAAGGACTAATTTTACCTTTCAAACCCTCATAATTTATGAGATCGGGGACATGAAGATCAAGCACAGTGACATGATCAGTTCTGTTGTTGCAACCAATTCCTCTCCATTTGCAGCAATTTTTTTGGTGGTCCTCATTCCCCCAAGAAGATAGATAACCGTAATCTATAAGCTCTTCTTTAATCACAAGGAATGCCTGTCTCTCCTCTTCTATGCACCGAATGTTGCCATCTCCAAGTGCAGTGTTGAATCCAAGAGTTGGTTTCATGTGCATTACAAGAACTAAACACACATTAAAAAGAAGTTGAAGAGACATCTTAACTGTGATCAAAATGGCCATGTTGATCACAATCAAAATGTAATTTCTAAAAACAACAATGGAAACTATTAGAATCAGAAGGTATTCTTATGGAGTTCATAAAAGACAGCTACATATGTACTCTCTATTTATAGCATTATTAAGTGCATTGAACAAAAATATTACGAACTCTGAGGCTAACATGTTAACCATCCGATTTAACACTTCAACAGTGTATTAATAATATTTTGACAAGTGTAAAAGCTTTATTAGTAACTGACTATTTGGTATTGTTAACCATCCAAGTTGAATTGTTTCGCTGTATACTCATCATTTAAAAAAAAGTCAATGATAACCATTCATATATTATCAATAAATACTATTTTTATGAATTTTTTATTGCATCGTTTGTTCATTGGAAGATTGTTGCAGCATCATCACCCATTCAGTTTCATTTAATTTGTGAATACCTAGAAAATATTTTAATCTACAAATTTGAATGTTTTCACCTCTTATTAAGTGTTAACAGCCCATTAGTGTGATTCTTAAGATTTTCTTCACTACTACTTTCTCAAACATTTTTGAAGAATTCAAAATATCTATTGTCCAAATCTCACCATATATAATGATTTAAACCTAGTTACTCAAGGGCTAATTTTGTATCTATCTTGCGGTGCTTCCAATTGGTTAATTTCCAAAAAAAAAAATAAAGACAGAGCAATCACTTAGTCAAGGTCTTCAATACCAAAAGTCTTTGTGGTAGTTACATTTCAACATCATTCACTTTGTGCTCAAATCTTCTCTTTCGACTTCCAAGTCTTGCAAGATGTTGTTTTCTGTAAAAATTAGCCCACAAGAAGCAATTTTCTCGATAAGAACTTTTCACAAAACTTCGTTGGTCAAACACAATTGAATTGCTCTCAAAGCTTTCTTATCCATATTCAACTTTTATTCATCTGTCATTGAACTAGGCATTTTCTTTTTCCTTGCAACACTTTTTTCGAAACCTTTTAGGTTAATACAACTTATATATTTACTTGTCAAAGATTGAAACGAGTTGTTTATCAGACTTCTGAATCTCATATGAAATGGTAGAAGACATCAGACCCAGATCAATCTTAACAATAGTTTTGATACTAGTTTGTTAAGAATAAAGCAGTGAAAAATAAACACATCCACGGATAGTGAGAGATATTCACCCTATCAAATAGTGTATAAAAGATCTTGAGAGATAGAACTCTTAAACCCTAATCTCTAATTCACCCAAGTGACGGCTACAACAAACTGAATATGTTTTCTTTCACCCATGATTGTCTTACAATAGCTTTTAACAACCCCTATTTATATTGTTGTATTTTTGTTCAAATCCATACAAGGATTTCTAATTGATTTGTATAAAGTGGTTTTTTTATTTTAGTAGGAGTAGTAGTAGTTTCCTATGTTATTGTTATTTTCCTACTAGTGCTAGAAAAATCTTCTTTGAGAAAGTTTGAGACACACTCATAATTCCAATATACATTGTAAATCAGAGAGGTTTACTTCTAGAGCTAGGTTGGGAGCTTGGGGTGTATTGGGGTTTTGGGTTGTCAAGTAAAAGAATCTGGTGTGGATATCTTTTGTTACTATTGTTGAACCCAGGACTCGGTCATCCAAATTGATTCAACTAACTAATCCATACCACATGCATACGTTGATCAGACACACACATATGAGGAATTTAAATAAAAACAGGTATTAATCAAGTTAAGCAACATAACATAAATGTCACAAAGGTGCCAATACTGAATTATTGAATAAACATAATTAGGGCTTCAACCAAGCCCTACTAAGAATTTAGTTACACATAATAAAATAAAAAGGAAAGAAGAAACCCGAAAACATTATGGAGAAGAGTCATCAATTCGTCTCCACAATCTCTTCCTTCGGGCTTGTCCGGCCTCCGGCCTCCCCGAACAAAAACTAAAACTAAAAGGGAGCTTGATCCCCCAAAAGAAAGATCTACTCCAAAAGAAGATTAAAAGATAAAAGAAAGGATATCTAATTTGTGTTTTTACAAGTGTATTTATAGGGGTTGAATAATCCTAGAAGACTCAGGAACCCTAAACTTTCCTAAAACATAAAACTTCTTTATTTCCAAAACTGGTTCTGCCTCTTAATTATTCACGCCCATACATGTGCGCTCGATCGCATGTGTGGTGCACTCAATCGCAAGGCTGCGCTTGATCCTTCTTTCCGTGCGCACGAGCGCTGGTGCGCTCGATCGCACTTTAGCCAGCAGCTGCTCCAGGAATTCTAGATTTCTTCCTTAAAGTGCCAAAAATGCTTCTTTTTCTCCAAGACCCTATAAAAACGTGTAAAACACAAAAGTGAAGTAAAATAGACTAAAACATGTAGACAAAGAGCTTAACACATGTAAATTAAGGGACTTAAATATGAATATTTAAGCACTTATCAAGTGGTTCGTCCGGCGGGTGATACTCAAACAAATCTGTCACATTGAAGGTGTTGGAAATGGCCATGTTACCCGGAAGTTCAATCACATAAGCATTATCATTAATGCACTTCAGTACCCGGAAAAGGGTCATACTTCTTGATTTTCAACTTGTTGTAAGTTCCCGCGGGGAAACGGTTCTTGCGCAGATGGGCCATCACCAGGTCACCTTCCTGAAATACACATTCACACCGATGCTTATCAGCGGCAGCTTTGTACTTGCTGTTGGCTAACTCTAAACTCTGGCGAACCTCTGTATGGATGTGCTGCACTTGCTCAGTCATGTTCTTAACAGTCTGACTGTGGCCAGGAGGCTTGGGCAAAGGAACAAGGTCCAAAGCATGCTAAGGTGTTTTGGTGTAGAAAATCTCGAATGACGTCTTCCCGATAGAACGGTTGTACATGCTATTGAAATCAAATTCAACTTGTGGAAGGGCTACGTCCATTGCTTAGGCCGAGAACCAGTCACACAACGTATCAGGTTACCAAGGGTCCGGTTGACCACCTCTATTTGGCCGTCCGTCTGCGGATGACAAGTGCTGTTGTATTTGAGGGATGTGTCAAACCTGCCCTAAAGTGACTTCCAGAAGTGGCTAAGGAACTTGATATCATGATCGGAGGTGATGGACTTGTGAACCCTATGAAGGCGAACAATCTCATGAAAGAAAAGGCTGGCTACATGAGACGTGTCTGAAGTTTTATGGCACGGAATAAAGTGTGCCATCTTGGAGAACCGGTCGACAACTACAAAAATAGAATCCAACCCACGCTGAGTCTACGGGAGACCCAAAATAAAGTCCATTATCACATCCTCCCAAATGTTTTTCGGCACTTGCAGAGGGGTGTACAACCCGGTATTCTGTGCTTGGCCCTTTTCAGTTTGGCAAACGGGGCACCTCTGTACGAATTTGCCCACATCACATTTCAGCTCTGGCCAGTAGTAACGTTCAGCTACCTGGGCTATTGTTTTGTCATGCCCCGCATGACCTCCTAAGCCACTGCTGTGTATATCGCGGAGAATCTGCTCGCGCAAAGATATGAGAAGGATACACAATTTATTACCGTGAAACAGAAACCCATCCTGGACATGAAAATCCAAGATTGCCTATTTCCGTTGACACTTTTCCCAAATTTCCCGAAAGTTAGCATCTTCCTCATACAACTCTTTCAAACAATCAAACCCCATGACTTTTGATCGGAGAGTCAAGAGTAGGGACGCGCGTCGACTTAACGCATCTGCCACCTTATTCAACTGCCCAGACTTATGTTTGAGCACAAAAGTGAACTTTTGGAGGAAGGTAGTCCACTGGGCATGCATTCTGTTTAGGGTGGTTTACGTATTGATAAATTTTAGAGCTTGGTGATCACTGTAGAGAACAAACTCACACTGGATCAAGTAATGCGCCCAATGTTTCAAAGCTCGAATGACTATATAAAATTCCAGTTCATACGTTGCCCACTTTTGGCGAGCATCATTGAGCTTCTCGCTGAAAAACTCTACTGGTCGTCCCTTCAGCGACAAAATAGCACCAATACCCACACCCGAGGCATCACATTCAACTTCAAACAACTTGTCAAAGCTCAGCAGGGCAAGTACCGAGGCTGTAGAAAGCTTCTTTTTAATCACTGCAAAGGTTGTATCTTGTGCGTCCCCCCACTAGAATCGACCCTTTTTCATGCACTCTGTGATTGGTGCTACAATACTACTGAAGTTTCGAATAAACCTGTGATAGAAAGTGGTCAGTCCATGAAAACTGCGAAGATGGTGCACTGTTGTTGGGGTTAGCCACTCCCGAATTGCGCGTACCTTCTCTTCATCCACCTGAATATTATCTGCCCCCACGAAAAATCCCAAAACAACAATTTGGTAGTGAGGAAATTGCACTTCTTTAGGTTCATATAAAGTTTGTTGGCGTGCAAAACCAGCAACATTTCCCGCAAGTGGTCTAAGTGTTCCACTTCATCCTGGCTATAGATTAAGATATCGTCAAAATAAACAACCACAAACTTACCAATGAAGGGTCTTAAAACCTGGTTCATTATATGCATGAAGGTGCTCGGAGCATTTGATAAACCGAATGGCATCACCATCCACTCATAAAGCCCCTCTTTTGTCTTAAAAGCTGTTTTCTATCCATCCCCTGGTCGGACCCGAATCTGATGGTAGCCACTACGCAAATCTAGCTTTGAGAAGATCTTGGCACTCTCTAACATGTCCAGCATATCACTCAGTCGTGGAATGGGAAAGTGATACTTGACTATTATCTTGTTTATAGCACGGCTGTCAACGCACCTGCACCAGCTTTCATCCTTTTTCGGTGTCAATAAAGCAAGTATGGCACAGGGACTCAGACTTTCTCTGATCAGTCCTTTTTTAATCAACTTCTCAACCTGATTTTGTAGAATTTAGTGTTCTTGAGGACTCATCCGGTAGTGTGGCAGATTTGACAAACTCGCCCCAGGAACCAAGTCAATATGGTGTTGAATATCCCTCATAGGAGGCAAAACCTCAGGTAATTTCGCTGGCATGACATCTTGAAATTCAGTCATCAATGGTTTTAACTCTTCAGGAATCTGTTCATGCTCGGCATGTGGTTTCCCTTTTACTACCAACGCGAAGAACTCCCCTGCCGCTTTCACATCCTCAATGAACTCCTTTTTAGGGACTGTAAGAAAGGTCTTTCCCTCTAACTTAGAGGTTTTGACAGCTAGCTCATGCCCACTTGCAGGAACTAGCACAATTTTCTTGTCAAACCACCAGAAAACATGGGTATTATCCGAACCCTTGTGCATAGCATCTACATCAAACTGGCATGGCCTCCCCAATAACACATGACACGCATCCATATCAAAAATATCAGACATAATCTCATCCTTATAATATTTGCCAATGGAAAAGGGGACACGACAGATATCAGTTACCCGAGTTTCAGCGCCATTCTTGATCCAGCCAATCTTGTATAGAGAGGTATGTTTTTCTGTTTTCAGGTTCAATGCTGCGACAAGGGCCTTCGATATGATATTCTCACTACTGCCATTGTCAATAATCACCTTGCACACTCTCTGGTTGATAGTGCACCGCGTCCTGAAAATACAATGTCGTTGGTTGTCATCCTGCTGTCTTGGGGTAAGTAACAGGCGCTGAACCATACAGTTAACATATACACCCTCATCTGCAGCTGCTACTTCACCACTAGTGTAATCATTGACCTCCCCAGAATAATCTTCATCTGCACCCAAAAGATTCTCCTACCCCTCTGCTGTTTCAACCATGTTAACCTGTCGACGGTTGGGACATTCGTTGGAACAATATCCAGGTTGACTGCATCTGTAACACTTTCCTGGAATGGGACGGGTATAAGGATTGCTGGGCACTCCTCTGTTTTGTGCTGGGGCACTGGTAGGGGGGCTGCTGGCTTGGCGGGGTTGGTAGTGCCCGCACCCAAGACTTTGCTAGTTGAAGGTTGTGGTGAAGTCTGTGGCACTGAACCCTGTGATGGCAGCAATCGATATGGATCAGGACGTGATGGGTGCCTGAACTGTTGTGACTCCACTTTCATGGCTAGGTTGACCGCCTTAGACATGGACCACACAGTATGGAGGGATACCTGTTCTTGAATGGCCAGTCATAACCCTCCGATATACCTAGCCACTTATTGTCCCTCTGTTTCCTGCAGGTCATTGTGCGAGTTCAGCCTATAAAACTCCTCCGTATAATCACTAATGGTGCGCACCCCTTGTCTGCAATTTTGGTATTACTGGTACAACATCTGTTCGTAGTCAGGAGGAAGGAACCTCGCTCGCAGCAATTGTTTAATCTTGGACTAAGAATGAACAGGCTGCTTACCCTGTCGCCTGCGGCTATTCTGTATCAGCTCCTACCACGCAGAGGCTCCACCCTTCAGTTTATAGGCTACAAACTTCACCTGCCTATCTCTTGGAATTTCCATATATTCAAAGAAAGTTTTCAGTTCGAAAAGCCAGTCAATGAAGTTTTCCACGTGGAGGTGGCCATTGAAACACGACAGATCTACCTTAACCCGAAAATCATGATTGTTCTGTTCGTATCGGTTCTGATTGAAACGGTTCTAGCCAAAATGATTCTGATTATGACCATACCCATCATCATCACCGTTCTCGGCATTAAGCACTTCGAACTCATCATCGCTGGATAAAGTGGTGTTAGAAATCACCTTGACAAGATGCCCAGGTGGTGATCTTCCAAAAACCCAAGTCTTAAATGACTTGTAGAAAGAATTTCAGCAATCGAACTCAAGAACAGAAAATCAAAGAAAGAAAGAAGACAAGTAATTTGTTGTCGAGGTTCGGCAATGTGCCTACGTCCCCGTGAGTTCCTCCGAACTCTCTGCACTATCTCAATGGTTCTTACAAAGTTACAGCAATCCCCTTCAAGAATCCAAGTTCTTGAAGAAACAAGAAGAGAAGGAAGAAGATGAGAATTCAACAATGTTCTCTAATCTAATCTAGACTCTCTCTATCTAATTACAACCAGCCTCACTACAAGAGTCCCTCTTGTGTTTATGTCTCTCTACACAATTCTCTCTTAGTATTTAAAATTATCTCACAATGTCACAAAACTCTCTTGTATGTGTGTTTTTGTATCTTGTATTATCTTATGAAATGAGGCATTGAGAACCCCTTTTATAGCCTCTTAATTCTTGGACATTCTTGTGAGTCATTATCCTCCCTTTGATCATGTTCTTCCTTTAATCTCAGCCCTACATCATTCTCCAAGTGATGCTATGCGTTTTGGTGTGGTGCTGTGTGCTGCGGCATGACCTGATGCTGCAGCCTCCTGATGCTGTGCCCACACCTCCTGCCTATGGGTAGAAAATTCCACAGCAGTGTGCCTAACCTTCCCATGCTCAAAATTGAAGCACACACATGTGTGCAACCTTATAACTTGCTGAAATTTGATATCCCATAATTGGTTTGGACATTAACCAAACTTAGACAATGTTTGGACATGTTTGAAACTTAGGCAAATAACAATAATCTCTACCTTTGTCTAAGTGTTCAAAAAAAAAAAAAACAAAATCTGAACCATTGTGCAGAAAGTTTCGGGATCCAAACTAATATTGAGTTACCAATTAACCCACTCCAATCCTAAGTAATTCAAAGCAATGATTGAACTTACTTAGAGGTAAGACTTTAGTACCCAAGTCAGCAAGATTTTCTTCCGTGGCAACCTTGTCCACATGGATGCATCTTTTCGTAACATTTTCCCGAATGAAATGATATCGAACATCCATGTGCTTTGTCCTCTCATGGAACACTGGATTTTTACACAAGTGCAAGGCACTTTGACTATCCGAAAATACCACAACCTGCTCATCCAGTACCTTCAACTCTTCAAGCAACCCTTTGCACCACATAGCTTCCTTAATGGCTTCCATAGCCGCTATGCATTCTGCCCCGGTTGTTATAAGTGCTACCATTGGCTGCCACTGAGCCTCCATGTACCTCAGCAACCACTTCATCCCAAGACAATGCTCTTTTCCGGGATTACTCACACATTTGCTGAAAACATCCATTGCCCAAGAAACACTTGACCTGTTTCTCTTCCTTTCCCAGATGATTCTCCTCATCCCAAGGATCTTTTGTGCAAGGCTGAAATCCTTCATCTCGAACTCCTCACTGAGTTGAGATGTAAACCTTTCCATTCTCTTCCTGCTGTTCCAAACTAACAGCCCATCAATGACATAGGTGAGGATACTCACCATCTTCTCCACCTTGTGTCCAGGTGAGAAAGTTTCTGTGAAACCTATGTCTCATCTTCTCGTGAACCCATTCGCCACTAGCCTAGCCTTGTTCCAGACTTCATCTCTTGGAGGGCACCCTTCTTTGATCTTGTAAGTGCACTTACATTCCACAATTTTCTGATTTCCTGGAATTTTCACCAATTCTCAGAAGTTGTTCTTCCTCAAAGAATCCATTTCTTCCTCTATAGCTAGCTGCTACTTTGACGAATCCTTACACTCTATGGCATCCGTGTAAGTTTCTTGTTCACTCATCTCTCCTTCTGTCCAAGGAGCTGCTGCATCTGCAGCATCCGCAAACACACATCTTGAAGGTGGTTCGACTAGCCTTCTTTCCCTGTCTCTTATGAGCTGAAAGTCCTTCTGACTTGCTGCAGCATCCTCTTCTTGTTCAACCTCTTCTTGAGTTTCTTGAGCTTGGCAATCATCTGAGGGCTCTACCTGGTCCGAATCTTCTTGCCTCCTTTGCTCTACCTAAACAGAATCTCCCTTGATGCTATGCTCAACAATTTCTGAATTGGTTTGCTCACTAGCCCCTGCAGGGTTAGTTTTCTCCAAGTAGGGAAATAATAATTCATTAAAGACAACATCCCTACTTATTATGAGTTTAAATCCTTCTTTTTCTAAGGACCACAACCTGTACCCCTTAGCCCCTTCCCTATATCCTAGAAACACATATTTTCTAGATCCTGGGCTAAGCTTATCCTCCTTTTGGAGTGCATACGCAGCACACCCAAAAGTCCTAAGGTTATCCAACTCAGGGGGTTTTCAACTCCACAACTCTTCGGGAGTCTTATGGTATACAATCCTAGAGGGTGATCTATTAATCAAATATGCAGCTGTAGACACCGCTTCCCCCCAAAAACATTTGGGTAATCCGGATTTATTTAACATGCACCTAACCTTTTCCTTAAGGGTCTTATTCATCCACTCAGCAACTCCACTTTGCTGAGGGGTTTCCACAACCGTCCTATGTCTTAGAATGCCATTTAACCTACAGAATTGATCAAGTTATTGGTTAAAAATTTCTAAGCCATTATCAGTTCTTATCTCCTTAACTACTCTACCCATTTGAGTCTCAACCAGCCCTTTCCACACCACTAACTTATTCAAGGCATCTAATTTATTCTTAACCAAATAAACCCATACTTTTCTTGAATAATCATCAATTAAAGACAGAAAGTAAATGTTACCTCCCTGTGTTGGTGTTCTTGCTGGTCCCCAAAGGTCCGAATGAATGTAATCAAGAATCCCCTTAGACTTGTGCACTTCGGTGTTAAAGCTGACTCGGTGTTGCTTCCCAAGAATGCAACTCTCACAGAAATCCAGTTTTTCTACTTTGTCACCACCAAGTAGACCTTCCTTCCTAAGCACTTGCAGGCTTTTTTCGCTCATGTGTCCCAAGCGAGTGTGCCAAAAGGCTACCTTGTCCAGCTCAGCCATCAAGCTTGCTGCTTGATCATTGGTTTCTATTTCTCCGATCATCTCATAGAGTCCATCATTTCTTACTGCCTTGATCACTACCAAAGATCCCTTGGCCACCTTGATCTTTCCTCCCTCTAATTTGCATGTATAGCCCATGGAATCCAGCTGCCCCAATGAGATCAAGTTCCTCTTCAAATCTGGAACATACCTCACATTTTCCAGCAGCCTTGTGACTCCATCAAACATCCTCAATTGGATGTCTCCAATCCCTCTCACATGGCAAGAATTATCATTCCCCAAGAAGACCCTTCCTTCATTGATCTTCTTGAAATTCTTGAACCATTCTTTGTGAGGGCTCATATGATGTGTGCACCCGGTATCCAAGATCCATTTCCCGCTGCCTTCTTGCCCCTTGCTCACACTTGAGCACACAACAAGAACATCATCATCTTGCTGTTCTGTTTTGGCAATCGAAGCCTCTCTATTCTTGGTATGGCTTCCTCCTCTATCCCTTGTCATCTTCTTGCAATCTTTCTTGACATGACCCTCCTTATGGCAGTAGTAGCAGCTCTTCCCTCTAAATCTCAGTTCGGAATGCATTCTCCCATGGCTTTCTCTTCTACCTCTGTCCCGGTAGTAGCTATGCATGCTGTTGTGCACTCTTCTATGGCTCTATCCTCTACCTCTGTCCCGGTAGTAGCCATACATGCTGCTGTCCACTCTCCCATGGCTCTCTCCTCTACCTCTATCCCGGTAGTAGCCATGGTTGCTGCCATACCAAGTTGCTGGCCTTCTTTTAAAGAACAGCTCTTTACCACTTGATGCACTCATTTTCTTGGCATCCAGATTATCTTGCAACTCTTTCTTAGGATCAAATTTAAAAGCAAAGATTCGTTTCCAAAGATACCTCTTATGTGGGAGAGTCTTGACAAGAAACAATTCATCTAGTTTCTTCCATAATGCAGTTGGATCTTCCGAGTCTCCGCACTCCCTTGTGACATTGTCCGACATGTGCAAGAAAATGGTGCTGTAAGCCATCTTCTTCATCTTGGTCCGCTGGTCCTCCGTGACACTTGCTGGAAAAGCATCATCTTCTCCAATAGCCAAGTCCACTTTCTGCTACATGAGAACCGCCTTGATCTTCCGCTTCCATAGGGCAAAGTCCCCCTTTCCATCAAACTTCTCCACACAGAAATTTGAAGCCATCTTTTGCGGACAAGATCCCAGATTTGTACACTAACCAACCTCAAGAACACAGATTGAAGATGGATCTTTAACATCGTTCTTGAATCAACCTTCAAGAACATGACCGGATCTTGATCTTTACACCGTTCTTGAATCACCCAAGAAGTTTGATCTTTGATTCTTGGAGTCTTGGCTCCGTACCTTCTACTTCTTGTTCCGATAACCAGCTGCTGTGCTCTGATACCATTGTCCAAAGCTCTGATACCACTGTTGGAAATTACTTTGACAAGATGCCCAGGTGGTGATCTTCCAAACACCCAAGTCTTGAATGACTTGTAGAAAGAATTTCAGCAATCGAACTCAAGAACAGAAAATCAAAGAAAGAAAGAAGACAAGTAATTTGTTGTCGAGGTTCGGCAATGTGCCTACGTCCCCGTGAGTTCCTCCGAACTCTCTGCACTATCTCAATGGTTCTTACAAAGTTACAGCAATCCCCTTCAAGAATCCAAGTTCTTGAAGAAACAAGAAGAGAAGAAAGAAGATGAGAACTCAACAATGTTCTCTAATCTAATCTAGACTCTCTCTATCTAATTACAACTAGCCTCATTACAAGAGTCCCTCTTGTGTTTATGTCTCTCTACACAATTCTCTCTTAGTGTTTACAATTATCTCACAATGTCACAAAACTCTCTTGTATGTGTGTTTTTGTATCTTGTATTATCTTATGAAATGAGGCATTGAGAACCCCTTTTATAGCCTCTTAATTCTTGGACATTCTTGTGAGTCATTATCCTCCCTTTGATCATGTTATTCCTTTAATCTCAGCCCTACATCACTCTCCAAGTGATGCTGTGCATTTTGGTGTGGTGCTGTATGCTGCGGCGTGACCTGATGCTGCAGCCTCCTGATGCTGTGCGCACACCTCCTACCTGTGGGCAGAAACTTCCACAGTAGTGTGCCTGACCTTCTCATGCTCAAAATTGAAGCACACATATGTGTGCAACCTTATAACTTGCTGAACTTTGATATCCCATAATTGGTTTGGACATTAACCAAACTTAGACCATGTTTGGACATGTTTGAAACTTAGGCAAATAACAACAAGTGGCATAGGCTTAGGGCCTACACTGCTGAGTAGGAACATGTCCAGCAACCGGTTGGCCGCGAGAAAGGCCTCCGACATGATCCGGATTGCGTTCTTCATCCCTGTTGTCATTGATTCTTAGACCAGCCATGATTTGTTGTATCTCATGCAACATGCGTTCGATACGATCAAACTGCTAATTGTGATTATCAAACTGCTGATTGTGATTATCTATGGCTGCCCATAGGACCTGCACCCCACGATCAACGTCGTCAAGGTGGTTGCTTTCGTTTCCATCACCTGCCATCAGACCAGGGTAGAATAAGACTTTGATACCAACTGATGTAAAACGCAAGTGGAAGAAAGAACTAGGAAGAAGAATTGTGCTTCAACCCTCAATACGATAAACCCTCACTAAGAGAAAAGAAACCCTAAATTTTATTTAATAATAATAATCTCTCTTTTCCATACGTGGCCTCCTTATTTATAAGGTCAAAGCTAAAAAAGGCAAAAAAATCCCCGAAAACATAAACTTGGGGAAAACTAAGAAAGATACTAAAATTAAGTGTTCTAATTAAGGCAGAATTAATGGTAGTCAATTCTGATTTGAATACAAAAGGAAATTGTAAATGGTAAGTTTCATAAAACTGAAAACTGCAAAATTAAAGGCCTAAACGTCGTTTTTTGGCCAAATATTTGTCTTCTATATACATTTGATAAAAGTGCGTAAGGCTATAAATTATTTTTCTTTTTGAAAAGTTATTGTAAATAGTTAAAGACCATTTTTCTCATTTTTCTTTCTATAAAATTATTTTCAATTTCAAAGTGAAAATTTTTAAACTCATATATATCATCAAAACTTGTAAAGAAGTGAGCGAATGCTCTTCGTTTTATATTATCAATGTTGATTAAGTTTCTATTTTCTATCTAAATCCCTAAAGTAGAGTTTTTCTTTTAATATTGCTTTGTTGGACCATTCATTTATTTTTTTATAAAAAATCTTCTTTTTTTTGATATAGAAAATCAGTTATATGCTTCTCCTTTAATTTGAACATAATCATATATTAATCCTTCAATTGTGTTATACTAGTGAATCCAACAATACATTTTACCTTTTAAATGGCATTCACGACTTTTGAACAAAAGTAAAAACTAAATCATATTCCAAATATATACTAGAACAAAAAGAAACAATGAATATAAGAACTTTTTTTCTTTTTATCTTCAACCAGTTATGATTTTTTTTATTGCGCATAATGTTTTCAATGACAACTAAAAAATAATAGTTAATGATTAATTAATGAGTCGAAAATCTTAGTTTTATTTATACAATAAAAAGATATATATATATATATATATGTATGTATTTATAAGGACATTTGCATATCAATGAGAATGATATGCAAAGGCTAACAAAAACTGTATATTCAAAAGAACATATAATGAGAATGAATGCCAAGATCACAAACCAAGCACACATTTACACCTTGTCTTGCTTTACGGGTAATAAGAAAACCTTACAAAAAAAATCTCTCTCAAACTCTCACTTTTACACTTTACAAATTTAAACACTACCATAGTAGTAAACACTACATCTTTAAGCTCTGTGTAAAACTGAGAATTCTTACTCTTGTGCTGAACTCCCTTCAACAAACTTTGATTTATAGCTTCAGCCAAGCTCTCCAAAAATGGCAACTCTGAAAACTTCATTTTCAAACTGATATCTCATTTATTGTAGATCCTCTGATCTCCAACGGTCATTTCCAGTCAACTGGTCTTCTTTTTAGTAGACCAGATCTTCTAACTGGTCTTATAAAATGCTAAACCTTCTACCGGTTGACTAGATCTTCTTGGTAATCGACTAGGTACTGAGTAGCTCTCTCTTAGTAGTCGACTAGGTAGCTGACTATCTCTCCTACTAGTCAACTAGGCAGTCGGCTACCTCTCTCTTACTGGTCGACTAGGTAGTCAGCTACCTCTCTCCTACTAGTCAACTAGTTCTTCTTGGTAGTCGACTCACTAGTTGACTAGTTCTCCTTGGTAGTCAACTCACTAGTCGACTGGTTCTTCTATTGATTCCTCTGCTGGTCGACTCACTGATCAGCTGATTCCTCTGCCAGTTGACTAACTGGTCGACTGGTTCTTCTGGCATGTCCGCAATTTTTGTCCTTTATTTCCTTGGATTTTGTAGTAACTTTCCAAATACATAATCTGAATCTACTAAAAAATATGTGCGAGTTGTAGTTGAAGTATTTATCCTTAATAAAACTGATTTTAGTAACCTACACACTTAGATAAATTCATCAGTAAATAACATAAGGTTTTGCTATATCAAAATATACCAGAAGATGCAAACATAAAATATCCTAACAGAGTGAAACTTGAATTCTGAAATTTCTGAGTGAATTGTATATTACTAGGCTTACTTTCATTGACATTCCAATAGAAACTACTTGAATCGCTTGATATAAAGAGTCATCATCTCCCACATTCGTCACGATCCTGCTAAAGTTCTTTACTTTTGGTAAGGCATCTTCCTTGGAAATGTTAGTGTTGTTGCATACTTCACGGGTCCAGATCTGTTGAACCCTGTACATGTTTTGGGTCTGGTTTTTTGCTTGACGGTTTAGGCTTGGGCCTATGAATAGCAGTGGTTTTGCAACAAGGCAGAAACCCTAATTAGGGCGTCTTAAGTTGCTTATAAATACTCTCTATGTACTGAACGCATATTGTAACGAAAGATTTGTGAGGTTGATAATAATGAAACTTCTAGCATGACGTAGCCCTTTTCTGGGGTGAACTTGGATATATCATGTCTCATTTTCTTTCTATTTATAATTCGTGTGATTGACAAGTCTCAAATCCCTCAATTGGTATCAGAGCCTTGTGTTCAAGGATTAATGATCAGAGATGTCGATTGGATCATAGATTAAAATCGAGAAGTTCGGAAGGAAGAGCTTTGAGTTATAAAAACTGAAGATGGAAGATCTACTCATGGATAGGGATCTGTGGATGATGATAGTCGATGAGATGCTGAAGAGTACGATGAGCATGATGGCAGCATCCACAGCAGAGGCGACATCACTGGTGGTGGTTTTAGCAACATCTTCAGCGGTCATCAAGGAGTGAGAGAAACTCAATCGGAAGGTAAGAAGTCTAATTCGACTGTGTCTAGTCGATTTTATCTGACAAATGTTTCTGGAGAGAAGACTGCGAAAGAACTCTGGAAGAAGCTGGAAAGCCTTTATTAGAGTAAATCTCTAGTAAACAAACTGTTTTTGCAGAAGAAGTCGTACAACCTTCGGATGGCTGGGGGCGATTCTTTTTCTATTCATCTACATGAGTTCAACACTCTGATAAGTTAGTTATTGTCTATTAGTATTGATGTGATGAATTACGATAAGGCTATTACATTGCTCTATTCATTATCTGATTCGTGGGATAACTTGATAGTTGTTATTGGTAATGGTACGACTGATCTGTCATTTGAAAATGTCATGACAGCCTTATTTTCGAAGGAAATGAGGCGATAGGGTATAAAAAACTCGTCAAATAAGGCCTTATCTGTGAGAGGGTGAACCCATGATAAAGACTACAAGTGGTCTGGTGATAAAGCCAAGTTTAGGGGAAGATCAAAAAGTAGGGTCCTGGGTTGAACTATTAGAAGTGTAGGAAGCCCGAACATCTGAAGAATGATTGCAAAAGTAAGAGTGTGAACCCTAAAAAGCGGACAGACAAGAGATCAACTTTAAGAAACAAGAACCAGGATAATGATGCTAGTGACTTAAATATGGCATCATGTTTGGCTCAATCAAATTGAAGTGTTTGGATAATTGACACAAGAGTATCCTTTCACATGACACCTCACAGGGATTGGTTTTGTGAGTATGAAACCTTTTGTAGCTCGAGGTTTCAACCCAAGAGGGGGGGTGAATTGGGTTTTTAAAAAAACTTATGCGGAATTTATACAAGTTTATAAAAACTGATAAGCAACAAATAATTGATACAAGTAGAAAGCTGTAAATAAAGAGTTTAAGGAAAGAGGATGCAAACACAGTTATAGTGGTTCGGCAATATCGGATTCGTTCCGACCCTACGTCCACTCTCTTCAAGGAACTCCTTGAAGTAATCCACTAAGAAATCTTAGTCGCACAACTTAGCCGGGTGTTGCACAAACCGTACACAAGCAATTTACAGGAATTGCTTAAACCGAAAAATCCCCTTCCTTTCGGAAGTTTCCCCTTCCTCTCGGAAGTAATCCCTTTACAAAGATGGTGTAAAGTAAAAGGTAGAGAGACAACAAATGAAAGCTTATTACAACAGAAATGTCTCTCTTTCAAAGTAAAGCTTGAAGAAATGGCTCAATAAGATTATTTCAAAGCTTTTTGTGTTTAAAGAGTATAAAAACTTGATTATATGAGATCAACTCTTTTTGAATATGTGCTGCTTGTTATTGAATGCTTTGCTGAGAGGGTTTATATAGCAATCAATTAATATGGCCGTTTTGGACTTTAATTTGAAAAAGATTTACTTTAAAACGTTCAGATTTGGAGTCCAACGGTCATATTTTTGAACTACCAGTCGACTGGGTCGAGATACCAGTCGACTGGGTTCACTTGAAAAATATACGTTTTCAGACCTTCTGGGTATCCAGTCGACTGGTATATATCATCCAGTCGACTGGGGACTTTCTGTCCATTGTGCCAGTCGACTGGGTTGATTCATCCAGTCGACTGGGAAATTACTGGTCAAAGTACCAGTCGACTGGGTTAATTCATCCAGTCGACTGGGTACCTTCTGACCCATATACCAGTCGACTGGTATATGTACCCAGTCGACTGGGTTGTCTTCCAACCCAGTTTTTCTTCTGTTTTTCATTAAAAACATTTTAAAATTAATGGGTTTAGAAAAACCATTTGTGTTTGAGCCATTAAACAAGCTAATACAATGTATGAGTGAGACTTACATTGGTTCTAAACCTTAAGACCTATACTAGATCTTCAGTCTTCACTTGATACTTGATTTGGTTCGAGTTTTTGCACTTTGTTCCTTGGTTGAATGTGTTTGATCCTTAATACAACTTAGTTTAAACATGTTAGTTAAATAACAGTTGTGTTTTGCCATCATTAAAATACGGGCGAGGGTCAACAATCTCCCCCTTTTTGATGATGACAAAACTAATAATGTAAAAACAGTTTTAAAAACTAAGTGTTAAGATTTTACAAAAATTTGGACAGAATCTCCTCTGTTTTTCGAGTAAAACCACCCTGTAAACAAACAAACACAGTTTATATTTCTTTCAACCAATCCAGAATTAAACTCAACCAATCAATAAACATTTTTACAAGGATATGGAGCAATGCTCCCCCTAAATCTATGCATTGGTTGCGTTTTTACTTAGATTTTCTCGTTACTTAGATTTTCTCGTTTTTCTCATTTTTCTCCCCCGTTTTGACAACAGCAACCAAAGGGGGCAGAACAATTAACAAATAAGCTATGAGACAAACAGATATTTAAAAACAGTTCTAACATATCACAAATAGCTTAAATAAATGCAAGAAATATGGCTTATAGTATTACATTATCATAGAAAAAGTCAATACAAGTAGAGTCTTATAGAGCCATAACTAAGAAAAACAAACATGAGATGTCCGTGCTAAGTGACAAATACTGGAAAAGTGCTAAGAACTGATAAATGAACGAGACTCATGGTGCGGGAGAGTCCGAGCTGTCACGAAGAAGTTCCCTAATCTCAGCTAGGGAACCCTCGGTGTGCTCTCGATGTAACTCGAAGTCATCCCGTAGGTGGTCTATGGAGGAGCTCAGCCTCTGATAATCGGACTGCATGGACTGAAAACCAGACTCCATCGTCATCTGAAGACTCGCGATAGCTCGTAGGATGTCACCATATCCAGTCTGACCAGTACTCGAGTCACCAATGGGAGGTGCTCGGGTATCTGTCTCCATCTCAGCAGCCGTATCAGCATCCTCATCACTGTCACTCGCATCCTCTCGAATCCTTAGGCGTTTTCCAGCCTTAGGATAGAGAAACCCTTCACGAACAGTACATCCCATCTTCTTTAGAGATGAGATGTTGATGATATCCGTCAATCCGATATCCTGAGCCTCGGAGGCAGGCAAAGGTACCCGGAAGTGCTGGAGGATGAGTGTAATGAGCATCCCATAAGGAAGACACCCGGAGTCGTTTGCTTCACCGTTTATCATGTTGGCGAGCAGCAGAGGATATATATTGAAGTGGTGCCCAGATTTTAGGCACCAAATCAATACCGTATCTATTTTAGATAGATACCCTCGACTCCCGAGTCTCGGGTGGATGGTCCAACTGACAATCAATTGAAACATTTTTGAGTCGAGGGGCAAGTCACTACATGTGTGAAATGTAGTGGGTCTGTACACATAGTTAGGGTCGCCCCTGACTATCCGACAGGCCTCCTCAACTTCAAAGTTGTCTGGCCATCCATCCAGACTCCATTGAACCCCCCTTATAGGGATTCTCAGAATGCTCATCAAGAGGTCAGTGTTGACCTCAAACTCCACACCGCTAACTCTGGTTCTGAATCTCAGAGCCAGAGGACTGGGTTTCACCAAGTTAGCATAGAACTGGTGAATCAGTCGCGGGTAATATTTTTCATGAATACTGACCAGTGGGGTCAGATTTATTGCCTCAAAGGCTGGTAGAATATCGAAATTACCATGACGAATGGAGTCGAAATCAACGACTCTACCCGTCATGATTTTCTTGTGACGGATTATAGAGTTATACCTCTTATGAGCAGCTGGGCTGAAAAACAGAGCCTGCTCCAACTCTGTTCTGGGCTCCTTGCTGGATGACCCTGCTACTCCCTTCCCTTTTGATTCCGAAGCCGAAGGTTTTGAAGACCTAGGCTTTTTGGGCGCATTGGGTCCACTTGTTGTGAGTTTTATACGGATTTTGTCACTCATTTTCGAGAAATTTGAAGTTTTTGAAAAAAGGAAATTTGGTAAAAATGAGAGATTTTAACCGTAGAAAGTTAAAAATCTCTTTAGGAATGAGTAGATCGGTGTGTTTAGAAGGGATTTGGATGGTTTTCAGATCAAAAAGATGAATTTTTCTAGAGAGAGAAAGCTTGGGCTCTTTGAAAATGGCGTAAAAAGGGCGAAAATGAACAGTCCCTTTTATAAAATCGCGATACCAGTCGACTGGGTAAACTTACCAGTCGACTGGGCCCCTTTAAAAAGATGAACAGTTCTCTTACCAGTCGACTGGGTAAACGTACCAGTCGACTGGATCAACTGACAGTGAGATACCAGTCTACTGGGCTATCGTTACCAGTCAACTGGAGGTTCATAAAAATGAAAAAAATTTGGCTCCAAGCAGGATTTGATCTTATAGACGACTGGAGAAGACTTATCAGTCGTCTGGAGTTTTTGGCAGAGAGTTACCAGTCGACTGGGTCAAAATTACCAGTCGACTGGAAAAACAGGCAGAGACTTACCAGTCGACTGGAGAACATTTACCAGTCGACTGGATCCTGAGTAAAATTTCCAGTCCTGAATTTTTTAGCACGATTTTGTTTATCTATGACATTTTTGAGTGAAGGGAATAATTAAACATGGATTAATACTCTATCACTCAATGTCAAACATGCAAATGATGAAATGTGAGATGCAATCAAACATTCAATTTATCAAAATCAAGCAATCCCATCAACTTTCTTATTTTGCAAAAACTAGCTTCACTTAAGGGTTTTGTAAGAATATCAGCTATTTGATCTTCTGAAGGTATAAATTCTAATCTTATATCACCTTTTTGAGCATGGTCTCTTAAGAAATGATGTCTAATCTCTATATGCTTGGTTCTAGAGTGCTGAATAGGATTTTTGGTTAGGTTGATGGCACTAGTATTATCACAAAATATAGGAATATTTTTGAGACTCATGCCATAGTCTTCTAGTTGTTGTTTCATCCATAGTACTTGGGCACAACAACTGCCAGCTGCTACATATTCCGCCTCAGCGGTTGATAGTGCAACTGAATTCTGTTTCTTGGAGAACCAAGAAGTTAACATAGCACCTAAGAATTGGCATGTTCCACTTGTGCTTTTTCTATCTAACCTACATCCAGCAAAATCAGCATCCGAATATCCTACTAGCTCAAAAGATGATTCTCTAGAATACCATAATCCTATGGTCTGGGTCCCTTGTAGATATCTAAGGATTCTTTTTACTGCAACTACATGTGATTCCTTAGGATTAGATTGAAATCTAGCACACATGCACACACTGAACATTATATCAGGTCTACTTGCAGTCAAGTACAGTAAAGCACCTATCATGCTTCTATAATATTTAGAATCTACAGTTTTACCTCCTTCATCAAGATCAAGTTTGGTGGTTGTGCTCATAGGCGTTCCAATTGGCTTTGAGCTTTCCATCCCGAACCTCTTTAGTAGATCTTTGATGTACTTTTGTTGATTGATGAAGATACCTCCTTTTAGTTGCTTGATTTGCAGTCCAAGGAAGTAGGTAAGTTCTCCCATCATGCTCATTTCAAATTCACCTTGCATGCACTTTGCAAACTCTTGACACATAGATTCATTAGTAGCACCAAATATAATATCATCAACATATATTTGAACTATCAAAGTGTCATTTTTGTGAGTTTTTGTGAAGAGAGTTGTATCTATTTTTCCTCTTACAAAATCATTATCAATCAAAAATTTGCTTAGTCTTTCGTACCATGCCCTTGGAGCTTGCTTCAGCCCATATAAAGCCTTAGAAAGCTTGTAGACATGATTTGGAAGACTAGGGTTTTCAAAACCAAGAGGTTGTTCAACATAAACCTCTTCTTCTATAAAGCCATTTAAAAAGGCACTTTTCACATCCATTTGAAATAGCTTGAATTTATTAAAGCATGCAAAGGCTAATAACATTCGAATAGCTTCTAATCTAGCTACGGGAGCATAGGTTTCATCAAAATCTATTCCTTCCTCTTGGTTATATCCCTTAGCAACTAGTCTAGCCTTATTTCTAGTTACTATACCATTTTCATCCATTTTATTTCTATATACCCATTTAGTTCCAATAATTGAATGATCTTTAGGTCTTGGAACTAGTTCCCAAACATTGTTTCTCTCAAATTGATTTATCTCTTCCTGCATTGCAATTATCCAATCATTATCTTTTTCAGCTTCTATAAATGTCTTAGGTTCTACTTGAGACAAATAAGCTACAAAATTACAAATATTTCTAATGGAAGAGCGAGTTCTTACCCCTTGTGAAGGATCACCAATTACTTGATCAATTGGATGATGATTTACATACCTCCAATCCTTGGGTAGATTTTCCTCTTGTTGACTTGAGGATGGTTGGTCCAAATTTGGAGTTGCCATCCCTTCATTTGTTTGAGAAGAACTCACTTTTGGGTCAACAATGGGAGTAGAAGTTTCCATTCTTGGAATAAAATCTGCATCATCTTTAAAGGAAACTTCTCCACTACTCATTGGGTTAGATTCATCAATAGTTACATGCACAGATTCTTCTACTACTAGAGTTCTCTTATTGAAAACTCTATAAGCCTTACTAGTAGTAGAATATCCTAAAAATATCCCTTCATCGGTCTTGGAATCAAATTTACCCAAGTTAGTTTTATTGTTATTTAAGATGAAGCACTTACTACCAAAGGCACGAAAATAGGAAATATTTGGCTTTCTCCCTTTCCATAGTTCATAAGGAGTTTTATCAAGCAGGGGCCTTATCAAAATTCTATTTAAAATATAGCAAGAAGTATTCACGGCTTCAGCCCAAAAATATTTTGGTAAATTATTTTCACAAAGCATTGTTCTTGAAAATTCTTCTAGAACTCTATTTTTCCTCTCAACAACTCCATTTTGTTGAGGAGTTCTAGGAGCTGAAAAGTTGTGATTAATTCCATTTTCATCACAAAATTTTGAAAAGCTTTGATTTTCAAATTCTTTGCCATGATCACTTCTTATGCTTGAAATACAAATTCCTTTTTCATTTTGTACCTTTTTGCAAAACTTTTCAAATCCTTTGAAAGCTTCATCCTTATAAGCAATAAAAATAACAAAGGTATATCTTGAATAGTCATCAACAATAACAAGAGCATATTGATGGCCACCTAGACTAATGGTACTAATTGGACCAAATAAGTCCATATGCAAAAGTTCCAAAGGTCTAGTAGTTGAGACAACATTTTTTGCTTTGAAAGATATCCTTGATTGTTTTCCCATTTGACAAGCATTGCAAATTTTGTTTTTCTCAAAATTGATTTTAGGAAGACCAATAACTAAATCTTTTCTTGAAACAATTTTTAGCAAGTTCATATTTACATGACCAAGCCTTCTATGCCATAGCCATTGATTTTCACTAAAAGCAGGAAAACATTTTTCATTATTGGAATGTAAGGATTTCAAATCAACTATATAGACATTTTCATGTCTATGGCCAATGAATTTGATCTTGTTGCTCTTGATGTCTATAACTAGACAATGAGAGGTTTCAAATGTGACTTTATATCCTTTGTCACATAATTGACTAATGCTAAGTAAATTTGGCTTTAAGCTTTGTACTAGCAATACATTATCTAAAGTTGAGAAATCATTACCGACTTTTCCATGCCCGATGATCTTTATTTTAGTATTGTCTCCAATGGTCACAAGTCCACCATCTCTTAGAGTTAGCTCCTTGAATACGCTTTTATCACCGGTCATATGCTTCGAGCAACCGCTATCAAGGTACCAACAGTTACCTTTCTCCTTGGTATGAAGGCAAATCTACATCACACAAGGATATACGATAGCATTTTTAGGTACCCAAAATTTCTTGGGTCCTTTGGGGTTAGTCCTTGAAAATACGGTTCCTTTTGGGACCCATACTTTCTTAACAATATATGGTGCTCTATGAATATGTTGATGATGCACATACCTAGCATTATAGTCATAGTAATTTCTAGGAAATTTTACATGTGCATTCCTATAATCCTTAGGATGATAGTTCCTAGGATACATGATTCTACGGTAAGGGGTATGAAAATGCATGTCATTTCCAGAAAATGAACGATGATGCATTCTAGGATACATGCTAGCATATGTATGCAAGTTATTTCTAGAATAGCCATGATGGTGATTCCTAGGATGAGCAGAATGCATTCTTTGATTATACACATTGTTCCTAGAATGAGCATGATGATTATTTCTAGGATGTGTATGAGCATTTCTAGAATGAGCATACAAATAAGCATGAGTATTTTTAGGATGCTTCAATTTAGTATGATCATTTAAGTTTCTAGAGTTCCTCGGATTTATTAAGGGAGTGCTTTTAACAAGGTTAGGAGCTTTCGAAGTAGAAGCTCCATCTACACAAGAGGCTTTCATGAATAAGCTCTCTTTTGTTTTTTGTTTTCCCAATGGAGAATATCCTACACCAGATTTTCCTCCACTTAATCTTTGGGAAGAAAGCACTTCATCAAGTTTTTCTTTACCAAGCATAAGTCTAGATACAGTGCTGTTTAATTCAGAAATTTTATTTTTCAAATTCTCATTTTCATTTTTAAGAAAATCTTGAGACGAATTATACAGTAAAGATGATAATTTTTCTTTTTCTTCTTTAAGAACTATCATTTCCTTAGAAAGAGATGATACTTCTTTCTTAAGAACAGAATTTCTAGAATCAAATTTCTTTAATTCTTCATGCATTTCATTTATGACTTCTAGTAATTCTTCACTACTAGTAACAATATTATTTTTTGAAGAGGGAGAAGATGTTACCTCACTTTCATCATCGATTGCCATTAAACAGAGGTTGGCAATCTCTTCGTATCCAATTTCTTTGTCTGATGACTCATCTTCTTCGTCATCGCTCCAGGTAGTTGCTACCATAGCTTTCTTCTTGAAGCCCTTGTATGGTTTGCTTGAAACTGGACAGTCAGCTTTTATATGTCCTGGCTTCTTGCAGCCATAGCACATAAGTGGTTCCCTTTTTGAGGTGGGATCCTTTGAGTAAGGTTTCTTGCTTTTCTTCAAGAACCTATGGAATCGTCTGGTGATTAAAGCCATTTCACCATCCTCTTCACTGCTCTCTGCTTCTTGTTCTAATTCATTTTCTTTGTTGCTCGTAGAAGCTTTGAGAGCAATTTGCTTCTTCTTCTTCTCATCATCATTGACGATGGGAGTCATTTCTTCCATCTCGTATGTCAATAATGACCCAAGCAGCGTCTCAACATCAAGCTTGTCAAGATTTTTGGCCTCTTGAATGGCTGTCCTCTTTGGTTTCCATTCTGGAGGTAGAGATCTTAAGATTTTTCTGGTTAGTTCAACTTCCTCAATATTCTTGCCAAGCAATTTTAAACTATTTATAATAGTAGTAAATCGTGAGTGCATTTCAGAAATGGTTTCATTAGGAGACATCTTAAAAGATTCATATTCAGAAATTAGCATGTAAATTTTAGACTTTTTTACTTCACTTGTTCCTTCATATGTGACTTGCAATTTGTCCCATATTTCTTTAGCAGAAACGCATGCAGATATTTTGTTATATTCAGAAATATCTAAAGCACAATGTAGCATGCTTGTTGCTCTGCTATTGAGAGACATTGTTCTACAATCCTCGTCAGTAAACTCAGTTTTGAGTTTAGGCATTGTATGAAGAGTCTCTCCAATAACTATTTCTTTTGAGGGAATTTTAGGTCCCTCTTCTATAATTCTCCATAGATTGTAATCTTGTCCTTCGACGAAGATTTTCATTCTATTTTTCCAGTAGTTATAATTTGATCCATTGAACAATGGAGGTCTAGTATAAGAGTGTCCCTCAGAGTAGCTATTTGCTGCCATTGGATCAACTCTAGGAATTTAAGCCTTATAAAGAGAACGAGGCTCTGATACCAATTGTAGCTCGAGGTTTCAACCCAAGAGGGGGGGTGAATTGGGTTTTTAAAAAAACTTATGCGGAATTTATACAAGTTTATAAAAACTGATAAGCAACAAATAATTGATACAAGTAGAAAGCTGTAAATAAAGAGTTTAAGGAAAGAGGATGCAAACACAGTTATAGTGGTTCGGCAATATCGGATTCGTTCCGACCCTACGTCCACTCTCTTCAAGGAACTCCTTGAAGTAATCCACTAAGAAATCTTAGTCGCACAACTTAGCCGGGTGTTGCACAAACCGTACACAAGCAATTTACAGGAATTGCTTAAACCGAAAAATCCCCTTCCTTTCGGAAGTTTCCCCTTCCTCTCGGAAGTAATCCCTTTACAAAGATGGTGTAAAGTAAAAGGTAGAGAGACAACAAATGAAAGCTTATTACAACAGAAATGTCTCTCTTTCAAAGTAAAGCTTGAAGAAATGGCTCAATAAGATTATTTCAAAGCTTTTTGTGTTTCAAGAGTATAAAAACTTGATTATATGAGATCAACTCTTTTTGAATATGTGCTGCTTGTTATTGAATGCTTTGCTGAGAGGGTTTATATAGCAATCAATTAATATGGCCGTTTTGGACTTTAATTTGAAAAAGATTTACTTTAAAACGTTCAGATTTGGAGTCCAACGGTCATATTTTTGAACTACCAGTCGACTGGGTCGAGATACCAGTCGACTGGGTTCACTTGAAAAATATACGTTTTCAGACCTTCTGGGTATCCAGTCGACTGGTATATATCATCCAGTCGACTGGGGACTTTCTGTCCATTGTGCCAGTCGACTGGGTTGATTCATCCAGTCGACTGGGAAATTACTGGTCAAAGTACCAGTCGACTGGGTTAATTCATCCAGTCGACTGGGTACCTTCTGACCCATATACCAGTCGACTGGTATATGTACCCAGTCGACTGGGTTGTCTTCCAACCCAGTTTTTCTTCTGTTTTTCATTAAAAACATTTTAAAATTAATGGGTTTAGAAAAACCATTTGTGTTTGAGCCATTAAACAAGCTAATACAATGTATGAGTGAGACTTACATTGGTTCTAAACCTTAAGACCTATACTAGATCTTCAGTCTTCACTTGATACTTGATTTGGTTCGAGTTTTTGCACTTTGTTCCTTGGTTGAATGTGTTTGATCCTTAATACAACTTAGTTTAAACATGTTAGTTAAATAACAGTTGTGTTTTGCCATCATTAAAATACGGGCGAGGGTCAACACCTTTGATGGAGGAAATTTTTTTATTGGGACATAACTTTATGGTGAAAATTATTAGTCATGGGAAGGTGAAGTTGAAGATGAATGATGGGACGGTCAAGACACTTTTAGGTGTGATGCATATTTCGAGCCTCAGCAGAAACCTGATGTTAGTTAGCAAGGTGACAGATGGGGGAGTGAATTTCAGTTGTGACAAAAATTCGTGCAAAATGACTCGTGGATCGCTAGTAATCACACGAGATGTTTGGAATGGTACGTTGTACAAGTTGCTGGGAAGTACAGTACAAAGTTAGTATAGTGGAGATTTTATCTCTGAGGAGGCGATTGATGATGAGATGAAGTCCTCTATGTTGTGGCATCAAAGGCTTGGGTATATTGGTGAAAATTGACTATCTACTTTATCATCGAATCAGATGGTGAAGGGAGTCCCAGATTGCTCTATGGGATTTGGTTTCTGTGAGCATTGTCTACATGGCAAGCAGAACCGTGTGAGTTTTAAGTCCACTGGCATTAGGGTGAAAGGTATTTTGGATTTGATACATAGTGATGTGTTTGGGCTAATTCCGATCCAATCTCTTGAGAAATCAAGGTATTACTTATCTTTCATTGATGATTTTTCAAGATATGCATGGATTTACTTCAATAAAAGTAAAACTGAAGGATTTGATAAGTTCCATGAGTTTAAAGCATTGGTAGAAAATCAGATTAAAGAAAGATAAAGGTACTGAGAACAAATAATGAAGGGGAATTTTGCTCAGAAAAGCTTGAGCAATTCTGTATGGCAAGCGACATTGTAAGACGAAAAATAACTCCATATACACCTCAATAGAATAGGTGGCCAAGAGACTCAATCGGTCACTCATGAAGAAATCAAAGAGTATGTTGAGTTATACAGGCTTGGAGCCGGAGTTCTGGGCAAAGGCGATGACTACGACATGTTATTTGAAAAACATGTTACCTATATCAGCTTTGCAGGATCAAACACCGTTTGAGGCACTATTCGGGAAGAAGCCGAGTTTGGCTCATGTTAGGGTGTTTGAGTGTAATGCTTATATGCATGTACCAAAAGAAAAGAGGAACTAACTTGACAACAAATCAGTGAAATTCATTTTCATTGGTTATAAGGATGGGATCAAGGGGTACAAGTTATGGAATCTAGAAAATATGAGTACAGTTTTCAGTAGAGATGTTGTGTTCAGAGAAACATAAAAGGATGTGGCGACTATCCAAGATGTACTGGAACAACCAAAGCAAGTTCAGATTGATCTTAGCCTGGGAGATAAAGAGTGGGAGACTATCCCACTGACTGCATCGGATACTTCAGATTCTGAGTTAGTTGGGTCTAAGCACGATATTCATGTTTCTGATGTAGAGAATAATGATTCAGATACTGGCTCTAGGGTAAAGACGACACCTGTTATAAGGAGATGCACATGGGTTAGGAGGCCATCCATCAGGTATTCCTTGCAATGCATTATATACTTTAAATATTACTAGTGATGATCTTAGCATAGTGAAAGAGACGAGGACCTCAGAGAATGAAAATCTGTGGGAAGATGCTATGAAAGAGGAGATGCAGGCATTAGACAAGAATGAAACGTGGAGCCTTATGAAATTACCTAGAGATAGAAAGGCAATTGGGTGAAAATGGGTTTTCAAGAAGAAAACAAATGCAGATGGAATGGTAGAAAAGTACAAGGCATGTCTGGTTGCAAAGGGTTACTCGCAAATAGAGGGAATTGACTTAGTGAGATATTTTCCCCGGTAGCAAAGTTAACATCTATCAAATTTGTCTTATCCATGGCAACTACTTATGATCTAGAGGTCGAGCAACTAAATGTGAAAACAACTTTCCTTCACAAAGGGAAATTTACATGAAATAACCTGAAGGTTTTGTGAGCAAAAGCAAAGAAGAGCTGATTTTTAAATTGAATAAGTCTTTGTATGGACTAAAGCAGTAACCACGAATGCGGTACTAGAAGTTTGACACATATGCCATTCAGCTTGGGTTCACTCACAGCTATGTTGATTACTACGTTTATGTGAAAAGTTTAGGGGTTGATTTTGTCATTTTAACCTAGTACGTTAATGATATGCTGTTGATTGGAAATAACAAGAAGATGATTAGCACTATGAAGGCATCGTTGGCGAAGTAGTTTGACATGAAAGACCTAAGACCAACAAACTTTATCTTGGGCATGCAGATAAAGAAGGATCGTAAAAATCGAAAATTGTGACTAAGTAAGAAGAAGCATATTGAAGAAGTGTTGAAGAAATTTAATATGTCTGACAGCAAGCCAGTAGGGATTCCCATGCCTTTGGGAACCAAGTTATCTACAAAACAATCTCTAAAGACGAAGGAGGAAACTGAAGATATGGTGCACGTACCTTATGCTAGTGCGGTTGGAAGCTTGATGTACGCCATGGTGTGTATGAGACCAGATATTTCCCAAGCAGTGGGAGTATTGAGCAGATATATGTCTAATATTGGGAAAGAGCATTGGACTGCAATCAAGAGAGTTCTTAGATATCTTCGTGGCATGTCAAAGTTTGCATTGTGTTATGGAGGTATGGGAGGTAAGAAGAATCTTGATATTGTAGGATCGATTGATGTTGACCGGAGATGAGATATTAATAGCAGAAGGTTTACAAGCGGATATGTGTTCAATCTATTTGGTGGGGTGATGAGTTGGATGAGCAAGAGGCAAAGTGCTGTTGTTCTTTCATCCACAGAAGCAGAGTATATGACAATAACTAATGCTGGAAAGGAAATGGTTTGGCTTCAAAGGTTGGTGCTTAGCTTGGGTTTAAACAAGAAGCAGTGAAGGTGAAATGTGACAATCAAGATGTTATTTTTTTAGCAAAGAATCATGCATTTCATTCACGGACGAAGCACATTGATATCCAATATCACCTCATTCGGGAAAAGATTGAAGAAAATGCAATAATCTTGGAAAAAGTCGATACAGTAGTGAACAACGTAGATTTATTAACTAAAATAATTAGTCTAGCAAAGTTCAGAGTTCTAGGAAGTTTTCCATGTGTGTGAAGTATTTACCAAGCGAGAAATTGTTAGAGTTGGTGCATAGTTCACGGGTCCATATCTGTGGAACCCTCGATGACCACGAGATTAAGTTACAATTAAAAGTGTGATATGCAAATAGATGAAAATAAGACCTTCATAAATTAGTCTCCCCAAAAATACTTCATAAATTAGTTTGGGGATTAGTTTCCAAATGCGATGACTTGGGAAGAACGAAAATAATAAAAGCTTTAAAATCAGAAATCCAATTCTCCGATTAAACAACGCCGTAATTTTTTCCAACCCTTCCTTGACAAAATACTACTACTCAACACTCTCTTTTTCCCGTCATTGCAAAGTTCCAACCGTAGTTTTAATAAGTTATAGCGCAAACCAATTTCTACGATACCAACGAAGCTCCCGCATCTTTCAGCCTCCTTTAAGACCTCCGCCAAATTTAGCGGCGATTTATCCAACCTCCTATACTTACGAGAGACAAACTCAAAAACCGTTAATATCTCACACTAATATTTTTAATCCCTCAAAAAACACCTCCAATTCCTCACTGTCTCTTTCTCTCTTGTTACAGATATGGCTCAGGTGGTGGCCTCTAGATCGATTCAGGGTTCTCTGTTGAGCCCTAGCTGTGGATCCGTACAAGACCGTGTCGAAAAGCTAAAGCCTGCGAGCTTCGCTTCGAAGGTGCTGGCACGTGAGGAGAAGAAGATCAAACGAGTCGTTCTTAGGAGCACTCGAATCACTGCTAAGAGATCCGCACGTGCCGAGCCTGAGGTCATTCCGGTGTCTCCTGAGGATGTACCGAAGGTTTGTGCTACTTGTTGCTTTTTGATCTTTGTCTTGGTTTTCTGTATGGTTGCCGAGAATGTGTGGGAAATAGTCGGAACTAAAAAGTATTGAATTTTGATTGTAAAGAGCTTCACTTTTAAGGTTAGTTAAGGCAGGCTACGTTTGGTTGCTGAGAAATTGCTTAGAAACGAGAAACAATAACAAGCTTTAGAATTGGAACTTGAAGACTTAGAAGTTAGAAAACGTAGGAGAAGGTCATTTTTTTTTCTTCTTTAAATCTGAGTTTTAATTCTCGATTTGATTAATCGGTAACGGCTATCTGATCGATACTTTTTCCGATTACTATAATTATGCCACGGCTGTTTTGCATTTTGTCTATGTTTCATGGTAACTTTTTTTTGATTTACTTGTGCTGAGGGTTAATGAACATTGTTTGGTTGCTGAAAGAATATCAGAAAAGAAAAGAGCATCAAAATTTTAAATACTGATTGTTTTAGTTTGGATTTGAAGAAGAAAAAAAAAGGTAATAAAGTGTATGATTTCATGTACTCAACGGGTGGAAATAGTGCTACGTTGAATGAATGCACCCTGTGTTCTTTATGATCCAGTTACTCACACTGAAGGAGCATATAGTTTTGTGAGAAATTCATTGGAAACTGGAAGTTGTAACTCAAAATGTTTTTTCCAATTTGTTATCAGAGAGATGAGCATATTCAGCATTTGCGGGGATTACAACAATTAGGTGACACATCAGTGGGCATGTGGTCCAAGCCTACAGTTAGACGTAAGACAAAGATTGTTTGCACTATCGGTCCTTCAACCAACACAAGAGAAATGATACGGAAGCTGGCTGAGTCTGGAATGAATGTTGCTCGATTGAATATGTCTCATGGAGACCATGCGTCTCATCAGAAAGTTATTGATTTAGTTAAAGAATACAATGCAGAATCCAAAGACAACACCATTGCAATCATGCTCGACACTAAGGCAGGTTTCAGTTCAAATTGATAATTATTCTTTCTATAAAACATGATATGATGTATACTTCTTTTAAGTTTTCTTAAATTATCATCAATCGATAGTTCTGTTAATTTTTCTCTTTGTTATTTGGTGTTCTTGTTATCAGGGCCCAGAGGTTAGGAGTGGGGACTTACCACAACCAATCACATTAGCAAGTGGGCAAGAGTTCACTTTTACGATTCAGAGAGGGGTTGGCATAGCTGATAGTGTTAGTGTTAACTACGATGATTTTGTTAATGATGTAGAAGTGGGTGACATGCTCCTTGTTGATGGTATGCTAACGTGATACTTCTACAATACAAAGAAGTTTAAAAGATCTATATTGTACTCATTTAATAAGAGTAATGTCTCTGAAATGAGAGCACTTCTCAAGATTCATGTATGCATGCTTATATACCAAAAGTTTAGGAACAATAAAAGATTTGTTCTCATGATTAATTATTAATAAGGTCCAGTGACTCTTGATTTACATTGTAGGTGGTATGATGTCATTTTTGGTGAAGTCCAAAACAGCAGATTCGGTTAAATGTGAAGTTATCGATGGTGGAGAGCTTAAGTCCAGGCGACATTTAAATGTTCGGGGGAAAAGCGCGACCTTGCCTTCAATTACTGGTTGGACCTTTAACTTCTTCGTATTGTTAATTTTTTTTCCCTTTCTTTTGGTGGGGGTGCAGAGGTGGCTGGTTAGGTGGCACTGAAGCGTTTTTGCCTTTGCTATACTTATTTGTTTGCACCAATTTGCTTCAGAAAAGGATTGGGATGATATCAAATTTGGAGTGGACAATAAAGTTGACTTTTATGCTGTTTCCTTTGTTAAAGATGCACAAGTGGTTCACGAGTTGAAGAATTATCTGCAAAGTAAACATTCGGATATGATCTTATACTTTAAAATACATGGTTGATGTTTTGCTTCATGTTCTCCATTTATAAAGCTTTTTTCTTTTGATTTGGCAGGCTGCAATGCGGATATTCATGTAATTGTAAAAATTGAAAGTGCAGACTCTATACCAAATTTGCACTCAATTATCTCAGCATCAGATGGGGTGATGACCTTAATTTTTTCATTTGCATCATTGCATTGCTGTAAATTTGATGGTTTATTATTACATATAGCCAATGGGTATAGCAATCACAATTGATTATGCAACTCTTTGAGCTTTTTTATTATCTTTCTGCATATCACTTATTCGCTTACTAATAATTTTCCCTCTTCATCCCTTTTCCATAGTTTATTTATTTTTCTAATAATTAATTGGTTTGCATTTCTGTTGTTGCTTTTGAACAAATCTGGGCAAATGGAGTTATTAGTGGTTGCGGATTATTTTGACTACAGTACAATATTTGTGATCCAGGAGAATTTGGCATTAAATAATTGCAAATTGGTTATAAAAAAAAGTAATTGCAAACTGAATTTGAAACATTTCATGAATCATATGGGCTCCATATCCATATTGATATTTGCATTGTAGTGACTTGTATACTTTAAGCTTTAAGTCCTGGTCTTCTTAATTTAGGCAATGGTTGCAAGAGGTGATCTTGGTGCAGAGCTCCCTGTTGAGGAGGTTCCGCTTCTGCAGGTAGGGTAATTTTCTGACTGAAGAGTGGATAGCAACATCATTTATCCGAAGTTCTTTGAACACCTGGCAGAAACAGGAAGTTGTGTTATGATGTAACATTCATAATTGTAATTGTTTGAAAATGTAGGAAGAGATTATCAGGTTGTGCCGTAGCATGGGAAAAGCTGTTATCGTTGCCACAAATATGCTTGAAAGTATGATAGTTCATCCAACACCAACCCGAGCAGAGGTATCAGACATTGCAATTGCTGTTCGTGAGGGTGCTGACGCTGTAATGCTTTCCGGAGAAACTGCTCATGGGAAGTAAGTTATATATATATATATATATATATATATATATATATATATATATATATATATATATATATATATATTAGAATGTCAGTTGGATCTGACTGAAAGGAATTGTTGATGAACTTTGTGTATCGTTGAGTAGCAGCTGTCTTGTCCTAGGCTGAAGTTGTTAGTACTTGCATGCTGTAACCATAGACAATTGTACTCACACTTTTTAAGAAATTTCACTTCCTTTCAGGTTCCCATTGAAAGCTGTGAAAGTTATGCACACTGTAGCATTACGGACAGAAGCAACCATTGCTGGTGGTAACATGCCTCTCAATCTTGGTCAAGCCTTCAAGGTCAGTTAACAAGACAACATATATTTTTGATGCTGCATTGTCTCTGTATGCTTTGTTTTTATTCTGTCTCTTCACTAAACCTGAATACTTACTCTAAGCTTTACGTTACTTGTAGAACCATATGAGCGAGATGTTTGCATACCATGCAACCATGATGTCAAACACACTCGGAACCTCAATTGTTGTCTTCACCAGAACTGGTTTCATGGCTATACTATTAAGCCATTATCGACCTTCTGGCACTATATTTGCCTTCACAAATGAGTGAGTTTCTTATGCCTTGAATCAAACATTTGCATTGATGCAGTCAGTATGATGTTTGCCTGAGGTTATGGTGCATAACAATGGACCTTTATTCCAAATTCCAGAGGCATTAATGGTTTACGTTCTTGTCTGGATTGAGTTGCGTAATTAAAGAAAAATGAAGTCTAAATAAACTCATGCTCCGTTTTTCCTGGAAATAGTGGCATTATAATTGTCCATCCTGTCCGAGTCTAACTACCTGAGTAGTTAATGTATAATAACTGAATTGACCAAATTATCATTAGATCCATAGAATACTTGATGCTGGAGTCTATTAGGTGGTGAATGTTATGTTTACCATTTATTTGCTACTGTGCTGCATTCGCAATCCTACACCCAAGATGCTTATGTCATGTATGAGTTGAATTGAGGATCTGGGTGTATGAATTTGAAAATTGACTAATCATATGACTTCTATGGCCCATGAAGGAAGAGGATACAACAGAGACTCGCTTTGTATCAAGGAGTATGTCCCATACACATGGAGTTTTCAGATGATGCTGAAGAAACCTTTGCAAATGCCTTAGCTTTGCTGCAGGTGAGGTCTCACTACAAAATCATACATCAAAATCCTTTAATTAGCTGGTAACTAAGATACCTCCTTGGCCTATGAATTTCGTCCGTGGTTAACCTAAACCAATCTTTGAGTGGTTCTTTTTCAGGTTCAAGTTGGAATTTTGTAATGTGTTAACATTCAAAACCAACATGTACCTTTTGCTGGGTTGTGGGATGCATTGGGCTTTTAGGGACAGACCTATCAACCGTTATGGGATTCATTTTAACCTTGCACTTAGTTTTTCTGTTCCTTGTCTTGTATCATTTTCATACGCGCAATTGCTTCTATTTGCCTCACATGGGATTTATTCAACCAGTCCAATCTGTGCTTTTAAATTAAACAAATGATGCCAATGTTTTTCATATACAGAAGCAAGGGATGGTGAAGGAGGAAGAAGAAGTTGCACTTGTTCGGAGTGGCAGACAGCCTATCTGGCGATTCCATTCCACACATAATATTCAGGTCCAGAAAGTGTAAACACAGAGGACTGAGAACGTATCCGACTGAGTTATCTTCCTCCTACTAGGATCCTTTCCACATCCATTTTTTTCCACCCGGTATATGTTTTTATGCCTTTTTTAGAATATTCATGAACTCTTGATAGCCTTGTTTGTGCAGTCTGACTCTTGTTGCGTTGCGTTCTTAATATAATTGGAGTCGGATATCCGACAATCAAGAAAGCATGCTTCTGCTTTCTTGTTCTGAAGCTTAACCATTGTCTGTCAATGGTGTGGACATTAACTCCAGATTTCTACTTTCAGTTCAAATACAACCATTGAAAACGAACAGGTAATAGTCAACTAGAATTGCAAAAGTGGTACTACATATTACAAAAGAAAAAAAAAAGCATGCTTCTGCTTTCTTGTTATGAAATGGATGCTTTTTGCGTCCTTGTTTTATTTTAATATTTAGAGTAGACTCGAGCTGGACTAAAGAGTCCTAACCAGATTAAGGTCTACATTTTTTCATACGCTTGACTTGATGGAGGTACTATATCCATTCTTATCGTCATAAAACTTTGACCAAATCATAACTCCTCCATACTTGGGTGATTTCTTTATCGCCGGAAGGATCTGAGAAGTTAGTACATTTGGTGGAATATATCCACTTCCGGCAGCCGCCGGTGCCGCTGGCAACCCTAAAAATATCTTCCCTGCCTTGATCTGGGAGGTCCATCTGTTCCACGAGTCAATAAGGCTTTTAGTATTACCAGAACTATATTGACACTGGGGGTTATTGTAAAATTGAACCCAAACATAGTCAAAAAGCCCTGTATTAAGAGCAGCCGCCAGATGACTATCAGGAAATGGACATTGAGGAGCTGCAGTTAAATACACCTTTCTTCCTCTGCTGCTATATGCAGATAAGGACCTTGCAAGATCATCATAAAATTGCGTCGAACCGAGCTCGATATCGAAGTCAATACCATCTAATACTGCAGAACCTAAGGGACGAGAAGCAGAATTTCCGCCCAAGAAATTGTTCCATAAATAATCTGCAAGGTTTTTGGCATCAGCTTTGGAAGCTAGAGTGTAAGTATTTGTTCCACCGCCAAGAGAGAGCATGACTTTGATTCCTCTGTTTTGGCAATTTGTTATGCCAGTGCTGACTCTGGTGCAGGTTCCGGATGCTGGGTCACAATGACCTGCGAGGTTGATTTGAGGGGTTTGGCCATTGCCAAATTTGGAAAGGAAGGCTATGTTGACGTAGGAATATTTGCCTGTGGCACATGTGTCGGCTAAGGTTCCTTCGTTTCCGTTTTGACCCCAGTAGATGGCTATACCACCACCATGAGAGGTTTCAATTAGTGATAGGAATAAGAGAAGAGGAAGGAGGAGTACAGAGGCTTGAGGTTTACTGGCCATTTCTGTTTACTGATGATCTTGTGTTGTGGTAAGCTCCCTTTTATAGAGTTTTAGAATGCTCGTGATATTCTATAAAAAAAAAGTGTTTTTTTTTATATAAATAGAAAGGAATGTTTTTAACATTTTGGTCATAAAAACCAAAATTTATTGGCTAAAACAAGTAGTGGTATCAAAAGAACCATACAGTTTAAAGTGGCCCGTGACTAAAACAATTAACCGACGACGGAGGGCCACAAAGACTTGGGAGTTGACCCTGTTTTCTGGATTTTTAGCTGGCTTTTCATTTATTACTATAAGCTTAGCTTTCCTTGAGATTTCTTACCAAAAGATGTACGCAAAAGATGTTATTTAATGCTCTAGAAGGTATAAAGAAGTTAACTAATGCAATTTCCAAGTCTGTATGAAAAATGGAAGCAAATGGTAGGGTTTTCCAGCCCAAAAGTTTGAAATGTAATTCCCCAAAGGGCAGGACTTGGTTTTGAGTCCCCACTCTGTTCACAATTGATGGCTATCAGTCACCATTAAACCATTGTACCCACTAAAAAAGAAAGAGAAAAAAAATTAAAAAAATTCAAACCAAATCAAACCAAATCAAATATAAAAAAGAAAATTTAATCTAAGAGGATTTGTTTGGCAGCATAACTGTATAAGTAGGTCATCTTCATTGATTTTCTGATTGTCAGTTGTGGACTAAAGGAATCATAGATTGGTCATGAAAATAAAGCACAACCCAAAATTTACGCCCTTTAAGTCAAACGTAATCTGAAAGTGCTTAATGAAATGCGTTGTGGTTGGCATGCTATGTTATTCTATTATAAATAAGAGTACAACAATAATTTCGTATTCCCTCTAGAAAAAACAATAATTTCGTGATGGAATATAAATAATGTCGAGCTTTCTTATATCATAACTCTAGGTTTTAATATAATTTTGAAACCCTAGTCTTAATTCTTTAAGAGTCCATTTGGAATAAAATAAAAATAAAATGAGAATAAAATTTATTTTATTTTTAAATGAATTGAAAATTAAATTTACTTAAAAATGAATTGAAATGAATATTTATGTTTGATTTTCTTATTTTAAATTATTTGAATTCTCACTAGTGAAATAAATGAAAAAATCAAAAGAAAGAGAAAGAAGGAAAGGGGAGGGAGGAGTGAAGGAGATAGAAAAAAAAAGTATTTTGATCAATGTAGCTTTTTACTCTCTATTTTTTAGAATTCATTTATAAACTATATCAATTTTAATAGATTTTACAAGAAAATTCCATAATGGATTCATTTTGAAATAAATTCCAAAGTTTTTTTTTTTCCAAATATGAGTACTATAGAATTTGAAATAAATTCTATAAAAACGGTAGAATTCATCTGTTCTAAACAAAGTTTAAGCTTCATCCAACCTTGTGAAAATTCCGTTTGGTTTAAATAAATTCCACAATTTCTTTGCAACGCTTTTTCAAAACTTTTTAGGTTAATACAACTTGTATCTTTACTTACCAAAGATTGAAACGGTTTGTTTATCAAACTTTTGAATCTCATATGAAGTGGTAGAAGACATCGTGCCCAAATCAATCTTAACGATAGTTTTGATACCAGTTTGTTAAGAATAAAACAGTGAAAAATAAACACGTCCACGGATGGTAAGAGATATTCACCATATCAAATGGTGTATAAAAGATCTTGAGAGATAGAACTCTCAAATCCTAATCTCTAATTCACCCAAGTGACGGCTACAACAAACTGAATGTGTTTTCTTTCACCCAAGATTGTCTTACAATAGCTTTTAACAACCCCTGTTTATACTGTTGTATTTTTGCTCAAATCCATACAAGGATTTCTAATTGATTTGTATAAAGTGGTTTTTTATTTTATAGTTGCTTATTCTAGTAGAAATAGTAGTAGTTTTCTATACTATTGTTATTTTCCTACTAGTATTAGAAAAATCTTCTTTGAGAAAGTTCGAGACACAATCATAATTCCAATATACATTGTAAATTAGAGAGGTTTACTACTTGAGCTAGGTTGGGAGCCTGGGGTGTATTGGGGTTTTGGGTTATAAAGAGAACACTTATAATTAGAGCTAGGTTGAGAGTTTTGGGTGTATGGGGCTTTTGGGTTGTGATCGAGGTAGTGAGAGTTTAGCAACTTTGCTCATAATTTGAATATTAGTAAAGTTGTGGATTTGTTGATGAACGTAGGCAAAAAAGTTTTCGAATCACATTAATTATGATGTCTTACTCTTTATTTTATTTGTTTATTTAATTATTGTAGTTGTGTTTTTTGCCTAGAATTTTAGAAGGTGGATTTTAGAAAAATATCCCAATATATACAATATGTGAAATAGGCTAAAGTTGCAATCGGACCAGAGAAAGAATACAAAACAAGCACAAACTTGTATTTAACATGATTTATCAAATATATGACAGACACTATTTGTTGATTAGCACACAATAATAGATGTAATAAGAGGCCTGACATTGTTTGCGAATTGACAAATAATAGACTTCATCTATATACGATTGGCAAAGAATGGAATTTGAGCCGAAAAAACAACAAAACCTAATAACGTATTAGTAATCAGAGAGTAGAAAACAATTTAACCATTAAATATCTAATCGGAACGATTGTCTCATTGACCTTAAACGTGACTCAATGGCTCCTTTTGTATCTATCTTTTGGTGCTTCCAACTAGTTAATTTCCACACAAAAAATTAGTATCACCGAGTCAAGGTCTTCAAGACCAAATTCATTTTTTGGTTATAGTGCAGCTCCTTTGCTACATCACTCATCTTGTGCTCAAGTCTTCTCTATCCAAAAGATGGATTAGTCTTTGGTGATTGATTTAATCAAACAGGCAAAAAAACTTGTCTTCAGGTGAAAAACTTTCAAGTCTTGCAAGATGTTGATTTTTGTTAGTACTTATGGAGATTTAGTACATTTGCCTTTAGTCCTGCCACAAATTAAGAAGGCTATTCTTTTGAATTAGAATTTATCTCTGAGTGATTGCAGGTATAAACTTGAAGATAGAATTGTTCGATGGATGCCACATTACTACTATAAATGACATAACATCCATCAAACGAGGTATAGATTACTCAATTATTAGAGAGGAACATACCCAACACTAAGAAACAAAGATTGAATCTTAACCCGCTGGTATCTACACTGCTCCATCTATTCTAAGTAATTTTCAAGATTTTTAGTACAATAAACACATTTGATAAATTGATATGGCTTATTATCTAATATGTCAAGCTAATAATAGCAACATGTTTGATCATTAACATTAATTATACAATCTAGTCCCTTGCGGACAACATTCTTTTTAAACATTTCAGTTCATTTGGTTTGTGGAATGCTTAAAGAAGTTTTAGTTTATGTAACGAATAATCAATTCAGAAGTTACATATATTCAGTGTGATTCTTTTCCTTTTTCTAGAAATTTTTCTGATTAATTTGAGCCGAAAGTAATAACATTAAGTTTATTTATAAGTTACAACCAAACTTTAAATCTCAGTCATTCTCTGTGCCTGAAAAAATTTAATTATTGTATATTTGTAGGTGCAAAATGAATAATGTACTATAGAAGTGGAAATTAAGCAATAAAGATGTTGTGGAAGAAGGTGGTCACAGCCAAACTATAAGCTTAGCTTTCTTTGAGATTTTTTACCGTTAACAACTAGTATAAATAGTTATGATTAAATCGCATAATGAATTGGTTATTTACCTTTTTTGTTTCATTTCCTGTTAGTTCTTGTCTTTCTCCGATGATAAGGAAGCCAACATAAGCTGCATCTGGATTGAAAAAGTTGGAAGCTTTGTTAATAATTTTTAAAATTTTTATTAGTAATGTTAATGGAGTGAAACCAAAACCTTTTATTAGAAAAGGAGGTTCATTTCGAGCTTATTATTGCTTGATCTCTTTGTGCATCTCAAATTAATGTTTTTTCTTTTTTTTGCAACATGTACACAAAAGATGTTATTTAATGCTCTAGAAGGTATAAAGAAGACAACTAATGCAATTTCCAAGTCTGTACGAAAAATGGAAGCAAATGGTAGGGTTTTCCAGCCCAAAAATTTGAAATGCAATTCCCCAAAGGGCAGGACTTGGTTTTGACTCCCCACTCTGTTCACAGTTGATGGCTATCAATCACCATTAAACCATTGTACCCCACTAAAAGAGAAAGAGACAAAAAAAAAATTAAAAAAATTCAAACCAAACCAAATTAAAAAAGGAAATTTAATCTAAGAGGATTTGTTTGGCAGCATAACTGCATAAGTAGGTCATCTTCCTTGATTTTCTGATTCACTTGTGAACTAAAGGAATCATAGATTGGTCATGGAAATAAAGCACAACCCAAAATTTACGCCTTTAAGTCTAACGTAATATCATAGTGCTTAGTGAAATGCGCTGTGGTTCTCATGCGATGTTATTCTATTATAAACAAGAGTACAACAATAATTTCGTATTCCCTCTAGAAAAAAACAATAATTTCGTGTTGGAATATAAATAATGTCGAGTTTTCTTATATCATAACTCTAGGTTTTAATATAATTTTGAAACCCTAGTCTTAATTCTATAAGAGTCCATTTGGAATAAAATAAAAATAAAATGAGAATAAAATTTATTTTATTTTTAAATGAATTGAAAATTAAATTTACTTAAAAATGAATTGAAATGAATATTTATGTTTGGTTTTTTTATTTTAAATTATTTGAATTCTCACAAGTGAAATAAATGAAAAAATCAAAAGAAAGAGAAAGAAGGAAAGGGGAGGGAGGAGTGAAGGAGATAGAAAAAGGGATTAACCGGAGGGAATGGCTTCCAGGCACAGTGGGTGCAGGGAGTCGTGTTGCGAATGGAGAGTAGCAATGCAGAAGCTCGCAGGAGTGCGAGAGGGATTAGGCCACCCTGCACGAACTGGTCGGGGGCTGGAGCCGCTTCTCTGATGAGCCCAAGGCAAGGTGAAACCAGTTGGTCTCAAGAAATAGTACGGACAGATTGAAGGCTGTCCTCGTAGAGGCGGGGCACCGCACAGGCTGAGTGTCATGCTGATAAATGACCCTGTGACAAAGAGGAATGCATTCCAATGAGGTGTTTCCAAGCCTAAGGTCACACGGTTGGCGACTTAAGTTGGCAGCCCGTGACAAATGGTATCAGAGCAGGTCTCATATCTTCAACTGCGTGCGCGCATTGGCCGAGCACTTGTTGAGAGTACAAGCAGGCAGGGTATACACGTGCTCGCCATGCACTTGTCGAGAGAACAAGCAGGCAGGGAGTAAGGAGTTGGATGTGTGGGTCTTGGGATGAAATGTTGCCGAAGGTACGCTTGCACGAGGGTGTGCAAGATTTTTAATAGGGGGAGTATGTCGCACCCCTAAAATCGGGATTGACCGAAGGGAACAGCTTCCAGGCACAGTGGGTGCAGGGAGTCGTGTTGCGAATGAAAGTAGCAATGCAGAAGCTCGCAGGAGTGCGAGAAGGATTAGGCCACCCTGCACAAACTGGTCGGGGGCTGGAGCCGCTTCCCTGATGAGCCCAAGGCAAGGTGAAACCAGTTGGTCTCAAGAAATAGTACTGACTGATTGAAGGCTGTCCTCGTAGAGGCGGGATGCTGCACAGGCTGAGTGTCATGCTGATAAATGACCATGTGACAAAGAGGAATGCTGACTTAGGCATTCCAAGGAGGTGTTTCCAAGCCTAAGGTCGCACGGTTGGCGACTTCAGTTGGTAGCCCGTGACAAATGGTATCAAAGCAGGTCTCATATCTTCAACTGCGTGCGCGCATTCGCCGAGCACTTGTTGAGAGTACAAGCAGGCAGGGTATACACGTGCTCGCCAAGCACTTGTCGAGAGAACAAGCAGGCAGGGAGTAAGGAGTTGGATGTGTGGGTCTTGGGATGAAATGTTGTCGAAGGTACGCTTGCACGAGGGTGTGCAAGATTTTTAATAGGGGGAGTATATCGCACCCCTAAAATCGGGATTGACCGAAGGGAACGGCTTCCAGGCACAGTGGGTGCAAGGAGTCATGTTGCGAAGGAGAGTAGCAATGTAGAAGCTCGCAGAAGTGCGAGAAGGATTAGGCCACCTTGCACAAACTGGTCGGGGGCTGGAGCTGCTTCCCTGATGAGCCCAAGGCAAGGTGAAACCAGTTGGTCTCAAGAAATAGTACCGATAGATTGAAGGCTGTCCTCGTAGAGGCGGAGCGCCGCACAGACTGAGTGTCATGCTGATAAATGACCCTGTGACAAAGAGGAATGCTGACTTAGGCATTCCAAGGAGGTGTTTCCAAGCCTAAGGTCTCACGGTTGGCGACTTAAGTTGGCAGCCCGTGACAAATGGTATCAGAGCAGGTCTCATATCTTCAACTGTGTGCGCGCATTCGCCGAGCACTTGTTAAGAGTACAAGCAAGCAGGGTATAAGCCAAGCACTTATCGAGAGAACAAGCAGGCAGGGAGTAAGGAGTTGGATGTGTGGGTCTTGGGATGAAATGTTGCCGAAGGTACGCTTGCACGAGGGTGTCCAAGATTTTTAATAGGGGGAGTATGTCGCACGCCTAAAATCAGGATTGACCGAAGGGAACGGCTTCCAGGCACAGTGGGTGCAGGGAGTCGTGTTGCGAAGGAGAGTAGCAATGTAGAAGCTCGCTGTGCGAGAAGGATTAGGCCACCTTGCACAAACTGGTCGGGGGCTGGAGCTGCTTCCCTGATGAGCCCAAGGCAAGGTGAAACCAGTTGGTCTCGAGAAATAGTACTGACAGATTGAAGGCTGTCCTCGTAGAGGTAGGGCACTGCACAGACTGAGTGTCATGTTGATAAATGACCCTGTGACAAAGATGAAGGCTGACTTAGGCATTCCAATAAATTGTTTCCGAGCCTTGATCAATGTAGCTTTTTACTCTCCATTTTGTAGAATTCATTTATAAACTATATCAATTTTAATAGATTTTACAAGAAAATTCCATAATGGATTCATTTTGAAATAAATTCCAAAGTTATTTTTTTTTTTTCCAAATATGAGTACTATAGAATTTGAAATGAATTCTCTAAAAACAGTAGAATTAATATGTTCTAAATGAAGTTTAAGCCTCATCCAATCTTGTGAAAATTTTGTTTGGTTTAAATGAATTCCACAGTTTCTTTGCAACGCTTTTTCAAAACCTTTTAGGTTAATATAACTTGTATCTTTACTTGCCAAAGATTTTAACGGTTTGTTTATCCAACTTCTGAATCTCATATGAAGTGGTAGAAGACATCGTGCCCAGATCAGTCTTAACAATAGTTTTGATACCACTTTGTTAAGAATAAAGCAGTGAAAAATAAACACATCCACAGATTGTGAGAGATATTCACCATACCAAATGGTGTATAAAAGATCTTGAGAGATAGAACTCTCAAATCCTAATCTCTAATTCACCCAAGTGACGGCTACAACAAACTGAATGTGTTTTTTTTCACCCAAGATTGTCTTACAATAGCTTTTAATAGCCCCTGTTTATATTGTTGTATTTTTGCTCAAATCCATACAAGGATTTCTACTTGATTTGTATAAAGTGGTTTTTTATTTTATAGTTGCTTATTCTAGTAAGAATAGTAGTAGTTTCCAATGTTATTGTTATTTTCCTTCTAGTATTAGAAAAATCTTCTTTGAGAAAGTTTGAGACACATTCATAATTCCAATATACATTGTAAATCAGAGAGGTTTACTACTAGAGCTAGGTTGGGAGTTTGGGGTGTATTGGGGTTTTAATTTGTCAAGTAAAGAGAACACTTATAATTAGAGTTAGGTTGAGAGCTTTGGGTGTATGGGGCTTTTGGGTTGTGATCGAGGTAGTGAGAGTTTAACAACTTTTCTCATAATTTGAAGATTAGTAAAGTTGTGGATTTGTTTATGAATGTAGGCAAAAAGATTTTCGAATCACATTAATTATTGATGTCTTACTATTTATTTTATTTGCTTATTTAATTATTGTAGTTATATTTTTTGCCTAAAATTTTAGTAGGTGGATTTTAGAAAAATATCTCAATATATACAATATGTGAAATAAGCTAAAGTTGCAATCAGACCAGAGAAAGAATACAAAACAAGCACAAACTTGTATTTAACACGATTTATCAAATATATGGCAAACACCATTTGTTGATTGGCACACAATAATAGATATAATAAAAGGTCTGACATTGTTTGCCAATTGACAAATAATAGACTTCATCTGTTTACGATTGGCAAAGAATGGAATTTGAGCCAAAAAAACAACAAAACCTAATAACGTATTAGTAATCAGAGAGTAGAAAAACAATTTAACCATTAAATATCTAATCGGAACGATTGTCTTATTGGCCTTAAACGTGACTCAGTGGGTCCTTTTGTATCTATCTTGTGGCGCTTCCAACTAGTTCATTTCCGCAAAAAAGATTAGGATCATCGAGTCAAGTTTTTCAAGACCAAAGTCATTTGTGGTTATAGTGCAGCTCTTTTTCTACATCACTCATCTTGTGCTCAAGTTTTCTCTATCCAAAATATGGATTAGTCTTTGGCGATTGATTTAATCAAACAGGCCAAAAAACTTGTCTTTTGGTGAAAAATTTTCAAGTCTTGCAAGATGTTGATTTGTGTCAGTACTTATGGAGATTTAGTACTTTTGCCTTTAGTCCTGCCACAAATTAAGAAGGTCATTCTTTTGAATTAGAATTTATCTCTGAGTGATTGCACATGGGCATAAACTTGAAGATAGAATTGTTCGATGGATGCCACATTAGTACTATAAATGACATGACATCCATCAAACGAGGCATTGATTACTCAATTATTAGAGAGGAACGTACCCAACACTAAGAAACAAAGATTGAATCTTAACCAGCTGGCATGTACACTGCTCCATCCATTCTAAGTCATTTTCAAGATTTTTAGTACAATAAACACATTTGATAAATTGATATGGCTTATTATCTAATATGTCAAGCTAATAATAACAACACGTTTGATCATTAACATTAATTATACAAGCTAGTCTCTTGCGGACAACATGCTTTTTAAACATTTTAGTTCATTTGGTTTGTGGAATGCTTAAAGAAGTTTTAGTTTATGTAACGAATATTCATTTCAGAAGTTACATATATTCAGTGTGATTCTTTTCCCTTTTCTAGAAAATTTTCTGATTAATTTGAGCCGAAAGTAATAACATTAAGTTTATTTATAAGTTACAACCAAACTTTAAATCTCAGTCATTCTCTGTGCCTAGAAAAATTTAATTGTTGTATACTTGTAGGTGCAAAATGAATAATGTACTATAGAAGTTGAAATTAAGCAATAAAGATGTTGTGGAAGAAGGTCATCACAGCCAAAATGAAGTTGCAAGACCAACAAAGCCAACAATGAGGATTAGATGGTATTATTTGGGAGTTCTCAAAAGACAATGAGGTACGCTATTTATAACGCTAAACGGGGAGAAAAATATTTGTACTCATTTAAATGAGTCTTTTTTCCTCGATCAGTGACTTTTGTTATTGGGTATTTGGATTAAGTATGATCAGTTTTTTATGCTTCATGGACCACATAATATTGGATTTGGTTCTAGTGTGATTGTAGAATTATGGGCCTTGAGAGATGATCTTATTTTGGCTTGTGATCTTAGCATTCAACGTTTTCACGTTGAACTTGATGTTCATATCATTGAGATGATGATTATTTATAATGTATCGGAAAACCACCTGCATAAGTTTCTCGTTTTTAATTATAGGTCATTACTTAAGGTTTTCACCGAGTCTTCACTTCACCATATTTTCAGAGAAGCCAATGACTTATTGGCTAAGTAAAGGAGAACAAATATTTTTGATTTTGTTGTTTTTCCTTTTTTTCCGTTATGATTATTTTATATTCTAGATATAGATTTTAGAAGACTTTTTCTTCCAAAACTATTTGTACTTCTGTTTAATTTTTGAATATCCTTATTTCCTCTAAAACAAAAGGACAATGTCTAGCTATGAAAACCAAGGTCTAAAGAATTATCTATGGTTTAGTTATAAAATAATAATACTGGTGAGTTGCCTAATTATTAAACCTACTTTAGTCACCTTGGGCACAAATTTTCTTTGTCTTCCGTTGAAATATGTGGTGTCATTTGGTAATTGAAGAGTGACTTTTGCGTTTTATAGTCTTTTGAGTTTGAGTGATGGGATTGGAATTATCGATAAATGTCAAGATACCATGGGCTATGACATGACAGTGAAATAATTGAGAAATTGCTTTCTTTTCTTTTTCCTTTTTTTCTTTTCATTCCACATAAAGATGGTTTTTTGGGTGATTGATTTATATCATCACTGTGCGCGAGACGTGTCTTAAAGGAAAAGGAAAAGCCTGCCTCTGTAATCCTGTTTTACTTTAATCCTTGTCAAATGCAGAGCAGTAGAGAAAGGAAGACCTAGAGCTAGATTTAGTGCACAGCAGTAGCCCCTTAAATCAGTAAAGCAAAAAAGAAATCCGTTAGCCCAAAGTCAATAATTCATAAAATTTCGTGCAACACAGAACTTTTTCATCTTACTTTGTTCAGTATTTTGTATTGTTGCATTTAGCGGGAAATCTAAAGTAATAAAGCAGTATCAAACATCTTATTAGCAAGCACAAAGCTACAATTTAGCTAAATCACCTCTGGAGTGCTTGTACATGCCTCAAAATATGCCATTTGTAGAAGGAGAAGAGAAAGTAATTGGGATGAAGAAAGAAATACCAAAAACATGTTACCTGAAAAAGAGAAGCAACTTCAAGCTATGAAATTCCTCACGAATCTGGCCATATACCTATCAATTGTCACTTGAAAGTAATCATTCAAGTCATTTGTTAAAATATTCACATGTGAGTTATCTCACATATGAAAAATAAAAATAAAAATTAAGAATAGTTATTATACATGGTTAGGGTTCAAGATTCTTAAGCTTAAGTTTTTAAGTCATATAAGTGTTTATAAGCGTATATCATATTTGTGTTCGTGATTTCCAACCATGTGAAATACTTCCGATCGTAACATCATCTAAGAATCGAAAATAAGCATGTCTCCAAGAACAATGAATCCAACTGCCATACCAATGAGCTCACGTAGGTCTACAAGTATTGCTAGTTCTGACCATTGCCCAAGGATGTCACATTAGAAGGAAACAGTGATAATGGACCCTCAAACTGTTTTGAGCTTATATTTATGAAAGGGAGACCAACAAATTCAGATGACATATTGGGCAGCATACCATTGAGACCATTGTAAGAGATATTTAATTCTAATAGCCAAGTAGATAGCTTCGAAAAATCTGTGATTCCAGCAGTGGAGATATCAAGATAAGAGAAATTATTTTGGGTTTGAAGCCATTTGGGAAAATCAAGCCCGACTTGAAGGACCTCAAAAATATGGAATCCAAATGGAAAGGAGGCTTTCAATCAAGGCTGAATCCCCCAATTAGAATTTCGAAAAGATCATTTTTTCACCCAAAAAAAAAAAAAATCAAGGCAGGAGCCTTTAATTTTTAATGTTCAAATTCCCTGCAGTTTCAAAGGTACAATTTTTGTATTTCTCTCATAATTTGTGTTTATTTTTTTGCTGCTTATGTGTACGTATATCCCTGAAATTTTAATTACAGTGAACCCAGATATGTTCAGAGTACTTTTGGAGTTTGCATCATACTTTGTGTTGATTTAGCTCATATTTATAATCCCTTAAAGGGGTAAAGTAACTTGTGTAGCATGTTTGGATTCCGAAAAAGTGAGAGGAAAGGAAAGATTTTTTTAATAAAAATATTGCTTTGTTTGGTAGCTAGAATTGCATTTCAATTATAGTTAGATCCTGTTTGTTAAATTTACTACTAAGTCAAAAAATATTATATTAATGCTTGTATTTATGTGCATAGAGATTTTGTATCTAAAATAATATGAACATTGATTCATATAATTGACATTGATGTGATCAAAATAATACGACCAATAAGTACCAAAGATGTGATTAATATACCCATTAGCTAGTGCTTTTGGAGATGGTACAGATTTTTTTAGCTTTACAAAGGAAAATCACTGTCTGGAGTTAATTTTTTTTAACTTTTCACACAAATTAGAAAAAGTTAAAAAGGACCCGGAGAAGATGACACAATTTTAAAAGAACTACAAACTTTAGACATGAACTACTAGTGAACAATTTATTTTGTTTTATTACTTTGAAGTTTAATCAGAACATTCCTTCAGACCAGAAAAAAAAAGGTCCAAAATCTCTAATTTATATTGCCATATACAAATATCATGGTATTTGAGTATTTGACAGAAGCAGATTTTTTTTTTTTGAAAGGAAAAATCATAATATTATTAATAATCCATAACAGAGTACAAAAAGTCAGCAAAAACAGCAACCTGCTGGATATAACACCCATTTTTTGTCAGGACATCAGTGATGCATAAACATGACTGTAAAAGCAACAATTCTGTCTGGCTTCTTTCTTGATATGATACTTGACACAAACAATTATCACGAACATATATAATCAGATTGATATGCAGAGGCTGTCAGCTAAATATTTATGACCACTACGGGGCTTGACACTATGCGGTTATGTTGATCAACCCACTTGAGATAACTGTAGACCACAGGAGGAGCTTCTGAATTAACCTCTATGCTTAGAGTGAAACTTGACTTCTGAAATTTCTGAGTGAATGATATACTACTTGGCTCTACTTTCATTGACATTCCAATAGAAACTACTTGAAGTCACGATCCTGCTAAAGTTCTTTACTTTTGGCGTGGTATCTTCCTTGGAAAATATGGCAACAAAAGATGGATAATTAAGGTCTGCTGTCTGTTGACTGCAATTCCATTCATCAGTTCTAATGATAACTCTCATCTGCTTGTCATTGTAACCGAGTGTGCAAAGGAACTCAATGTAATCTTGGAAACCCATGCCATAGATGAGACCAGGATCCATGGCCTTGTTTGGGTTGATGTGGCTCCAAAGTCAAGAGGCGTTGCTGGATATCTGTTCCATTGGTCTTTCAGTGAAGCGCCAGTGTTGTCTAAGGTATATGCAGTGGTCATGATTGCTGATTGAATGGTTGCTGGGCTCCAATCATGGTGGACAGCTTTCAGTAGAGCTGCTTGTTGGGAAAAATTACGCAAATTTCCCTATAAATTATATCAGTGAGAATACGAAATAACAGCAGAAATAACACACACCGGACCTGCTGCAGATCGTTTTTACTAAAGAGAGAGAATATACAAAGTGTTTACAACACTTACAACTCACAACCCACACCCAATTGTATTTTTCTCTTAAGCTTTTCTCTCAAGCTCTCTCTAATTCTCTAAAATTGGATGATTTACAAATGAGAGCTGATTACGCCCAAAACATAACACGGTAGTTATAGTACAGTTTTGGGGTGTTGATTCCACAAGAAAATAAGTTAATTACAAAGAAGGTGTAAACTTTAACTCAAACGATAAAAGATTAAATGAGAGAATCTGAGTTGTGAGCAAATTGTGTAAATAGATTGAATAATATAATAAAGAAATGACAAGGTTCCAAAAATCTTCCCTAGGTTCGTTGCTCTAATCCTAACTTGATTCAGTTGGTTTTATCTCGATTGCAAGTTTCACATCCCAAACAGTCAATCGAAAAATATTCAATTAAAGCGCATTTATAAATCCTAATGTAATTGTTATGAAATCTTCTTTACTTTTAAGCTCACATGACCTAACTTATAAATTATCAAGAGACGATGATATATCTAAATGACAATACCGCAGCAATGG